>JAFIRS010001513.1:0-342571 GCA_018342105.1 Gonioctena quinquepunctata
TGTTTATGCTGGTAAAAAGAAGGTACGAATGAATAAAAGACTAGTAAATCAGTTACTGAAGAAAGGTTTATTCAACTTTTCTTCTTCTTCTTCTTCCATCGTTATGGCGTCTGACCAATAAGGTATACAATTCGCCAGAGCTCTCTCTCTTACGTAATCTCTTACGTAATCAAGACTTCGTAATTATGGGGCACCCTGGAAGTCTCACTCGAAGTGATACCACAAGTACCCCGTTAATTTTTTTCCATGCACTTATGCAGTAATATTCTCATACAGTTTTCTTTATCTTACCTGAAGTCGCCCCCTTTTTCCGACAAATTCATTGTCATCTGGCCTGGTTACCAGCGTAGAGAAGAAAGGAGCAGATTTCTAATATGTTCAGCTGTTAAACTTCACTAAGATTTAAATATTTTTGAAATGCACGTATTTCTACGGCTGGACAATCACAAACATAAACCTGACTCCTAACCACGAGGACGCCAATAGTCCTCATCCACGGTCAGGAGGCGAATCCTTTATTCAACTTCCTTCAGCCTGCCTCTCCATCTGACAGCCCACACGGGTTGCCAGCGTTGCCACACCTAAGACAGTGGGTACCAACTTAAATCTAAGCACATAATAGAACAACACCACTTTTTTAGCCATCTTTACACAGAATTCAATCACCAAGACTTACTAGCTCCACTGAAACGAACATCAAAATAAAAAGTGGCGAGCCGACGTGCATGTACTTGTTTACACACGCAAATTCAGGCAACATTATGATTTTCTGCCGATATGTGTCACCACTGGCGCCAGTAATTTCAGAAGTGCAAGTTTAATTTACTGGCGCGCCAGTTCTTATTGGCGCCACTGAAACCATGCATGTGTCAACCATATGAAAATTCGTATGGTGCTGAATGCTGCACATGATGTCGACTCTGCTGGAACATTTGATACGATATTATCATTTCCATTTATGTGTTCGGGTATTGAAGGAATTATTTCATCTTCATATAATGAATTGAATTGCTATATGAACGAAATCACATTCTCAATTGAAAAATATTAATGTATTCTAATGCTGCCTATAACAACACTCCAAATTTCTAGATGTATCCTTCAGAGTGGGTACTTCGGAAAATATCTATTTTGGACAATTTTTACCAACCCAAAATCTATTTCATTAAGTCTGGATGTTAAAATTATGATATTGTCATAAATGAGAGAGATAGCTTCTACTAATTGTCATAATAATTGTGTGGCCATAACGGCCTTAAGGGGGTTGGTAGCTCTTATCCAAAACAAACATATACCTATTTATTAATTCAATACATACAACAACTATACTTAGACCAATAACTATGTGTACAATACTGCCAACACATATTGTACCTATTACTAGGTGCAGGGCCCAGGGACTCATGTACAATATTCATCAATCAAAGAATAATGACCTTACCGTCAGTATTCATATATCAAAGCCTCCTTGAATTCATAAACTCTTAGAAACTTACACGGCTCATGATATAAAATAATGAGATATGAGCAATTCAAATTAGCTATAAAAAACCTGTTACTGTCATGGCTTCTATACAATCGAGGAATACCTCACTACAGATTTTTTATTTTAATTCTGATATCGACTATAAAATCACACGATTCATCTCACTTGATCCTACTACTAGGCTAACCAATAGAGAAAAATGAAGGCTATTTGCACACTTAAATAAAGACGCAAATAACCTGTACTACCTTTTAAAAGATAGTTCGTAGGTGAAAACTCCGGTGTCGGCCTCAGCAAAATCGCTTTGTAGAATTTTTCTAACAAAAAATAGTGTCAAAAATGACAAAATTTTTGTTTTTTCACAAATGTCTTGGAAAGTATTGAAGTAATCGTTTCACACTTTTGTAGAGAACTCAAAAACCTACAAAATCGTTTTTTGTGCGACCGGATCGGTGCAGTTTCCACTGAGAAAATCCGGGAAAACTTCTAAAAAGACACAATTTTTCAAAAATGCACAATTTTTATAAATTTAAAGCTGGACAAACACTCTTGCAGAAAATGATACATAATAACATGTAGTTCAACTGTGCGCAATATGGTTTCTGTCCGATGTGTAGTTTTTGCACAATAGCGTTATAAACAGTTGCAAAATGCGCCGATTTAAGAGAAATCGTCGTATTCAAATTCTGTAAACAGCATCTGGAAGTAGTGTTGGGGTTTTTTATGATTCGTTTGAACTATTTGATGGAAAGTTGATTGCTTTTTTATGAATGATAATGCTTTATGTAAGTGGACTGTATATTGATAATATGTCACTATTTTGACATTCGATAGATTGTTTTACATTTAACTAAGATGTCTAAAAACCCTGGTGAATGAACTGATTCGATATTGTTTAGATTTTTGAGGGGACACCACCTGTTACTTCAACAGAGCTTCTCTCTCTGTGGTAGATGGCGCCGTCCAAAAATGTTTGTCTATATTCTCGCTTAGTGTCAGAACTTAATTTCTGACATCTGCAGCATCTTATATGAAATTATTTTCAGTGTTTTGTCGGTATCTATGGTTTTCCATCTCTTGATTGAAATCTTTGCTTAGCTTATTCCTGAGTTTGTTCTTAAAACCACTCGTTCATCAGGTTCATTAGTGTGAGGAATTGTTTTCAATTTTCATGTAGTGTAATTGTAAGGATACTTTTGTAAAATGGGCCACATTCGACTTTATGTGGACAGTATAAAGCCGCAGATTCAATTTTCGCCTGTATTTAGTACCAAAGCAAGTACAAATCTTGACGAATTGACTAATAATGATATTTCCATAGTTCATTATATTGTATGCATTGAATTTTATATTTTCTGCAATTTAATGACAATTTCTTCAATTCCTCCGTCTGTCAAAATGCAGTTAACCTCAAATTAAATTGTACAAAATACGAAAACAACAGGACAGTGCTTTCTTTGTGCAATGTTCGGGGGCTTCTAATTCTAGCTTTGCTATTGGTGAAGTTTGACAGATGTCTCTTTTAAACCAATAGCAAAGCTAGAATTAGAACCCGCGCACAGTTCGCCTCAAAAGAAATCTGAGTAAATGAATATACCTGTTACTGAATTGAAACTAAATCGAAATTGGCGCCATCTGACGCTAGTAATCTCTATTATCAAGTAGGCCAAGTGTCGCCAAGTCGATCCCAAACTTCTACAGGTATAAGTGCAAGCACCAGGGTTTTTATACATCTTACATTTAACATAGTTGATACATGATACATACAAAGTGATGAAGAAATTATTCGATTTCTGGACATACCGCCCGCCTTGAAAGCTCCGCCTTTCAAATGTTAATGAAACTAACTTACCAGCTAATCTGAATACAATGGAATAAAATGTCTTGAAAATTAATGAGAAAAAACTAAAAATGTAGCAACATTGAAAATACAAAAGGTCGAATAATTGATTTATTAAAAATATGAACAGGATGTTCATAAAATCAGATGTGAAATCATCTGCGACTGAAAGATAAACTTTAGTCACTATCTTCCATCGTCAAGATAACCTCTTGTGGGGTATTCATGTTGAAAAGGGAAACATTCTCAATTTTTCAGATCTTTCAATTTTCAATTGGAAGTGGACACAGTTTGAGCACAGATCGCTTCACTGTATTTCTGGACGTTTTAACGTTGACAACACGAACAGTATTGTCTTTGCCAGGAAAAAGTTCAATGATTCTGCCAAACTTTCAAGGGGGGGGAGTAGGGGAGACCGGGTACAAAAGTAACACTTTATACTTTTACTTTGATTCCTGGCTATTAATTATAGTTTCGAAAAAATGGATATAGCCATAAAAAACTTTCGTCTATACTCTACAGACGTAAAGTATAATTTCATTCAATATATCTGGGTTTCTACCAATTACAATATTGCAAAAAAAAATGAAGATTGTTACTTTCGTCCTCATCGTCAGGACGAAAGTAACGCGGTACGGGTCGAAAGTAACACCGTTAATGTCCTGCGCAATATTATATGTATAATAAAAAGAAACACAAGATTGAATCAAATAATTTATTACAATAATAACGAAACATAAAATATTTTTTCTCACAAAACAAAACAAAAAATCTAATATTTTATATGAAATAATTGCCCATAGGCAATAATGAGATCAACTTTGAAATGAGATCAATATTTCTATTCAGACTCGCAATTATGGCACACGTAATATGGATCATCTTTGATGCACGCAGCGTGAGACCAATTTTTACAATCGCCACATTGTACCCAAGTCTCGTTTGGAGCGCTATTCCTAAATGACTCTAAACAAACCAGGCAATAGTAATCTTCGTCATCAGAACTATTGCTGTTTGCTTCTGACTGGTTCTCCTTTCCTTTGCTTCCAGGAGGGTTCTTCGTTTTCTTTCCCTTGCCTTTTCCTTTTCCTTTTGCAGTTAGCAATGTTCTCTTGCCTTTTCCTGTATGGGGTTGGAATATTGTTTTCTTGGCTTTATTTCTTTGATTATATTCCTCCTCAATTGCATTTTTTTCAGGGTATCTGTGAGTATCGCAGTTTTACGTTTTTATACTTCCTTTTTATTTCGGATCTTGGACCAGCTCGCGGTAGAGGTCTATATCTTCGGTGAAAAAGGAATCAGTGTGTAGAAGTTGCTTGTAGCCCACTAGGTCCTGGCTGTGGTGACTTTGGTTATGATCAGAGATAGCAGCGCTCAACAGCTATTGGCCTCGGTTTGTATAGCCCGGAGAGCTGGTAATTCAGAATTGTTAGGTCTGGATGAATGATCATTGAGTTGATCACTCGGTCCTGGTTCTGGAAGACCATCCGTTCCAATCGTCCGATCATCTTCGATGGATGATGGTTGAATTTCGTTATTGTCTTGCAAAGGACGATCCGTTACAGAAGAGGGAGCATAGTCAACCTCGGTAAAGATACTCCTATTAAATGGACTTATACCAGTGCAAGTGAAACCAGCAATGGCATTTTCATCGGTGAAGGCAAGAGAAAATGCTTCTCTGACAATTCCAGGAATGTAGTGTACAATCATTGTTTGGCCGGGATGATTTCGCATCCAGTTATCTGTGGCAGTGTTTATAATTTTTTTGAATGGTCCAAAAACCGCTCTATCCAGGGGTTGAAGTTTGTGTGTGCAATGGGGAGGAAATGACAGCAGAACGATTCCATTGCTTTTATAAAAATCAAGGGCAAAAATGGATATATGTGATCGATTATTGTCAAGCAGTAGCAGACATTTTTTATCAATAGTGGGCTTGGCTTGTTTTTAAAAGTGTTCAAAAAATTGCAAAAACTCTGCATCTTGCATCCATCCGCTACCATTTGCAGCAGATCCAATAGGGCCTTCACGTATCATGTGGTCTTGATATCGCTTCAACGGAAATACAAAAAATGGGGGTATGTGTCCTCCTTGAGCATTAATAGCAACAGCAACAATTACTAACCTCCCACGTTCGACGGAGGTTACCGCACCAACTTGTTTTATTCCTTTCTGAGCAACTATTTTATTTGGTCTTTGAACTGTCGTCACCCCTGTCTCATCTATATTCCATATATCTCTTGGCTGAAATGTATACCTATCAATAACTTCTGCTAGGTTACCAAAAAAATTATTAACGTTATGTATATTAAAGCTCGTGGCGCGAGACAGACTCGTTGCCTGTGGGCTTCTTATAGATAGGATTGTGTGTCGTTTTAGAAATCCAGCAAACCATTCCTTGCCGGCAAATTGATTTCCATTCCACTTCTCTGGGAATTTCTTTTTATATTTAATTGCCAATTCGTATGCCAACTTCCGCACTTCAATAGGGACCAATCCGAAGTATACCTTGGAGCACTGAAGTATATAGTCCTGCAATACTTTTTCTTCTTCGGGAGTAAAGACACGGTTGACACAACGGTAGCCAACTTTTGCATTAGTATTTCCTGCTTTAAGTTTTCCTATGAACCTGTATAATGTGACATGGCAAACATTGTATTTTTTTGCCAGGGCTCTTATTTTCGAATTGTCCTTCAAATGCTCATCTGCTGCTTTTTTGTAGATTGCTGTGTCAGTAGTACCTCTCTCTGTTTTTTTAATTCGTTGCCGCGGCATTCTGTAGCAAAGAAACAATGAAAACATTAAAACCATACATACTACGTACAACGGGGACTAAAGTAACATGTTACTTTCGTCCCCGTTGTGTCATGTTACTTTTGTACCCAACCAAGTTTTTGTTGTTGCAAACGTCGGTACTTCGAAACTGTATTAGGTACAAAAACAGTTTTTAACATGCAGCAGATAATCTAACAATAGAAAAGCAGACAAATAGTCACATTGATATTATCATTTTAACACTATGTAAACAGTAAATGAATAGATATAAAAAAACTTACTATTGGTGCGTAAAATCACGTTGCGTCCTTTATAACCTAACTGCGTGGACCTGGCGTGGCGACTGACTGCAACTGCGGGGGGCATTGCAAGCTGACCTTCAACGGTCGCGCGCGTCGTTTCGGCCATCAGACTATTTCTATAGAGGGACTGTTACTTTCGACCCGCCGTTACTTTTGTACCCGGTCTCCCCTATCATCGTAGTGAAGTAGTTTCGCTGCTTTCCTTGAAGACTCCATGATGAGGCATGTAGAATGTCCTTGCTTTATCTTTTCTTCTGTTTCTTCTAATTTACTCATATGCTCTAATTGGATATACTCGTTAATGAAATCATGGTATTTTTTCCTGAACTCCTCATTTTTCCATATTTTTTTCTCTAGAATATCAAAACGTCGCTTTGCTATGTCATATGACCCTCCTAGTTTGTTTAAATTTTGTTTTGTATGAAGATGAACAGAAAATCTTCCATCTGTTTCACGAAATGTAGTATTGCTGAAATATTCCTCACATTCTTGTTCCATCTTGTTGAATCGTGGTTCCTGATCGTTATTTTCTCTATTGTCTAAAATTTTTCGAATTCGATTGAGTCGGTTGACAAATGAGAAATTGAAACTTCCAGAGCGTGGACTTGTAGGGTAATGATCCCGAAATTATCCATCCCATTTTTGTTTTTGCATGATAGGTTGACCTCGATACTGTTGCTCCGAGTATATTGAATGTGACGTCGGCTAAAGTTATAGCGTCTGGTATTTTGAGTTCATCCCATTGAATTTACTCATCGGTATATTTTTTCTGTGTGTCAAGTACTAAGAATGACGTAGTGACTTTGAAAGAATATAATTTTGATTTTATGGTACCTTGACATATATATATATATATATATATATATATATATATATATATATATAATGCATTGGTTATGGTTTGATTTATGCCAACTATAGATGAATTTATTTTATGCTTGGGTCATTTCAAAGTGTTGCACAGATCAGACGTAATGAAATTTTATTGAATTTATCGATTGCATACACCAAAGCGGTTGAAAGTAAAACTTCTGATTGCTTATCAGCACAATGTGTTGTTATTATGGATTCTTCCCTTACATCTTGCATGTCACTTGTTGTTTGTGCGATTTCTGATTGAACGTTTGATTAATTATTTGATTTATTATTGATTAGTTGTGGATTTGAATGATTGTTTTGATTGTTAGAGTTATTTTCAAAAAATGTGCTACCTAGTGTGTAACACTGTGTTATGCTTTTTACCGCATTTTTTGCAGCCGCTTGAATAACAATTCTGAACTGTATGATTGGACCGGAGATAATTAAAACATAATTTTAACTGAAAGAAAAAGCCATATGAAGGGAGAGAAAATAAGAAATGAAATGCATAAAGCACACAAAGTCGTCTTCATAAAAGGTTCAATATAAATTGAACACAATTGGTAGACCGACAGGCGAAAAACAACTACTTTCCTAGCAAATACCACGCAGAACGTTGAATGATATTCACCTGACAATCCATGCAAACTTCCATATAAATGGATATTGTTCGCAAATGTTTCTTTCTGATAAGCTCGATTATGTTTAAATTCATGTCGTGTCCGCCTAACAATTCGCATACCGGTTTCAGGCTTCTGGCAGTACGGAGTAGTCACCAGCCAGAGGATCCGGAGATCTCTGGCCGAAGCGAGACACAACATAAATAAAATCATCATCGAGCTTAAAACATCTTTAGGTGCGTCGGAAAAGTTAACTTTTAACCGGCAGCACCTAGTGACAGAAAGAAACACTTCATACATTTCTCCTACCTAGACAAGATTCTAAATAAAAGATTCCTTCTCAGTAGGAGTGGCTCAATTGCCCGACTGGCATATTTAATGAGAGAAAAAGCCATATGAAGGGAGAGAAAATAAGAAATGAAATGCATAAAGCACACAAAGTCGTCTTCACAAAAGGTTCAATATAAATTGAACACAATTGGTTCAATATAAATTGAACAACTACTTTCCTAGCAAATACCACGCAGAACGTTGAATGATATTCACCTTTTGTGAAGACGACTTTGTGTGCTTTATGCATTTCATTCCTTATTTTCTCTTCCTTCATATGGCTTTTTCTTTCATTAAATATGCCAGTCGGGCAATTGATCCACTCCTACTGAGAAGGAATCTTCTATTTAGAATCCTGTCTAGGTAGGAGAAATGTATGGAGTTTCTTTCTGTCACTAGGTGCCGCCGGTTAAAAGTTAACTTTTCCGATGCACCTAAAGATGTTTTAAGCTCGATGATGATTTTATTTATGTTGTGTCTCGCTTCGGCCAGAGATCTCTGGGTCCTCTGGCTGGTGACTACTCCGTACTGATGAGGGCCGAAGCCTGAAACCGGTATGCGGATTGTTAGGCGGACACGACATGAATTTAAACATAATCGAGCTTATCAGAAAGAAACATTTGCGAACAATATCCATTTATATGGAAGTTTGCATGGATTGTCAGGTGAATATCATTCAACGTTCTGCTTGGTATTTGCTAGGAAAGTAGTTGTTTTTCGCCGGTCGGTCTACCAATTGTGTTCAATTTATATTGAACCTTTTGTGAAGACGACTTTGTGTGCTTTATGCATTTCATTTCTCATTTTCTCTCCCTTCATATGGCTTTTTCTTTCATTAAATATGCCAGTCGGGCAATTGAGCCACTCCTACTGAGAAGAAATCTTTTATTTAGAATCCTGTCAAGGTAGGAGGAATGTATGGAGTGTTTCTTTCTGTTACTAGGTGCCGCCGGTTAAAAGTTAACTTTTCCGACGCACCTAAAGATGTTTTAAGCTCGATGATGATTTTATTTATGTTGTGTCTCGCTTCGGCCAGAGATATCCGGATCCTCTGGCTGGTGACTACTCCGTACTGATGAGGGCCAAAGCCTGAAACCGGTATGCGGATTGTTAGGCGGACACGACATGAATTTAAACATAATCGAGCTTATCAGAAAGAAACATTTGCGAACAATATCCATTTATATGGAAGTTTGCATGGATTGTCAGGTGAATATCATTCAACGTTCTGCGTGGTATTTGCTAGGAAAGTAGTTGTTTTTCGCCTGCGGCTACCAATTGTGTTCAATTTATATTGAACCTTTTGTGAAGACGACTTTGTGTGCTTTATGCATTTCATTTCTTATAATTTTAACTTGAGTTCATTGTTTTTGGATTTTGATGGCAAAGCAATAAACTTTTCACAATGATATAGAAAATGAGTTTGCTTGCAGAAAGGACAAATTCTAGAATTATTTGATGTGAGAAATGATTTTGATGAAGATGGGTTTTGTTAAAACAAAACTTATTGTTGTGTTCTGTTGAATTAACATTTGAACTGTCTCAGAACTACAAACCGACTGCTTTTTTCGATCGGTCCATCGTTATTCTGTCGATTCCTTACACATTTTCGCAGCATCTGCGAAACATTCGGTTCTCTAGTATAGGAAGGGTCAGGCCATTTTTTGTAATATGAAGTATCCCAGTAATAGAACTTGAAACCGTATACAACCAATAGCCCAGTGATTTTAGGTATTTCCTAACTGTGATATTCTATTAACAATACTTTTCCTAACCACATATACAGGGTGTAACATGAGTACGTTAGAATATTCAAGTGTCGTATTCCTGAGACAATTTTAAGAAAAAAAGTCTATATAAACTTGTGTCCGGAAATGCTTCGTTTCGGAGATACAAGGTGTTCAAATTTTTTTTGTTCGCTTTTTAAAAATAACTTTTGCAAAAAATAACTTATTTGCACGAAATTTGGTACCCGGGGTTTTTTTGACGTGGAAAATCATAATTTCGTATTAATTTTCATGTAACATCTAGAGGGCGCTGCGTACGCTGTCATTATTTATTTCAAATTACACTAACATTTATGACAGTAAACTTTTGGTACTTTTCACGAAAAAATCTTATTCTCACACCTTTTCCAAGTAAAAAAGGTACTCAACAACGCTGGAGGTGATCGTTTTCGAGATATTTACAATTTTCTATATCGATGCATGTTACTTAGCTCCTAAGTGAAGTTGCTGAGAAATTACAAAAACTAAGTATGTGGTAGGTCTCGTCAAAATAAACTACTTTTTTCCTATGAAATGTTTATCGAAAAATATTTGTTTTCGAGATACAGTTTGTTGAAATTTTTCAAAACATGGTTGGTTTTTATCATAAGTTATTTGCAACTGCAGTTATTTTCATCAAACTTTAAACACACTGCTTAATCAATTCAAATTAAAAAAAATTGTCAGGTTTAATTATTCAATTAGAAAGTGCTACATTTCGGAGTTTGTAAAAAAACAATTCGGAGAAGTACTATGTTATTTATTAGGCAATTGAACACATAAACATTGAACGTAACAACTATTACAACAACTGTTCAAAGTGACGACCCCCAACAGTAATACAAGCTCTCCTCATCAAAGAATTCCGCACCCGTTGAAAAATGCCGGGAGTGTTTCTTATCGTTTCGCAGCAAGCTATGATGCGATCCCTTGACATTTTCTCGTTTTCAATGGGGCTAGCATAAACTAGCGATTTTAGGTGTCCCCAACAGAAAAAATCGACGGGATTGAGGTCCGGTGACCTCGGGGGCCAATGCTGAGTGCCTCCTCTTCCTATCCATCGTTGGGGATATGCTACGCCTAAGATATTCCCTGCTATCAGACTAAAATGAGCAGGGGCTCCATCGTGCATAAACCAAGAGTGATTTCGGAGACCAATGGGAACATTTTCCATAAGTTGGGGAAGCTCGTGTTCCAAAAAATTTTGGTAAGCATCTCCATTAAAACGTAAGGGAAGAAAATAGGGCCCAATTAAATAATCCCCAATTATGCCTACCCATACATTAAAAGAGAATCTGTCTTGGAAATGAGTTTGCGTTATCTTCGCATGTGGGTTATCTTCCGTCCAAATGTGGTTGTTATGGAAGTTCATGATACTATTTCTTGAAAAATTAGCCTCATCTGTAAAGAGGATTTTCGATAAAATTTGGGGATGTTGTTCGACTTTTCTTTGAAGCCATTGAGCAAATTCGATACGTGGTTGAAAATCACGTAGCGTAAGTGCCTGGACAGGCTGAATATGATAAGGATATGATTGCTGTTCCTTTAAAATTCTGTAAACGGTCATGTGACTCACATTTAAAGTTTGACTAATTTCTTCGAGAACCGCCTCCTCCAATTCCACAGTTCTTGTAGTGCGTGGCCGTCCTACTGCAGAATTTCTTTCAAAGCTTCCAGTTTCGGAAAGTCGCCGGAAAAGATTCGCAAATGTCGCTGCACAAGGAGTGACGCGTTGGGGATACCTTTCCTGATAGATGCGTCTAGCCTCGGTCAGCCAAGCCGTATGCAAAAACCATATCAGCCATTTCAGCATTCGTAAAGTCGGCCATGGTACCAAAAAATCCCTTTATAAAATCCGAACTGTGAATTTGTCAATGGATAGTTGAAAATGTGACAGCGAACTTCTATTTTCATAAACGTACGTTCATAGCCTACTCGATTTAATTAACTTAATTTGCAAGCGGAGAGTGACAAAAATTATTGAAATCAAATTTGGCTATACTGATTGAGCAGTTTGATAATGCTCTGTATAGAAGAAGTCTGTCCGGGTATACTGCGTATAAAGTTTGATGAAAATAACTAAAATTGCAAAAAACTTGTGACAAAAACCAACCATGTTTTGAAAAGTTTCAACAATCTGTATCTCGAAAACAAATCATTTTTCGATAAACATTTCATAGGAAAAAAGTAGTTTATTTTGACAAGACCTACCACATACTTAGTTTTTGTAATGTTCTCAGCAACTTCACTTAGCGCCCTAGGAGCTAAGTAACATGCATCGATATAGAAAATTGTAAATATCTCGAAAACGATCACCTCCAGCGTTGTTGAGGAAGTGTACCTTTTTTACTCGGAAAAGGTGTGGAAATGAGGTTTTTTCATGAAAAGTACCAAAAGCTTACTGTCAAAAATGTTAGGGCAATTTGAAATAAATAATGACAGCGTACGCAGCGCCCTCTAGATGTTACATGAAAATTAATACGAAATTATGATTTTCCAGTCAAAAAAACCCTGGATACCAAATTCCGTGCAAATAACTTATTTTTTTCAAAAGTTATTTTTAAAAAGCGAACAAAAAAATTCAATTTCAACACCTTTTATCTCCGAAACGAAGCATTTCCGGACACAAGTTTATATAGACTTTTTTCCTAAAATTGTCTCAGGAATACGTCATTTGAATATTTCAACGTACTTATGTTACACCCTGTATATTCATTAATACAATATTTTATACATACGAGCGTAGGAGATCGAAAACCTGGTGGAAAAAAGTTTCTCCTACACTATTCTAGTTCTTATTATTAACAATAATTTCTGTTCTATAGCTAATTCTTCTTCCAAGAAATTTTTTTGTAAACCATCATTTTTGAATTAGCATTTCACGACGAGAATGTAACTTTTCCTCATATTTGCCGGTGATAAAACTAACTTTCTTTTTATTAAATATCATATCCTATTACCGGAAATATGGTTGTAAATTGCCTATACAAATGCTGCTTTTCGTGAATATTTGAAAACATAACATCTGTTTATCTGTAAACTGTGAATTTGTGAGTATCGCCGAAGTTTTGGAGAAAACGTATTTTCGTTCTAAGCTGACACTTTCAAATCTACTCTCCTTGAGGCATGGAACCATTTATTACTTCTAACCACATCAATGAGAGGTTTTACGAATGGTATGAGAACCACGTTTTCCTCTGAATATCGATTATCCGAAATACAGCTCGCAAAACTACAATGTTTTGATGGCATTGTGGTTATTAAAAAAAATTATTTACTTATTTATTTGAATAATTCAACTGTATCACTTAAATAACACTATCTTAAATGGAGATGGTTTGATGTTTGTCCCTACCACAAGTGCTGCCTCGCGTGACAAATTTGCCACACTATTCTCAGGAAAAAAGGCTCATTGAAAAATATGAAATGAAAAGTGAAGTTACTTACTCGTCAAGTTTACAGGAAACCGTAAAAAGTATCTCTGCTGCATAAAACATTAATAAGTTCAGAGTACAAACATGTCAAAATTCATCCTGGTCGATATCTCTAGCCAATATTCATTGATGAAGTGAAAATAATGAAAGACGAATAAATGCAATAGCTATGGGATTTCTTTGAAAAATCGAAAGCACGACAAGAACAGATGAATAACGAAACGTACAGTCAAGAACTACGGATGGAACCCATCAACGATAAGGCAGGGAGACTATAAAAAACATGGAAAGATGGAATCAAGAAGAAATGGAAAGACAAAGAAAACCATGGGATGAACCCCAAAAGCCTCACACTTAACAGTAAAAAAAAGGACAACGAATATATAAGCAAGTAGCTGATTCAATAAGAATTCAGTGTATGTAATGTATTGTTTTTTATGATGTGATTTATATGTTTGTGAATTTGTTATTTATATAGGTAGTTTATTTTATGAATCAATTATAATAAAGTGTTTTTATTACTTGAGAGTTCCAAAACATGTAAACCATATCAAATATGCAAATTAAAATAAATTTATTGTTCGAAAATTTCTAATAGGATAAAACATTCAATGTATAGTTCATTCATGATATGCAACATCGCTGTTACATTTCAGGGATGCAGTTGATTAAAAGTATACGGGGTGTAATCTAACCTCCTGCACACCCGTGGATGACGAGTGTATAATGCCATTTTATAACGAATTACAGTGGTTAGGAATCTGAAAAAAAAAATTAAACATGTTTTGTTCTTTGTAAAATTCGACAGAATTTTTGAGTAGCGCCTCCCGCCCGATTTCAGCTGACCTGCTCAGAGGAAAACATTCGCAATGGAATATCGTTTTGGAAAAATAATATCACAACTATTGTAGTGATTAAGACATTCAGAACACGTGAACTGTTGCCAAGCAAGATTCTCGCATGCACGTTTACAAAGCGTTACAACGAAAGTTTGTTAGATTCTACTAGTGTTTTCTGATTGGCTGGTGAATGAAAGATTTCAAGATCTTAATTAACAACTAATCAGAAAGCGATGTGCACGAGAAATAATTTGAACATTATTGTCTTTGTCTTTTAAAAAAATTGCCATTCTATCAAAAAATAATTTATATTATCTAGTACGAAAACGCCCGCACAGTGATTGGCGACTCCAGAATCCAACTACATGTTTTGAATACAGAATTGAAATTTACTACTTCATTCATAAATGCGACGAGCGATGAATTTTTTTATAGTTGCTTTATCTTTCTTGGTGATTATAGCCATTTTGATATATTTCCTCTTTTCCTGATACCCAATGCCCAGTAAAAAAATGTACCACACAGGGACAAACTGATATATCTGGTGGCAATATCAACTAGTTCAGCATCAAATATCCATTGAGAGACCCTGACGCCTGGTTAATCCCCGCGATTTGCTTTATCGTTTCTGAAATTGTTTTTCACACCCAAAATACATAAATATTTATACTGTTAACATAATGTACCCAATAAAAATCGCCCCTCTCATGTTATCGCCAGTCAATACCCGAGGCAAAAAAATACATAAAAGCCAATATTGCTCGCATGCCATTCAACTAATTCACACTTCTTGAAAAACAGTCTCAGATCTCGCCATGAAGTTTATTGTTTTGTTGTTCGTCTCTTTCGCATTTATCAATAATATTAGTTGTGATGAAGCAGAAAATGAAAAGTGTACTCGTCCTCCAAATTGTGGCATCATTCAATGCAATATACCCCTATGTACTGAAAGTCAGGAGCTTCGAAGAAGTCCATGTGGATGCTGTTTTGGTTGCTACAATATAAGACGTAAGTTCTTTTTTTTCACGATAAAGTAGACTTCCAAGAAATTCGTCACCGAGGAAGAGAAGAGAACTGTAGAATTTTTAATTTTACTTCAGATGTCTTTACTCTTACCATAGAACGAGCGGCATTTTTGTAGAATATACAGGGTGACCCCAGGGGAGCGTGCAAACTCCATAACTCCATTTTTTTATACGATAGGTCCGACAATGAGGCACATTCTGGAAATTTTTCTATTTATATACAGGATGTCCCAAAATAAGATACACAAGTTCCGTTTTTTTAAGGGACAACTCCCCTTTTTTGTTACATTTTTTAATTCGCCACTAAATTGTCGATATAACGTACCCGCGGTTTCTTATTATTTTGACTAATGTCAATTTATGTGTCGAAATAGCATCGTGCATAGACCCACAGGAAAATTCATATCTTCAGAACCATTCATGATAACTCAATTAAATTTTTCCAGTCGATTTCTTAGGCTTTATCGAACTGTGAGTCGATGTTTCGTCGCCTACTATTTTGAAAATGACAAATTACAAATGGCAATAACTCTACTTTTTCAAATGCAACACCCTATATTTTATTGCATAATTGCATGGCATTTTTCAATAGCTCTTTGCCGAAATAGGGTTAATGTGGTCTACTTTGTAAAATTTGTGAGATTTGTTGCAAAATAAGAAATGTTTTCGAAAAAAAAATCGAGTAGGCCGCTGTCGTAAAATTTGACACGCCATACAATTCTGGAAAGAATATGTTCAACAGAATGACATTGTATAAAAACAGAGATACATCACAAGGAAACAATTCTAGTAATCTTTTCAATAACAGGAAATATAATTAACAGGAAACAATGTAAAAATGTTCAGGAAAGGCTACTTATAAATGCTCAAATAGATCTATACAAGCTGCTAGTCTTCTAGTAAATGAGCCCCGAACTTTAGCAAGCATTGCTCCATCAGTTCAACGGAAGGATTCTGCCATCCTGTTTTTCATATCATCTGTAGTTGTTGGGCGATCTCTGAAAATATTTTCCTTCACGTACCCCTAAAAAAAGAGATCTACAGCTAATGGGGAGGTCTATATGTTTGCAGATGATACATCAATAATAGTTTCTAGAACAGATATGGATGAACTCATTACTAAAACCACAAATATTCTCCTTCAATTTGACAACTGGGGCAAAAAAAAACGTTTGATTATAAACTATTCAAAAACCGTTGCTACTTATTGACAAAAGAATGACACTGAAATAAACTACATATTTCATTTCAAGGAAGCTGTAAATTACTAGGAACCATTATTGATAGAAACCTTAAATGGGAAGAATGTACTAATATGATTCGCTCCAAATTAAATAAACATGACTTTGCAATTTAAACCCTGATAAGTTGCCTTGATGAAAATGGAATTACTTCCGTGTTCTATGCATTAGTCTATTCAACTGATCTGAATACTTACGCGTTAGGTAAGAAGGATAACGCGCCAATCAAAGTGGAATTCCTATCCTATTTGAAGAAAGCTTCGTTATTCAAAAACGTTAAAAACCTGAAAGGTACTCAAATAACGATAGCCAACGATTTGACACTGATACAGAGAGAAAAGTACAGAGTTTTGAAAAAACACTTGAGTCTCGCAAAAATAAACAATTTTAACACCTGTTACATCAGAAGAAATAGGCTTTTTGTGGATGGAAAGTCATATACAGCAGAGGAGCTGGAAGGAACCCAAACTACTGATGAAAACATCGCAAAAGCAGCCAGCGAACCAAATACCCCAACCCACAACAAACAAAAGGCAGAAAACAATAAGAGAATCACTGGAACAAAAGACCTTACAACTAAACCTATTCAAGCAACTACAGGAATCAAAACAAATATCAAAACACGCTCAGGGTCGGTTTACAGCAATACATGAATTATACCTATTTCACCTTTTTCTTTTCTTTTGCTGATGGTAGGAAGATAAAACAAGTATTCTCCAACTCACTTAGTATCATACTATTAGATAAAAGATAACAATTACCACTGTCCAACTGTATTATTTATAATATTTATTGTCAAAATGGATCCATTCATACTCGAATACAAAAATGAACCAATAATCACAAATGAAATTGATAGCCTTAAATGTTTTAAACAAGTCTTTGGAACTTCCGACTGTTTCTCAATTTTCCATAATAACATACGATGCTCAAATAAACATTTCGACGAATTAAAACTTTATCTGTCAGAAACGCAAAACTCATTTAGGCACGGTATTTTCAACTCCGGTTATACTTGGAATAAATTAACCAATGGTTAGATTATGCTTTTCTTAACGTTTATTGATATAACAAAAGCACATTCTAACCATTGGTTAATTTATTCCTAGTTTAACCGTAGGTGAAAACACCGGGCCTTAGGCTCATAGCTCTCACAGAAACCTGGGAAGTAAAAGATCCAGAGTCGCTAACCTTGAGTGGGTATAAAATTATATGTTATAGGAATAGAATTAATCAAAATGATGGAGTTGTGTTATATGTCCGGGATAATTATTATGAGCATCATGAATTTATCGAGATTGGTGAAGTAAATGGAGTTATAGTCAACATGAAATGTGAAAGTACAAAAATCAACGCTATTGTTATATACAGACCTCCCTGCACTAAGATCGAGGATTTCAACTTGAATTTGAATACGTTCTTTGAAGGAAAGAATTTTCCAGTCAACGATTTTACCTTTTTTTTGGGAGATAAAATATATTACAGCATGATAATAAAGATGTTGAAGATTACCTAAATGCTTTGTCAGCTGAAGGATTCAGATCAATGATAAATAAACCTACGCGAATACTACTGTCTCGAGTGCCTGTCTGGACCATATTTTTTTTAAATATAATAAGTACTATTGGAAATATTTACCCAGCCATAATTCATACAAATATTACTGATCACTTTTCCACAGCAGTAAAAATAATTAATTTGAAAAATAACAGAAAGTAAAGATAACTATACGACACAAAATTACCTAAATGAAAAAAAGTTGATAGACATAATAGTGCAGAAGTTGGATAACTGTATATAAGGAAAGCGATGTAAATTTTGCAACTGGTAACTTCATTAAAACCCTGAATGAAATAATACAAAAATCAAGTTATTCAACAAAAATATAACTATTAAAAAGAAAAAACCGTGGATCACCAAAGGCCTTATAACATCCATTGATCATAGAGACAAACTACACCAATACACCTTGAAAGATCCTTTGAACTTAGAGAAGAAAGCTGCATATAATACATATAAAAATAAACTAAATTCATTATTAAAGAAAACCAAACATGAATACCTCAAAAGAAAAATCGATTAAAACAAATTATCTACAAAAAATATGTGGAACGTCGTTAAAGAGTTCTGCAATAAACCGAATGCTAACAATGCAATCAACAAAATTAAGTCTGATAATGGTGCTGATATAACTGATAAACTGCAAATTGCAAACCATTTCAATCAATATTTCTCTAGTATTGGTGAAAAAATGGTTAATGCAATACCTCAAAGTGCAGAGATAAAAACCAAAACTAAAAACGTCAATTCATCAATATTTCTAAAACCAACAGACCACACTGAAATAAAAGAGCTCATTAGGGGAAAGAAAAACAAAAACAGCCAGTGGTCTTGATGGAATATCAAACGAAATCCTGAAAATGACCAGTAATTCTGTGTCCAACCGATATCGTATATTATCAACAACATTGCAAAGGAAAAGTCCCAAATCACTTTAAAAAGGCAGTAATAAAACCTATTTTCAAATCAGGCGAAAGGTATCTTGGAAGCAACTATAGACCTATTTCTTTAATTTCTTCAATAGCAAAATTGTTTGAAAGAGCTGTTAAAAAACGCCTAGTTAGTTTTATAAACAAAAATAAAATCATCTCCCACCAATTTGGTTTTCAAGAGGGAAAATCTACTCAAGATGCTATTGCCAGATTAACATCCATCGTTTATTCAGCTGTTGATAATAAAAAATCTTGTTTGGGAGTTGATCTGGCAAAACCATTTGACACAGTAAATCATAGTTTATTGCTTGATAAATTAGAATGTCTCGGCATTCGTGGAATTGCATTGGATCTTTTTGATAGTTATCTCGAAGATCGACGGTAAGTAGTGAAAATAGACGATATGTGCAGCCAAGAAGAATTCGTTACAGTCGGTGTTCCCCAAGGAACCGTTCTGGGGCCGATTCTATTTCTAATTTATCTAAATGATTTACTACAATTAGATTCAACTGGAGTAATTTTATCATTCGCTGATGACACAGCGATTATCTACGTAGATAAAAACTGGTCAGAAATCCAACGAATTGTCTCAGAGGATATGCAAAATTTATTTAAGTGGTTTGAAACGAACAAATTGACCGTTAATGCCACAAAAACAAAAATTATACCTTTCACTTCATATAAACCAATTTTACCGGATTATAATACTATCTCTATAGGAAATCATACTTTTGAGCTCGTACAAACTGTTAAATATCTAGGCATCCATATTGACTCTTTTTTTAAATGGGACGTGCATGCTCGCAACATCACGAATAAACTCAGAGGCCTCATTTACAGATTTAAACAACTAACCTGTGGTAGAAGTCCATTGTATCTCGAAGTGGAGTGGTATAATTTTATGAAGAAGAAAAACACGAAGTCGTCTCCACAATATAATATTAAGATCGATTAGGTCAATACCATCGATTATTGAACATGTTTCGAACCTCTATAGGTTCATCTTCAGCATATATAAAAGTATTCTACATGAAAGAAGACAAAGACTTGTTCTGGTATATGATACGATAATGCTACTTACATGGAGATGAAAATTAAAAATTAGTTTGTAGGTTAATGTTACTAAAATTTTATATAATTCATGTTTATAACGTAGACCAATTGGAAAGGTACCCTTTCAGGGTGCGTCCCATACTTAAACTTGGGAGGGCCGAAAACTTCCGCCAATTATTTTGTATCGGCGGAAGTTTTCGCCTCCCAATTTAAAGTATGGACACACCCTAGGTATCCCAATTAATTCTACGTATAAACATGAATTATATAAAAAAATTTAGTAACATTAACTCAAAACTAATTTGAATTTTTCATCTCCTGTAGCAGCACTTATCGTATCATATTCCCATGTAACAAGTCTTGTTCTTCTTTCATTGTAAATACTTTATATATGCTGAATGAAAGAGGTTCAACATGTCAATAATCGTGGTATTAATCGATCTTAATATTATTTGTGGAACGACTTCTGACCCTAACTTTCTTCATAAAATTAAACAACTAGTTGAATTTTTATCTCACAAACAATTGAAAATTATATACTCGCTTTTGTTGAATCCATATTATTATATAGGTATCATTGGTTGAGGTGGAATGGAATAATTATCTGAATTCAATCAATAACATTCAGAAACTTATACTAAAAATTATTCTCAAAAAACCTCGCAGATTCTCCTCAGATCAATTATTCATTAATTCAAAAGTAATGGACATTCGATAACTTTTTTGTTTAGAAGCTCTCTGCTTCCTATACTCAAACAGACAGTACACTTATTATATACCACATGCTTACGGTACGAGACTTAACATACAAAACGCTTTGTATGCCCCCGTTACCCATAAAGCACATGGACAGAGAAGCTTCTGCTATATCGGATCGAAACTATGGAACAATTTACCGAACATCATGAAAAAATTAAATTCAGCTCGACTTTTCAAAAACAAATTAAAGGAATGGATTTTTTCAAATGATCGAAAGTATTTCGCCAATGTAATTGATCCATTTTTAATCTTTAATTAACTTTTAAGTTTACTATTTTTGTACAATATAAACTATTTTTAGTAGTTGCATATGTGTGTGTATGATGTGTAGGCTCTATGAGTGTGTATGTGCGCATAAGGGTGTTTATATGTATGTGTATATACGTTTATGTATGTGTATATCTGCATATATTTATTAGCAAAGAATACGTACTTTTCTTCATCCAGGTCTTTAACCTTTAGGGATATCTCAATATGTATATCTTAATCGTAGTTATAAGTGCTATAACTGAAAATTGAATTGGTAACTTTCATGAAAGTGATCAATTAGTCAAAACATTTTTTTTAGATCAAATACAAACTTATTTCAGATTAAATATAAACTATAAACTAATTATACCCGAAGACAAGTTCTTTGATGAACTTAGACGGGTACTCAACCTCCCTTGTTTATTCAGTGTACCTACATCGCTATAACAATAGAATATGTTATTTTTTTCTGTTACTATGTTATTCATGCTGTATTTGTTATAGTTATAAGATAATTATTATTTATATTAGGTTATGAAGATAAATATATATATATATATATATATGTGTGTGTATAGATATATCTATCATTTGTATTTATGTATAAATGTATGATTTCTTTCTTGAATAAACATGCATTCATTCATTCATTCAACTATCAGCTACAACATTATAGCCTACGGTCTTGCTATTGATAGCAATAGATATTTTATCGCTCAAAAAATAGTAATTCGGCTTATTTTCCTCTTGGATCATCGAGAGTCCTGCAGAAATTACTTCAAAGAGAAAAAACTCTCAAAACTTACGAGCATATATCTATAGATACTCCTTACTCATACCTACATTCATAGGAGCAGTATCACTCGAAATTCAAACTTTCATAGTTATGCGACGCGCAGAAGAAATGAAATCAGACTTGAACTAGCTAATTACAGCAGCTATAAAAGATCCCCAACATGCTACCCGAGGAACTGAAGAATCAACCAAACTTGTCCAGATTCAAGTCTAGGCTGAGATTTTCTTCTCTATAACATATTTTATAATATACAGGAATTTACATCGTGTTGTCAGCGTTCTGTTGATTCTCCAAATATGTTTTTGTAATTTTATCTATTTATGTCCATGTATGAATAAGTGTGTATATATATTTTATCTCTCCAAACATTTTTTACCACTTACTGTATAATATCATGTACTTGACATGTCAATCCAATGAAAATTGGTGTGCGATCAATCTATCTAAAGGAGTAAAGTCTGAAGATCGCGCGGGCCAACGACTAGTACATCCTCTGCCTATCCAATTATTATGATAGGATTGATCTAAAAATGTTCGCACTATCCTAGGTTATGCAGTGCACCACCATCGTGTTGAAACCACATGGATCTATTGGTGTTCAAATCCACTTCTTCTAACATTCTGGGAAGATGTTCACGAAGAAAATTTAAATACGTTTCTCCGTTCTGCACATTGTCGAAAAAGTAGGATCCAATAATGTCATTTCTAATAATTCCCCTCCACCCCAAATATTAAGCGACCATCGCTTTTGGTGATCAATAGCATATTATGTCTGTTGACCGACCCGTTGGTCTTAAACGTTGCTTCATCAGAAAACATAATTTTGTTTAATGCATTATAATTCTCGTCAATCATGCCATTCATTTGAATACATAAAACCTTTTTAACAAAAAATTAAACCGAGGAAATACGGGACTGTAAAGTAAAAAATAAAATAAACCTTCTTAGTCTCAATAACTAAGCTCCTAAACTAATGTAAGTTATTAATTTTGAGTCGCCAAACAAACAAGTAAATGAATTACATAAGGCGTAAAATGATGGCATCGAGTTGCGCGGTGACATTCTGATTTTTTTTTGAAGTAATTTGATGATCTTCGTTGATTGTTCGTTTGGCGCCAACTCAAAATTAGTTACCTACATTAGTTTAGGAGCTTAGTTATTGAGACTAAGAATGTTTATTTTATTTTTTACTTTTAAGTTCCGTATTCCGTCGGTTTAATTTTGTTAAAAGTTTTTATTTTTCAATTTTTTGTGGTTGAAATCTTCTAATTACTACCTACTTGTTTTTTTATTACTTCCAAAATACTTACTTACCCACCTTACTTCAACTATTACCAGTTGAATAATATAATTATCTACTTTTACTATTTGTTGTAATATAAATTATTTTTGTTGTTCTGGTTAGTTTATTTCATTACTTTGTATATCTTTCCATCCTCTCATAGAATATAATGATTGTGGCGGATGTAGGAGAACAAAAATAATGACATTAGATTAGCGATCTGTCATTGTCAACTACATATGTGTGCCAATGTTCACAAGTGAAAAATCAATTATTCCCTATTTTTCTACCCATAAGGGTGGATAATTCCATTCGAAATCCAAATATGATCAACTATGAGGTATACCCTATCTAATAAAAAAAGAATCATCCAAATCGAAGAACCCAGAACAAAGTTATGCCTGATAGAATCGGTTAACGGACCAGAATTCAGAGGGTGAGTGATCAATATCCTTCATTTTGCTACCCTTAAGGGTAGATTTCATCTTTTAAATTCGGATGGGACCAACTTCAAAGTACACCCAATCCACTGAAAAAAGAATTATCGGAATCGGACGTCTCAGTAAAAAGTTATGCGTGATCATACATTAAAAAAAAATATACGCGTCGACTAGAGAACCTCGTCCTTTTTGGTTTCGTCGGTTGAAAACTCAACTCTCAGTTGCAAAATCATTACCATACAATTTCAGATGAAGGTTCAGATAAGGCTGGCACTTAAGTTTCAATAATATTCTGTTCACACTACTTTGTGAAATATCCGTTTCCGCTGCTATTTCCCGAGTCCGGTTCCGCTGCTATTTTCCTAGCGCTTGAGTGAGGATTTTCCTGTAGCATCAATAAAACTTGCAACTCATTTTCCAAACAGTTGTTGTGTCCTGTAGCCCTGTTTATAAAACAATTTTTTTTAACAAAGAGCAAAGATCAGTGCATATTTCCTACTCCCAGTGCCAAAACACACATCAAAGTCTGCAGCAAGAACAACATTCATTGCATTTTCAATTATATGTAGGTAGAAAGGTGTCAAAAATGCCTGCAGGGGGACGATGCATTGATATAATAAAGATATTTTTATTTTTAACAAAAATACAACAGACAAGGCCTCTACCTCTAAAACAGTTCTGAACACATAATTACAATTCAACGGGATGTCAGCTCCACCTTCTTTCATATTGCTACATGTTTTAAATACGTTGTTTTTTTAGAACCTTGTATTGTATAGGGTTACATTATCAATCTTGAGAAAGAAGACATTTTTATTTTCTATGTATCACACATATCTATCATGTATTGAAATGTAGAATCATCATTGAAATCAGTGTTATCAAACTCACCTTTTATGATAAATTTTATATAGTTTTCAGTTATAGACTATTAGTTTTTCCACAACTTGAAAAATTCCTTACACGAGGTGGACCCCCCCCCCCCATGACACGCCTAGGAATATTGAAAATTGTCGAATATTTCTTGTGTCTGAAACTGCGGTCTTTTATACTTGCAAAACTGCGATTGTTTATCTTTCGCAACCTGTTTCAACTGAAATAATATGCAAATTTCAGATAAAAATGGTATTTAGATTATTCCCTCGCATCGAATGATAGACCGGGAGATGGTGACACAAAATATAAGGTCATTTGTACCAGTATGGCGGTTCTTCAGGGGTCTAATTACGAAATGACAAAAAAGAAAATGATGGTCATAGCGCTGGTACCGGCGGCCCAATCCCGTGGGCGTTAATCGAAAGTGTCGGATAAATAACGAGTGTCGAACGATTTGTTCCACAAAAATGCTTGTATTTTCCGATAGTCGATAAAAAAAGAAGTAGGCGGTAGCGTAATGCCATACTTCTCCGGTGTGAATTACAGCCCGCCATAACGACGCGAATACATTAATTAAAAAAAAACAATTCAACCATTTGTTCCAGGCTTATTTTTGCACAGCTAATCATCGTGGAATAGCCATTCACGAAATACACCATGCCATACTTTTCTGACGGTTCCAAATGGCCGCCATACCGCCGCAAAGGAGTATTTTTTTTTTCGCAAAACTATTGGTACCAGTATTGCATTTGGATTTTTGGAAAGTATTTGATAAAATGTGACCGTTATTATATTTCCCATACGTCTAGTAGGGGGAAAAAGTGTTGCCATACTTGAAAAAAAAACTTATTTATTCGACACGTTTTGAAAATACAACTGTAGAATACGTAAAATCATGGAATTATTGTATTCTGTTCGTTTGGATGTAATTCTACCCAAAAAAAAAATTA
Source organism: Gonioctena quinquepunctata (assembly GCA_018342105.1). NCBI lineage: Eukaryota > Metazoa > Arthropoda > Insecta > Coleoptera > Chrysomelidae > Gonioctena > Gonioctena quinquepunctata. The sequence goes on from JAFIRS010001513.1 coordinate 25,411, forward strand.
TTCCAGATTGTAACCATGGGGCGGACGACTGTCGGACTTAAGCCAAGATGTTAAAAAAAAATTGACGATTTGTACCAGTATGGCATTTGGATTTTTGGAAATTATATGATACAATGTGACTATTATTATATTTGCCATAGTTCTAGTAGAGGGAAAAAGTGGCGCCATACTTGAAAAACTTGTTTTTTCGACACGTTTTCAAGGTACAAGATATAAAATGATTTGTTACAGTATGGCATCATCGTATTCGTATGTCTTACGAACATGATGAGCCAAGACCTCTACAATTCGAATAATCTTCCGAGCGCTGGTAGCCGTACAATATTATACGACATAACATCTGGTTATAAGACAAGATTGCCGCCACCTAGGTGTTTGAAATTTTGTATTTATATTCGTTAAACCTCAAACTTACAGGAAAAATTAGTGCCATACTGGTACAAATCGTTCGAATTATGAATAAAATCTTAGAATTTTGAAAAAATATTGTACATATTCGCCTCCCACAGGTATGGCTGATCAGACTTCTATTTATGATCATACAGAGAACTGTTAAAAAAAGTTTCAAGCTGGTACAAATCGTTTAGCAAAAAAAAAAAATTTACTCCCTTGCGGTGGTATGGCAGCCATTGGGAACCGTCGGAAAAGTATGGCAAGGTGATTTCCGTGAATGGCTACTCGACGATGATTAGCTGCGCAAAAATTAGCCTGGTACAAATGGTTGAATTGTTTTTTTTTAAATTAATGTATTCGCGTCGGTATGGCGGGCTGTAAGTCACACCGGATAACGCTACCGCCTACTTCTTTTCTTATCGACTATCGGAAAATACAAGCATTTTTGTGGAACAAATCGTTCGACACTCGTTATTTATCCGACACGTTCGATTAACGCCCACGCGATTGGGCCGCCGGTACCAGTGCTATGACCATCATTTTCTTTTTTGTCATTCCGTAATTAGATCCCTGAAGAACCGCCATACTGGTACAAATGACCTAATATTTTGTGTCACCATCTCCCGGTCTATGAACTATGCCCCGCCTTTTTACCCATAAACATAAGTTCTTTTATAAAAGACGTTAACATTTTCATGTTCACACCATACACCACTTTATAAACATTATAGAATGAACGCTCTGATTGTGTTTTTTATTGTTATTCATGCTTCGACGCTTTGCTACTCTCACAAGAGATGCCCCGATGAGTGCGATTATTCGAAATGTGCTGCCGTCCAATGTCTTAAACCAGAATGTAAGGAAAACGAAATTTTGATAACGTATCACTGTGAATGTTGTCCAGTATGCGTTAAAGTGAAACGTAAGTAATGACTGAGTTGGTCAGTACTTCCAATATTTTATTAAAATTTCACTAGATAAAATGAAACTCTAGTTCTGAAATTGTGTATTTTTAATTATTATTAGAGAGTTGCAACTCAGAAATAAACGTTGTTTAATTGAAAGAGTGGCTAATGCACGAAAATAACTCGTTTTCAAAATTGCAAGGTTTTGATTTATTTCGATAAAGTAATTCATAAGTGACATATCTTTAACACACGAATTGTGTATGTCACAGTGATTCATGTGCTACTTTCTTGATTGAATACTGGTTTTTGATTGCCTGTTTCTTAAAGGCTGGACCGTTTTTTTCGGGATAACGAACGGAAACATGGAACAAAGGGATAACGAAAAAACGGGATAACAGGAAAACCGGAAAATGGAATAACTGGATAACGGGAGAAAGCGATAACGAAAAAACGGGATAAAGGGGAAAAGGAATATTGAGGAAACGGGATAACGGAAAAACGGGATAACTAAAAATGAGATAACGAGAAACTCAACAACGGGATAACGAAAAAACGGGAAAACGGGATAACAGGAAAACGGCAAAAGGGGAAAACGGAATAACGGGATAACGGTAGAAAGCGATAATGGGGAAACGGGATAATGGGGAAACGGGATAACGGAAACGCGGGATAACTGGAAAACGAGATAACGAGATAATGGATAACGGGATAACTCAAAACGAGTCAGCTAGTTTTTGAAAATATATGGAACCACATGTTGCTAATACTAAGCTTCAATCTCTGAGGTAGATGGCGACTTAAAAAATATTTGTAATTTCGCTTAATGTCAAAAGTTAATTTTTGACATGTCTTATATGAGATTATTTTTTGTGTTTTGTCAGTGTCTGTACGTTTTCCGTTCTCTTTGATTTGGAATCTTGCTTAGCTAATTTGTTAGTTCGTTCTTTCAGAAATCACGCGTTCAACATTTCATTATTGCGCAAGGAAGTGTTAATTTTTAAATAGTGTAGTGTGTAAGGATACTTTTTGTGAGATGGCCCCATTTGTATTTTGTATAGGCCGCAGATTCGAATACTCACCTGTATTCAGTCCCAAAGGCAAGAAGTCTTGACAAATTTACTAATAATGGAATTTTCATAGCCCATCTTGTTGTATGCATTGGATTTTATATAGTCTGCAATTTAATAGCAATAATTGTATTTCCAATTCTCCACCTGTCAAAAAACAATCACTTAACCTCAAATTCAACGGAGCACTTCTCAACCAATAGCAAGGTAAAATTAGAAGCCGCGAAAAGTTCACCTCAAAAAAGAACTGAGGAAATAACTACACATGTAACAAGTAGTTTATTTTTTATTTTTACGTATAAGTATCAGCACCAAGGTTTTTAGACATCTTAATTGAGTGACAAAAATGTTCATTTAAAGCTGATCTATAATATAAACAACTATAATGCCAAGATACATTTTTTTACACACTCGGTTCTTTCTTTTTTTGTATGAGAAAATCATTATGATTTTTTTCATTCGCAATGAGCATGTATTTTGTTTTATTGGTATTTTTTTTTCTAACTTTGAATTATTAAAAAAATATGATTCAGATGTTTCAATGGAACGCATGAAACTCTATAAATAAAATATTTCAACTTTTAATTTTTTCCAATTTAAAGCTCAAATATTCATGTTTATCATATGTTTTTTTGTAAAAAATGTCAACAGCAATATATTTGCTCACGTTAAAATTTTCGAAATTCCCAGTCGTTTTCGAGAAAAATCAAGTTGTTTTAATTTCGAGATTCAATTTTCAGATTTTCAATTGTTTTTTCATTTTTCGGTGGAGTGAGAGGAAAATGTTTCGGGAATATCTTGTGGCACTAATCAGGAGGTATACACAGCATTTCGTAGATTTCCATATTTTCCGTTACTTTGAGAGATTTTTGAATTTATGTAGGACCATGTATTTCGGAAAATCCCACTGGAAAATCCATTTGGAATTTTCCGATCACGCCCAGTTTCAATAGGCTTCCTGAACGGTTGACGAACTATTGTGGTACAGAATATGAAAACGAAAAGATCATTCATGCGACCTGTAGTCGAACCACAAGTAATTTTCAGAAAAATCCCGGAAAAACCATCTTGGAATTTTCTGATTTCTTTCATATCTAAATGACGAAATAAACTTCCTTGTGGAACATGATGGCAAAGTTTCAAGACGATACGTCGAAGGGTTCCGGAGATATTTCACTTTATGTTTGGTACAGAGGTTGGAATTTTCAGAAAAATCCCGGAAAAACCATCTTGGAATTTTCCGATTCCCTTCATATTTCAATGACAGGACACTCTCTTTCGTGGAACATGATGGCAAAGTTTCAAGACGATACGTCGAAGGGTTCCGGAGATATTTCACTTTATGTTTGGTACAGAGTACAGACAGACAGACGTACCACCTACAAAACCAAAGTTGCTCAAAATTCGATAGGGATCATTTTCTCAAAAGTATATACACAGAGTTGAGAGCTTATAGCAAAAGCAACGGGTCAGAAGATGATAAATAAATAAGAGTGTCATAAAAACTTTTGCAACATCCGCCGACTTTTTGCAACATCCGCGGACTCAACAAGAACATCAATGACGTCCACCATCACCTACAGACGAAAAAACCGGATATTCTGGCTCTAACAGAAACACAAGTAAACTCGTCCACCAACGAAGTCCATATGCTTTGTCCTGGTTACGAACTCCATTCTCGATTCAGGTTCAAAGGTGGAGTCTGCCTTTACGCTAAGGCTAACCTTTCATGCGAGCGTGAAGAGAGTTTGGAACCGAAAGACTTTGATGTGATGTGGTTCAAGCTATCTGATACCAAACTGACTAAGTTCCTCTGCTGCCTTTACCTATCACCTAATGAACCTTCATATAACGACCTCTTTGAGTTTTTATCACTCAAACTGGACTACATTCAGGAGAACCATCCAACAGCCGAAACCATAATCATGGGAGACTTTAATGTACATAACGCTGCCTGGCTCAAATTCTCTAACAAAACAGATGATGCGGGTCGTCAAGCCGAGGCCTTCGCCATCACTCATGGTCTAGAACAACTGGTCGAGCTACCAACCCGCATCCCTGATGTCAACAACCAGTCTGCCAATACACTAGATCTTTTCCTCACCACCAATCCTGACCCGTATAGAATAGAAGTTTGTGCCCCACTTGGAAACTCTAATCACACCCTCATCTCCACAACATGCTCTTTCCATTTTCCATCGAGCTGCACAATACCACCCCGTCTCATGTGGCATTACAATTCGGCCGACTGGGAAGGTCTTCGTATGTTTTTCGCAGCGTTTCCATGGAAGGGAGTTTGTTTCTCTTCAGTAGATCCAACACGATGTGCTGAGACAATTTCTGAAATCATCATGTTGGGGAAGCAAACCTACATACCGAATACCGAAAGAAGAACATCATCCGATAAGACCTGGTTTAACAGAAACTGCTATAGAGCTGTGGCTTCCAAACAGGCAGCATACCATCGATGGCTAAAAAATCCGGGCCCTGAGACCAGAGCAGCATATGTCGAGGCTAGAGGCAAATGCAAAGAGACAATAGAATGCTCAAAAGATGCCCACAATGCCAAAATGAGATCAAAACTTGCTGAATATCCTAACGGATCCCGTTCATTTTGGTCTTTCGCCAAAGCTGTGGAAAGAAACTTCACTTCCAGCTCATTTCCTCCTCTAACCAAAGAAGATGGAACACTAGCAACGACTGCCCAGGAAAAAGCCAATATCTTTGCGCACCTATTTGCTGGAAATTCCACTTTGGATTCATCGGGAAAACAACCCCCGAACATTACACCTATTGACAGTCACATGCCCGAGATCACCTTTCGCCAACGTACTATCAGAAAGATTCTGCTGGGTCTCAACACCAACAAAGCCTGTGGATCTGACGGAATCCCGCCGATTGTTCTCAAGAAATGTGCCCCCGAACTAACACCTGTTCTTTGCAAGTTGTTCAACCACTCTTACAATTTGGGGGTATTTCCGTCCAATTGGAAAATTGCAAGAGTACAGCCAGTCCCTAAAAAAGGCAAAAAGGCTCTACCTAGCAACTACAGACCTATCGCACTGCTATGTATTATTTCGAAGGTCATGGAAAAAGCCATCAACATCGAGCTCATGAAATATCTGGAAGACTCAGGAATTGTCAACGATAGGCAATATGGCTTCCGCCATCAGAGATCAACTGGTGACCTGCTCGCTTACGTCTCACATATATGGCAGCTATCTATTGAAAAGTATGGAGAAACTTTAGCTGTGGCATTAGATATCTCCAAGGCGTTCGATCGAGTTTGGCACCAGGGACTCCTCGCCAAGCTTCCGTCTTATGGCTTGCCCCCTCAGCTGTGTTCTCTGCTTGCTAGTTTTCTCTCAAACAGGTCTCTCCATGTAGTGGTCGATGGAGTTTCATCTGACACTCTACTCATAAATGCTGGTGTTCCGCAAGGATCTATTCTCGCACCAACACTATTTCTACTTCACATCAACGACCTGTTGAAAGCAACTTCATGTCCAGTACACAGCTTTGCCGATGATGGTACCCTCCATACCGCTTTCTCTTCCAGGGCCCCTATATCAGCCCGTGAAACCAGAAATGAACGAGGAAGAAATGTTAATAATATAAATATGGACTTAGCAACAATTCTCGAGTGGGGATCTAATAACTTGGTAGAATTCAATGCAAACAAAACACAAGCATGTCTTTTCTCTAAAAAATCCGATCTCACTGTGCCTAACATAACTTTGTCAGGAGTAACCATACCACTGAAGTCATCCATATCGATGCTTGGTATTACTATCTGCAATAACCTTTCCTGGGCAAATCACGTGAGGTCCATTGCCAAAAGTGCATCCCAAAAACTTGGTTTTTTGTTTCGTGCCAAGAGCTATTTCACCCCCACTCAGCTGCTTATGATCTATAAGGCACAGATCCGACCTGTCCTGGAATACTGTTCCCATATTTGGAGCGCGGCACCTAAACATATCCTGAGGCTATTGGATTCTGTCCAAAAAAGGGCAATTCGTCTCGTCGGTGATGCCTCGCTTACAAACTCGCTCACTTGTCTGGAACACCGTAGAAAAGTTGGCGATTTGTCTCTATTTTATAGATATTTTCATGGGCGATGCTCTTCTGAAATATCAACAATCGTTCCTGCTTTGGCAGTCTCTTCGAGACTAACCCGTCAAGTTCAGTCATCACACCCCTTCGTGGTCACTTTGGAGACCTGCAGAACATCACTTTCCAAAGACTCGTTCATCCAACGAACAGCGAGGCTTTGGAACTCATTGCCTAGGGAGGTGTTCCCCGAGGCATACAACCTCCAGAAATTTAAGAAGAACACCAACTCTTACCTTCTTTCCCTTGGTTCCCACGATGTTCTCTGAACATTACAGGATATCCCTTTTCGTGGGAACCAGAACATAAAAAAAAAGCAAATGTATTTTACAGTTTCCTACTGCTTCAACTATACCATCAATGTAGATAAAGAACAATAAAAGCCCAAGAACACTTCCTTGTGGAACTCCATAATCATTTTCTATTTCCCCAGAGAGTATGTTGTTTACTATTCGTTTTTGTTTTCTGTTGTCCAAATAATTATCTAGCCATTTCAATGCTTCACTCTCATCTTAATTTTTGGATCAATCTATCTCGATCTACAGTTTCGAAAGCTCTCTGAAGATCAAGAAATACAGCACCTGCCGTTTGATTTTCCAGTCATACAGGACAGACTGAAAAGCTGTTTCACAACTATACTTTACTTCGAAAACCTCTTCCACAAAGCCTACTAATTGTTCGTAGACTGTTTTTTCAATGATTTTTTTTCAGTAGAATGGCCTCAAATCCGAACCATTGTTAGGATTTGGGATGATGGTTGAAGTTTTCAGGTCACTGGGAAATGTGCTTAAGTTTAGTGATGTATTATTGAGATTCAGCAAAGGCTCTTTAATATTATCATATCAGTTTTTTTTCAATAACATATTAATGTCATCGGTGCTTCCCTTGTTGGGCATCGAAAATATTCTTTTTAATTCATCATAAGTAATGAAGTTCTCAAAAAGTATTTTGTTAATTTTATAATATTCGGTATTTCACAAATATATTATATAATAAATAAGTGGGAAGTTGAGGCTAAAAATAACTTTCATGACAATATATTTACAAACAATAGCTAGTTCAATGGGAAACCCCGACCACAATTCATATTCATATAAACAGGTGTAATTAAAGTATAAAACATGCAACACCAAACTTTTTGTTTTCTATTCACAATGAATATCGTCGTTACGTCAGTTTTTCTTGTTGTTTTCGCGATTTCAGAGGTGAAACCAGACCAGTACTCAGAAAATTGCCCACCTGATTTTTGTATATTGGCTGACATCAAATGTGAACCACTGAATTGTGTTCGAGGACAAATTGTGCTCAGTAGAGGGGGTGGCCCGTGTGGATGTTGTCCCATCTGTGAATATAAAGGGTAAGGCACCATCTATTGCAATTCGGGGGGATTCTTGTTTGAGTTTCATGAACCAGTTGATGTTTTCCGAGAGGTGAAAATTAGGAATAATAATTATTTTATTCACCATTCTAGATACACATGATATACATGGTATGTTGGTTAAAAATAAAAACAGAACGTACACAGTGTATGAAACAACGAAAAATAGAAACGATATTTTACTTAAGACACGTTTGACTTGATATCGTAACTTATTGTCGCAAGAAATGGCATTGTAGTGAGGAGAGATTCTATAATTTGACATTTGGTGTTGTGGTATTCAAAAAATATGACCATTTCTTTTTCCTCGGAAATGCAGACAGAAAATTGTGTCAGAGGATCACAAAAATATTTTTTACTCTATACTTTTAATATTTTTTGACAAACTTTTACTCTTTTCAGTAATCAAAATGTATTCTTAGCTTTCCTTTCAGTGTGTTCCCTAATAATAATGAATAAAACAACAGATTTTGAGCTTTTCAACAAAAGATAATTAATATTATTAAGCTCGATTTGTTGAAAATATAAACAGGATGTTCATAAAATCAGATGTTTATATTTTCAACAAATCAATCTATCATACCCCATGACAGGTTTTAATGTCAGAAAACACTAATTTCAAAGTGTCTCTCCAAAAGAAATGATTCTAACTTTTTCCATCTTTGCAAAGTGAGATTGCTTCTTGAAAATGTGTTTCCCATTTCTTCCGGTCTTCCTGATGATCGTGGAAGCGTGAAATAGATTTTCGTCGACAAAAATGTATTGAAGACCTAGTGAATGCGATGTCTCTCCTGCGTCAATGTTACGAATGATTTCTGGTGAGTACTCTCTTTTGGAAAACATTCTTCTTTGCCTCATTCATCTTTATGAGTTCTTAATTGAGACTGGAATAGAAAATCAAATAACTATCTGAATGAAAATGCAAATTTTCAATTTCAGATCTTTTCTTTTGAGTTAGGGCCTTTTCAGAATATCTATCAGATGTAGTTCAATGTCCAGCGTGGCTTTAGCCGGGGAAGTAGTTGTTTTCTGTTAGACATTCACAAAAAATAACTTCATTTTAATCGTGGATTTTTCAATTCACAGAAAAATATTTCTATCAATATTCAATAGAGAATGTTTCCCTTTTCATTATTAAGCTCCTATTCTGAATGAAAATACTCTGTGAATTGAAATTCTAGCTAACGTGACTAAACAATATTCAAAATCTCAAGTACTTCAAAGGGTTTCTCAATCATACAAACCCTATTCAGATAAACTTGTGGTTGATAATTACTAAAACAAGTCAAGAGATAATATTCAACAGTTTCTACGCTCAAGACTCTCTGACGAAAACCCAGAACTAAAACATATTTTCTGAGAAATCTCTTGCAAACCTCTTATAGTGGTGTTTCGTGCAAAAAAACTAGAAACAGTATCCAAGGAAGATTGAAAGTCTCGGGGCATATAATAGAATAGACATTTATTTCCAAGAAAAAAACAGTGTTTGTAAGTAAGTAAGTAAGTAAGTAGCATTTATTTTCTTTGTAGACAAATATAAATTTGTATAAGAATAGTCAATTGTGTAACTTAACCTAACTTAATCCTAGAGCTTAAAAGATTTAACACAAAAAATAAAATGTACCTGAACATTCGGTATAAAACTCGGACAGTAACTTAACCTAACTCAATCCTAAAGCTTAAAAAATTAAATACAACAACACAACATACCTGAACATTCGGTATAAAACTCGGACAGTGAATAAAAACTTTTTTCTAGTAAAAATTCTTGTAGGTTATTTTTGAACTCATGAGAGTTACATTTTTATGTTTTATTTCACATGGAAGCCTGTTAAAAATTTGCAGGCCAAGGTGTGAAGGAGCATTTGAGGTTATTTTATATTTACAGTAAGGCATACAATAGTTATTTTTTTATCTAGTTTCTTTTGAATGAATGTTTTTTATTTCTTTGAAAGATTTCTTGTTGTTGAAAATATACAGGCAAAGTTCCATTATCAGAAGACACGCTACAGTCAAAATACGTAGCTCTCTGAATATTGTTCTACATGTTTCATTTTGTTTCATTCCAGCGATTATTTTTATAAGTTTTTTTTGTGCGATGAATACATCATTGGATAGCGTAGAGTTACCCCACAAATATATACCGTATCTCAAAGTTGATGCTGCCAGGCTGTGATATACAAGAAGTAACTGATCTTGCCGCAAAATTGGTCTTAAGGACCTAAGCATATAACCCAATATTCGTTGAAATATTATATAACACACAGTTTGAAGATTCATGAATAAACATTATTATTATTATTATTTATTATTAATGAATTCAATTTACTAATGACGGCTTGACAATGACTCCTCCAATCAAGGTTTTCATCTATCATTATCCCGAGAAATTTTGTTGTTTTCGTATTCTGTATAGCTGAACCACTTAGTTGAATCTCCATTTGAGAACATGTTTTTTGTCGGATGTGAAAACGGACTAATTGGGTTTTTTTTCTATTAAAAAAGAGTTCATTTGTCATGCAACACTCGGAGATATTATTCAGTACACTGTTACATTTGGAAATAAGGGTATCGTCATTTTTATTGGAAATTAATAGAGAGGTGTCATCTGCATAAATGGTAAAACATGCTTCATCGGTTATCGTATCCATTTCGTTAATGTACAACAGGAACAAAATTGGACCTTGAGGTACCCCTGTGACATAGTATGTAGGTTCAGATTTTACTTTTTTTATGTGTCCATTCTCCACGGATGTCAGGTTGACATATTGTTGCCTATTTTCTAAGAAAGAAGCCACCCAATCACAGGCATTTCCACGAATTCTATACTGATACATTTTTGACAAGAGTTTACTATGACTGACACAGTCGAATGCCCTGCTGAGATCGCAAAAAATCCCAGCAGGACACTCGCCTGCGTCGATCATTTCAACTAATTTTTCAATGTATGCTAAAACAGCGGTGTTCGTAGACCTTTTGAGCAAAAACCATGTTGGCTGTTCGTCAAAATTTTTTCGCTCTCCAGGAAGTCCATGAGGCGATTCAAAAAAGTTATCTCAAAGATTCTCGACATACTTGAGGGTACTGTCACAGGTCTATAATTCTCTATCTCTAGTTTATCCATTTTTTTGTGCAGTGGCACGATTTTTCCCATCTTCAGTGATTGTGGAAACTCTCCTACCAGAAATGAAAGATTTACTGAAAAGGTAATGGGTTCAATCACATATTGTATAGATTTTTTTCAGAAGAAATGCAGGAATTTCATCAAAGCCTGATGATTTTTATTTTTTTATTTGAGCTTCAGAAGAGAGACAAGCTCAGGTTCGGAAAAAGGCCTCAAAAAAATTGTGTTTTTATGAGTTTTTTTTGCCACATAAACTTGATTGTGAGAAGCTGGTATTTTTTTTGTTAGGTCACTTGGTGCGTTCACGAAAAAACTGCTAAAACATTTGCCACCTGAATGGGATTGTCAATGATATGACCATCGTGTAAAATCCTTATATTTTGTTGTTGTTTTTTTCGATTAGATAACTCATTTACTACTTCCCACGTGGCTTTGCAAGTATCTTGAGAGCTAATTATTTTGTTTTGGTGATACGATTTCTTTGTATTTTTTATGAGGAGTTCGTGTTGCTTTTTTTGAGCTTTGTATTGCTCTGTTAAGATCGGAAAACGCGATTTCAAGATAAAAAGATCCTTTAGTTCTCTGCTTGATATTTTGATTTCGTCCGAAACCCAATTTTTGCTATTTTTATTCTGATTATAATATTTTTTGAGTGGAAAATATTCATTAAAATGAAAGATAAATGTTTTGTGGAAGCTGTCACATGCTTCGTTTATGTCTTTTTCTTTATATAATTCACTCCATTCTGCTCGTTTCAATGCATTAAAGAATAGTGAGAGAGAGTGCTCATTAAAGCTCCTTCTTGTCTGAGAAGTACTGTTGTTCCTAGACTCATTTTTCTCTCCAGATTCAATGAAAATTGACCTATGGTCGGAAATCTCATTGTCAAGCACATATATTAGAGGATGAGGTATGTTTGTGAAGCAATGGTCGATCACGGTGGATGAATGTGACGTTACTCTAGTTGGCCAATAAATTTTGGAATGTAAATTGAACCCTTTCATAATATCACTCAATTTACTGAAATTATTTTTGTTAAGTGAATTGCTGGATGAGTCAAGATTGAGATCTCCAGTTAAAATAATATTGATAGCTGGTTTGTAAACTAACTCTGAAACAGAGACGATGTTTTTAAAAAATACATCTAATTCACCATCTGGCGACCTATAGCATGTCAATAGAACAGTTCTGATATTCTTGTTGCAAACTGAGAGACCGCAAATTTCTATGTGCTTGTCAATGCGGTATTTCTCTAAAAAAAGTTTTTCACAGTTCAAGTCCTTTTTTTAAAAAATGGCAACACCGCCTTTTTGGTATAAAGTTCTTCAATACTAACTACTAAGTTGGAAACCTTCTATGTGTTTGCTCTCCAGCGAGGGCCTGTCACAATGTGTCTCTGTCAAACAAATAAAATTCAAGTCTAGATCGCTAATTTCAAGTTCCAAGAGGTCGATTGATTTTTTATTAAGGCTTTGCACATTCAGAACATATATGTCAGGATTGAAAATTGTTAGATTATTGGGGTTGCTGACGTTTGTCTTCGAAAAAACTTACTGATACACGCCCCGTCAGGCCATATCTTGGGATTCATGGCGGTTCGGAAGTTGTCATCGTGAATGGTCACTTTGAATGAGGAGTAGATACCAGGATGCCTCGGAGTTATTGATTCGCACCTGGCGTCGGGAAAATGTTTTCTGAGCACTTTCACCAGCGTATCAGCGGATATCGAACGGTCGATTCTTGATACATGCAGTTCTAGGAGTTTTTTGACTCCCTTTATGGAGGTGTCCTTATTATTTCCAACGACAACTTTTCGTCTCCAATCGTTTTTATGTTGTACCTTTTTCCATTCATCTGTTTTTCCTTCTATTAGATTCGTTGCGGGTGCCGAGATACTACTTCCATTCTCGGTTTTCGTCAAATTAATGATTTCGGAGTATTTTAGCGTCGTCTGTACATTCATGACCTCAGCCGCTACCGTGTCTTTGTTCATTTGGGAGTTCCCTGTTTTTTGGCTTGTTTTGTTTTCGTTAGCCTGGCTTGGCATTTCTTTGTTTATTTGGGAATTCCCTGTTTTTTTGAATTGTTGTGTTTTCGTTCGCCCGACTAGACCTTTCCGCTTCTTTTTCATTGTTATGCTTTTTTGTCACGGCTGTCTTTTCTGTTGACCCTGAATTTATGTTAGCCGTTTTTTTCTGGGTATCTCTTGATAAGTGGTCGTTTGGTATCCTTTGCAATACATTAATTTGTTGGTAGAGCTAATCTATCTTTTCACGAAGTTCTTGAATTATTATGTCTTTTTGTTTGAGAATGTAGATCATATGAATCTGTACCTTAGTTTCAGTGTCAGCCGATTCTTGAATGGCGTCGTAAAAATCGTTGTCAGAGTCTTCATTGTTGCGTGTGGCCTTTTCACAACATATCACTTCTGATTTATCTTCGGTGAACTTCACTTTTGCATAGTTAGAACAAGTTATATGGAAAACATTTTCACACTTTCTACATTTGATTCCGTTCACTACTCTTGATTTACAGCGTTTAGATGCGGGAGCTGATCAACACCCGTCTGCACTACTCGCCATCTTAAAAAAAAAAAAAAATATTGTAGGAAAGTGTACAGTAGTGAAGAATAAATTTACAATTATGGAACAAAATTGTCTCAATCATCGGTTATAGACTATACGCTTTTACAAGAACTAGTATAACAAAACTATTACAACATAAGTACATTTCACATTGTATCCACTGAATAGTACACCTTTTTCAGCAGAAATTTTAAATTTATCGAATGACAAAATCTTAAATTCACAAGGAGTTTTATTGTGTAATTTAGTACAACTGTAATATACACTTTTCTCAGAAAGAGAAGTAATGTGTCGAGGAAGTATTGTGAATTTGTTGCATTGGCAGGTGGAGAAAGTTGAAAGTGAAAATTGATCGGTTTTTGTGAGCAAAACAAAATATTTCAAAAATGTAGACTGAAGGTAAGGTTAGAATTCCCAGCTGGAGAAAATGTTGATGACATCCCTGAAATTGTTCGAATGGCCCTTTTTTGGAGCTCAAACACTGAATTCCACTTCACAGAAAGACAATTCCATGGGACATATGTGAGAGAAAGTTAGCAAAATATACTATTTTTATTGTATTAATATTCATACCATTGACATTTCAAGGTTCTGATAGCAAAACAGGTTCTACTCAGTTTTTTGTTGAGGTGTAGGCTATGCTGTTTCCAGTTCAATTGAAACATTTACAAATGAAACATTGAATGCAACATTATCACATGCCGCAAGTGGCCTCTGACAGAAGTTAATACATTGAGTTTTGGAGAAGTTTATCCCAATATTGTTTATTCCACACCAGTGGTTCATTGGAACTAAAGTCGAATTTAATCTCTCTCTCTCTTGTGAGTCGATTCCATGAATTAAAAATAATGTGTCATCAGCGAACATTTTCCTATCAGCCTTGGTAATATTTTGTGGTTAGTCATTTATGTACAGAATAAATAACAGTGGCTCCAAAATGGGACCTTGTAGGACACCTGTGTTCATAACACCCCCAGTCAGAGTATACCATATTCTTGTTAGTGGGAAGGCTTACCCTCTGCTGCATGTCAGTCAGGTAACTGTTGAACCATTTGAGTGGCGTGCCTATAATGTCATAATAGCATAACTTCAACAGTAATATTTCGAAGCTCACACTATCAAATGCCTTTTTAAAATCACAAGCTAAGCCAGTTGAGCTGAGCTTGGTATTTATTTTCTTGTAAATATTTTGGGTTATATCGTACATTGCCGAAGATGTTGCTTTTTTATTCAGGAATCCATCTTGATGTGGAGATATGATCTTGAAGGCAATCAAAAATGAGTCTTTTGTGTACTAACTTTTCAAAAAGTTTAGATAATGTTGGAAGTAGTGAGTTAGGTCTGTAGTTGTTTGATTTTCTTAGACAAGAAGGACAAACTCCGCTAGCCAGTGATTCATTGAAAAGCTGTACTATGTGAGGTACAATAATCATATCCACATGAGTTTTTCGATTCCGTATTAATAAGGGTATCTAAGATTTCTTTCTCATCGGTAGGGTGCATGGAGAATGAAATTATATTTGCAACACAGTGCTTATTCAAATACTTGTTTATCTGAGTATCATTAATAACTGTGTTCGAGGGGACAACATTTAGAAATACTTCATTAAGTTCAGTACAGACGTTCAGAGGCTGATCACTTGAGTTTACGAGGGATGAAGCATTATGAGTGGGACCAGTTCCCAGTTCAGAATTAATCAGCTGCCATACTCTTTTGGATTTAAAACAAATCGCCAGTTAAAAGTTACTTTTTCCTGGGTACCTACAGGTGATTAAGCTTAAGGTGTTTTCATTAGTTTTGGGTCTCGCTTCGGACAGAGGTGCCAAAAGAGGGCCAAAAGCCTGAAACCGGCATACGGATTGTTAGGTGGACCTGGCATAAATTAAACATAATCAAGTTTATCAGAAAGAAACATTTGCAATCAATTTTCATTGTCAGTGGAAGTTTGCATAGATTTTCAGGGAAATATCATTCAATGTTCTGCGTGGTATTTGCCAGGTAAGTAGTTGTTTTTTGCTTATGGTCTACCGCTCGTTTCAATTTATATTGAATTTTTGTGAAGAGACTTTTATGTCCCTTGTTTCTTCTGGATTTGTTTTCGCTCAACCTTATTTCACTGCCAAAATATGATAAATAGGTAAGTTTTGATGTATTTCTCCAATATATCATTTTGGTAGCCTCTTGTCAGGGTTTTGAGTTTTCTTTTGTGCTTACAAAAGATTTTGAGCCCAACAACGATTTCGATTAATTTTCCCTTCCTTGGAAATGGAAAACTCCTAACAAAACCTACCACAATATCTTGGAATGCCTCGAATTTATGCTCTAAGTTCTGACAAGAAATTGAACAATATATTTATAGTGTATAGTGTATGAATCGAGGTCCTATTTTTATATGAGACAAATACTTGAGTGGCTAGCTAATTTATGACATTTTTCTACACAGATGAAGTATTCTCAGTCCTCTGGGAGTGCAATATATTATTGGTGGTCCATTTAGCTAGACGATTTCCGAAAAAAACCAGGAAAAATACGTACAATACCATCTATCTCAACTACTTCAACATTTTTCTCATGACCTATATGCGGGCCCGGCGACAGAAATGTTGAGGGCCGTTACTCTGATTCCCATGTGGGACCCTCCTGGTCCCTAGTTTTGCATCTGGTAGTTAGTATACTATAGTAGCAAGTAACAGTCAGCTATAATTTAGCTTTATATGTATTTGGTTAGGCACATAATAAAATAATGATTTTTTTAAATTATTTAGAAATAAAACATATTTTAACTTTAAATTAGTCCTTCATAACGTCACTGAAATCTATTTGTCGTGCAGTTTTAGCTATATAGATGTTGTCATCTATTCAATCGCTTTTGAAGCATTTTCCCAGGCATGAAGTTTTTTTATTAATTCACGCAAGCTTGCTAAATACTCGCTCACCTTCCGCGACTCTGATTGGTAGACTGCAGAAAATGCGCAATGCAATGCTTCTGGAAAGATGTTCTCTAATTGCACCTGGTAAATCTCATTCAATAATACCAAAGGACCTGTCATTTCTTTAAATGAATAATTTGACTCTTCAAGCTTGGTGTCAGGTCCTCTAAGTTCATTTGAATCAATACTTTACATGTTTCTCTTATATAATCTGTATTCATATTGTGAACACAGAGCAGATATGGTTCAAGAACTCGAATCGATACTCAAGTTCTGTTATCAGAGTCCATAATTATTAGGAAACCATTTCTCTTGAATTCAGTGTCCGGGTCTATATCTTCGAAAAATTCAATCTGGTACTCTCTTTTGATTCGGCTGCTTCGTTGACGTTCGGATGGAAACTCTTCTGTAATGAAACAATAATTTTTGATCGTCAATACACATACCCGATTATAGGGAACACGCATGTTCCCATTTTCTGAGTATTCTGATTTGCACATAAAGATTACCACCTACAAATTTCAGTAAAATATTGAAAATAGTTTTTTTTATTAATGTTTTTGATAATTCGAAATTGAAAACGCAATTTTTTTTAATACATTCAAAAACGTACCCCTAGCGCCTCTGATGGATATATGCATCGTTACTTCACACAGTTCAAACTTTTACCGCTAGTTGCTTCGAACTGTCAACTATAATTTCATCTGTCTTCGTTTATATGTTATACTAATCTTTATATTATCAAAGTATTTTCAACTCTTATTGAAACATCGGAAAAAGTTTGATTGAATTTATGTACGGGTTGTGAGAAATAGTATTGTCTAACAGTAAAGTGTTGCGAAATTGATCAAACTACACTAAATACCCACTTAGTAACTTAAACAAACGTAACCTTTCAACCGCTGCATGTCATGACACTGCTGCACATGATGACAATCGTGTCCACTTGTGTTTTTCCCCTCTCTAACTACCATTGTGTTGTCACAATACTGAAGAATTCACTCTACAGATAAAAGAAATCGACATCGTTAACTCACGTAGTTTTTAAATAAATGCTATTTTTAATTTTTTATATAGGGCCCCCTATTGTCCAGGGCCTGGTACAGCTGTACCCGTAGTCCCCCCTTGTCACCGGGCCTGCCTATATGTATCGATGAAGAGAATCGTTCGTGAGAATCATATTCCATTTACATAAATTCCCGACTAGATTCAATATATATTTCCTTGTTGCTGCTCCCCTACTATCATTCTCAGTATGCCTGTCTTGATTATGAATTCTTTCACCGGTTCCCATTTCCGGTCGTAAAACTTTTCAATTCTGAATGGAGGGCTTTCCTTGGAAATTGAAAATTCAAGAAGTAACATGGTCCTTAATTATGACCGTTCACATGTTCCGTAAGAAATTCATGAGATTTGTGAATATGACTTTTGTTACAGTCGATATTGTAGACTAGCCTTATAGACCAATCAATAGAGATTTTTTCGTGACAAAAATATTACCAGGAAACCGACTGTGCCATCATATGGAAGGCGGTCTGTAGTTATATCCTGTTATGTTTCCTACCCCAACTTAATTTGTTATAAACATTCAAAAGCATTTTTTTAATGAAGCAATCTCGATACTCTTCATAGACGGATTGTAGAGAATCAAAATGCAAAGAAAATGAACCCAAGCACGATTCGATCGGATTAATAGTTACGGAGAAAAACCGCCATTTTTAGAGTTTTGAAGCAGGCTCTCCACGACATAGTAGTGATTGATATGTACTTTATGTGTGAAAAATTCAGGCACTGTTGGATTATTAATTTTGGCATAAATGCAATATGATTTTTTTAATGCACTTTATTTCAGCAGACCTGGATGCGTCATAGGTGGTCCGATTTCAAAAGTTCTAGAAGATTTTGAGAGTTGAAGTATATTACTACAAAATGACTATTTTCATTTTGCGTTAAAATGCTCCGAAATAGGTAAGTAATACTTGCAAACCTGACCGAAAACCGGCGAGTGCATGAAAGCGGCTCAGGAGTGGGGGTAGAGCAGCAGATTCATAACGGGCGCAGCACGCTTGTATTAATATACATACGCTTCCCCGCGTCTGCTGCTTTACCCCCACTACTCAGCCGCTTTCACGCACTCGCTCATTGTCGGTCATGTTTGCAAGTATTTTTCAGCTATTTTGCAACA
Organism: Gonioctena quinquepunctata; assembly: GCA_018342105.1. Taxonomy (NCBI): domain Eukaryota; kingdom Metazoa; phylum Arthropoda; class Insecta; order Coleoptera; family Chrysomelidae; genus Gonioctena; species Gonioctena quinquepunctata. The sequence continues at coordinate 44,092 of JAFIRS010001513.1, forward strand.
TTTTAACGCAAAATGGGATTATACATTTTGTAGTACTATGCTTTTTCTCTCGAAATCCTTTTGAAAAATTAGAATCGGACCACAGGTCTGCTGCAATAAAGTGCATTAAAAAATTCAGATTGCAATTATGCCAAAACTAATAATGCGACAGTGCCTGAGTTTTTTAAACATAAAGTACATATTAATCACTACTATGTCGTGAAAAGCCTGCACTACAACTTAGAAAGTTCCAATTATATTGATTGATCTTTTGGCTAACAGAAGATGTTGGTTGGTTTTATATGATTTGTCAATAAGTATTTTCTTCGGACAATAAAGTACATTTTGAATGATTGAGCATTGGTATTGATAACCCGTATCTGGGAAATTAAATACAGTGTGTACATAAGTAAGGAATAAATTCATTATCTAGAAAAGAAAGACATTTTACTGTTTTTGTTGCCTTGCTGATTTAGCCGAGTGGTTGGCGTATGCCACAGTTTGACAGTTCATATTTCATTGATACCCTGCTTTTCGAAAAAATTAAGAATAAAATGCTCCTTTCTGTTACTCAGAGAATCGAAATTTTGACGATGATTGGATACGGTGAAAGAGTACGAACGCAACAAGAAGTAGTTGGACTGTTTAATACTAAATACCCGTATAGGCTCATAACTCAATCAGCAGTGAGCAAAGTTGAGGAAAGTTTTGAGACACTGGTAGTGTTGATGATCTCCCTAAAGCTGGGCGTCCTGAAATCAATGAGGAGGTCAAATTGAATGTTTTATTATCAATGGAGGAAAATCCACAAAACAGCCTAAGAAGCATTAGTCGAAATCAAGATATCCCAGTTACAACTACACATACAATTTTAAAATTGGAAAAGTGGCATCCCTATGAGATGACTCTGCACCAAGAACTTTTCGAGGACGATCCAGACCGACGGATGCAGTTCTGCCAAACGTTAATGGATATGTGCAATGCTGACCCTTTGCTAGTAAAAAATATTGCTTTCTCTGATGAAGCTACCTTTACACTAACAGGAACAGTAAATCGGCATAATTGCAGGTACTGGGCTAAGGAGAATCCAAAATGGATGAGAGAACATCACACACAGTATTCTCAGAAAATAAATGTTTGGTCGGCGATTGTAGTAAACAGGATTATTGGACCCTACTATTTCGAACAAAACTTAAATGGTCCAAGGTACCTTCAACTCCTACAGGATTATGTTATACCCAGTCTGGTGATCTTATTTCCTAACGCAGATAACCCTACTATACCAAATGACAACTTATGGTACCAGCAGGATGGTGCAACGCCGCATTACGCAGCTGATGTTAAAAGGTATCTTGACCAAGTCTTTGCCAACAGGTGGATAGGTAGGCGTGGTTCTATTGAATTGCCCCCAAGGTCTCCCGACCTCACTCCATTAGATTTTTTTCTGTGGGGCCATCTGAAGAATGTTGTGTACAAAACTAGACCAGATAATATCGAGGAATTGAAAACTAGGATTACAAATGAATGTAATAATATTACTCAACAAACTATCACTAAGGTCCAACGAGGATTTATTGAGCGTCTTGGATACTGCCAGGCTCAGGAAGGACTTCAATTGGAACATTTGATCAATTAGTTTGTTCAATCAACTGTGTAAAATAAATTACTTGAAAATCATTATAACATTAACTTTTTCGACAATTTCCTTATGTAAACATGACAAAACTTTTGGTTTAACATGTGCAGAGAAATATGCTCTTTCAAATGGCACTATCAGAAATAGCGGTTGCAATTTGAAAAAAATGTCCATGACGTCATAGCCGCAACATTAATGACGTCATCAATGCGACTAAAACGTCAAAAGAAGCGCATTGTGAAATAAAAGTTTACGTGTCCACGGATTTTTTCGAATAGCTTTTCCTTTTCTAGATAATGAATTTATTCCTTACTTTATGTACACACTGTATATTAATAATCATTGGAAGTGTTAACCCATGAATGATTTCAGTTTGTCTCTCTGATTATACTTGTTTGTTATTCAAATATATTCGACTGAGTCATGTTATCCGATATGTCTAGCAAGTTCATATTTTTTCTTGTTTATATTGAGAATGTCAAGAGTGATGAAGTGACTTCAGGAAACATAATATTTAATGAAAGTTAGCGAAGCACATACTTAATGAGTTATTATAATAGCATTAAATATTGACTTACATATCTGTCTGTATTAAAGACCGATTGGCCTCAAAACTGAAAAGAATTTGAGGTCGCGAATGACCAATTTCGAAATTTTAAATGGCAGTGCCGATCTGGCGGACGAATTTTTTGTTATGCCTGGTGCGATTTGACGCCAAAGCGACATCTTGAAGTTTTCCGGCTCTAGAATTGCGTTTGAATGGATTTGACTCAGTATCGATATCAGAAGATTTTCAGAGAGGCAAATTAGTTTTTTTTTTGTAAAAATTTGAATTATCAGATTGGGAATTCATTTTGAAAATCCTGTAACTGAATATTATCATTTTTGAATAATTAAAAACGCAATATAACGTACATTATCTGTTACTTTAAAATGATTTTGCAGGCCATAAATGACTTCCATGAATCATTATAACTAAACTGGTTCTGATTATGTTTTTGAAGAGTCTAACCAAACAAGTTCAAGTGGAGTTGGTTCAAGGCAGTTCGAGACGAACGATGCCACTCGACCTTACAATATGATTCTTGTGGCGGCTCGAATATTTAGGAAATGTTAGGATCAATGTATGAATAATATTTCAGTATATTATGTAACATAGCTATGAGTGCGTAATTGCTTTACTCGAGTTTTGTACTATACTTTTTCTACAATCACAATCATATTTGTTGAAATGACCGCGACACGTATTTTACTATAAAATAACTTCTTCAGGTGGTGGTGCATGCAACAATAGATTGGCGATTATTTCCATTACCTTCATAATCTTCAGTGAACAAATTCAACGGAGAAAAATAATGAAAATTATTTGGTTATAAGCAAATATTGGAATATTCATTACCAAGCCTGCATTTGAGTTCTCAATTGAGACTGAATGAAAATTCCCATTTTCACTTTCAGATATTTTCTCTTTTAAAGTCATCTATCGGGATGTATTTCAACGTCCAGTATGTGCATTTTTCCGGGAAAGTACATTTTTCCGGGAAGTCAATTTAAACCTACTTCTAATTGTTGTATCGAAATGAAACTGGAACTGATCTGATGATGAAGCCAGGTGGTGAATAGTGGAACTCTTCAGTGGTTACTAGTAAAATATAGTGAATGCACTGAGGACGTTCTCAGCATAATTTAAAGTTCAAAGATATGGCGAATGCACTGGTTCTCAGCATATTCGCCAAAATTTCGTTATTAATAACTTCCATCTCATGTGGATGAATCAACCGAAGGGTTTTTCTCCCGTAGTCTTTTTTAGTCTTCTATAGCAATATGGACTAAAAAGTTAAAATAATATTATAGTTTGAAAAAACGAAAAAGACACGCATATATATATATATATATATATATATATATATATATATATATATATATAATATATATATATTAGGGTGCTTCATTTTTGGGCAACATTTTTTTCTTCGAATCCCGCCTGAAAATCTTGTAATTTAGAGAAAAACAAAATTTTTGAGCATATTGCGAACCCTTAATTCGAATTTCAACCCACTGCTAGAGAGTTTTGAATTTTTATCCAATTAAAAATATACGTTTCTCCTTCCGCTCACCCAGAAAAAATAATTTTTTGAGAATTTTGACTCATGGATTCTTGTTATAGGTATAATTTCCTACAAAAAACTGATTGCGTCGAGTTTGTAACTCCAACGGGTTCGGCGAAAAATGTCATTTAAGCTGAATTTTCATAAAAATAGCAGTAAATCGCGTTTATTTGCTAAACTATTGGAGATAGAAAGAAAATTTGTAGGGGGGTTTATGCCCTACAATTTTGCTGTGAGATATTTTTTTGTAGGTCTCATAGTTCAGCTGTTAAAGCCACTTAAAACTTAAAATTAACGAAAAAAGCAATTTTTTTCAATAAAAACCAATTTATAAAATCCAAGTTAAAAAATTGAATGAAAATTTTTTTTGTCATTGTATTTTTTGAAATTTTATGGCAGCAAAAATGTTTTATATCAGTAATTTCACAACGATTACTACTTTTTGGAGTTTGAAACATTTAAAATAAAAATTATACGATTTTCACAGATAGATTATTCATGTTAGACTTTATATTTATGTACATCTCACTCATTATCATTTTTCAGTAATACGTATTGTTTATGCTTGTGATCTATACTATAATTATGTTTAGAAAAAAGCCTCTTTAGATTAGATAACGATATGTAATTTATTGAAATATTTTTTCAAACAATTTTTTAGAAGACTTAATTAATTATCAAAGAAAAGTTGAAGCTTAAATATATCTTTCGTCGAACCCGTTGGAGTTACAAACTCGACGCAATGGGCTTTTTTGTAGGAAATCATACCTATAACAAGAATCCATGAGTCAAAATTCCCAAAAAAAATTTTTTCTGGGTGAGCGGAAGGAAAAACGTATAAAAAATAATTTTTTAATGTTATTTTAATGGATAAAATTCAAAATTCTCTAGCAGTGGGTTAAAATTCGAATTAAGGGTTCGCAATATGCTCAAAAATTTTATTTTTCTATAAATTACAAGATTTTCAGGCGGGACTTGAAGAAAAAAATGTTCCCAAAAATGAAGCACCCTAATATATATATATATATATATATATATATATATATATATATATATATATATATATATATATATAAGGAATGAACAGTTGAAAATAATAAGAATAAAGTCATTGATCAAAATATTTTCTTTTATGTAAAACAGCGTGGGGTGCTCATCACTCACTTTTCATAATGATATCAAGATAACTGATATCAAGCACCTCACGCTCTTTTACATAAAAGAAAATTTTGGTCAATGAGTTTATTCTTATTATTTTCAACTTTTAGTCCTTCTTGCTATATATGCGTGTTCTTTTATTTTTTTCAAACTATACTTTTTATTATATAGGTATTCAAAATATAACTTCATTATTATGGTAGATTTTTCAACTTCCAATTCTTTTTCCAATAAAGAATTTCGCCTTTTCGACATCTTGAACGATGAAAGATATTGAATAAAGTCGGGGTGACTTAATGAAAATCTGTCATATTTCAAAGGAATCACTATCGATAATTTTTATATATTCTTTTTGTTTCAGATAGGGCGAGGAATGTGGAAAGGACCGGAATACACTGTGTGATGAAGGCTTGAAATGTATTAATAATAAATGTACCTAAATGAGAAAATACCTACGTATAATTCTACTATAATTTTGAAATAAAATACGTAATCCTGTGATAATTCTTTCACTACACATGTTTATAGATAGATCTTTATTTAAATAGGATATCCTAATATACAAATCAGCTAAAAAAAGTTAAAGTAAGAGATATATGGTACATATTGAACAATAATTGAATTGAAAAATATACTATAAAATATATAACAAACATTAAATAAAATACATTGAAAAAGTTGGTTTAAATAATAAATAAATATCATATTTGTGCATTTGAAACAAATTTCTTTAGTTCATTTTTGAAAATGTTCAGAGATGGGCTACTTTTAATTAGATTTGGTAATTTATTTTTATGTTCCGCAAATACAGGAACTAATCCAAAATTTTCACCCTCCCAAAACTTGCTCCAAATGAGGATGTTAATTCTGAAACAGAATCGATGAAATGTTTGGTTGCGGAAGTTTCAAGAAATGTATAAATAGCAACACCAAAGAATTCTAACGGTGCTTCGTAATCTATTTACTTGGTAGTTGGATCCGAAAGTTTCCATTCTCCATTCTCCGTTTACTAAAAATCTTCCAATGCAAAATATTTGTAAAGTTTTAATCTTCTTATGCATTTCTGGAGCAATGGAAAGACAACAATTCAAGGAAAATTATATTTCTGATAAAAGGTTATTGCGGTTGATATGCTTATCTTAATTGAGAGATAAGTACCGGGCATATACAGGGTGTCCCTGGACTTCCTCTTTTCCTCTCGGGTATGTATAGATGGGGTCAAAATATCACCAGTACTTCATACAACTTTTGTTCCTAAAAGCCTTCGTTACCAAGTTACGGGCCCTCAAAGTTACAAAATGAAAAATGTTTTTCTTTGATAACTATCAAAGTGAATATTCAAAATCATCTAAATTCTGGTGATTGACTGAACAAATGAATTCCTTCGATGAGCTTTCATGCAGGAGTCAGTTGTTTTGCTACAAAGTCAGGGACGGACTGCCCCCGATGGTCCACACCCCAAAACTTTGAAATGACAGATAATTTTTCAATAGTTTTCAACAAAATAAGGTTACGTGGACAATTTTCTGAATAAGAGTACTCGTGTGGAAAGTCGATCGGAGCAACGATTCTTAATAAAAATGCAGTTTTACTCGACGACATCAAACCCGATCGTCCACCATTATATGAAATGAAAAATGTTCACAGTAGAAATACTAATGCTAACGTTAATTCAACGACATTTATGACAGAAATAATACAAAATATGCTGAAATAAAGTTGCAAACAAAAAGTACAGTACCTAGTTGAAAGTTTCATTCACAATGTAGATATTTTTTCAAATGAAATATCAAGTTATGTAGATTCGTGGTGTTTCTGAAGTAACAAGCTACTCCACTATGAAATATCGAATTCAGTCCATATTTTGTGGAATGAACACGTTTCGTGTTGTGTTATCTGAATCTCATGAAACTCAACACTTGGATGTTGCAAATTCGTATTCACACCTCAAATGTTGTAGAAAGAAATAAAATTAGTGTGGATAAAAAATGACAACTGGAATGCGATTTTGTTTTGTTGAGTGGTGCGTTGTCATTGTATTGTCAATATTCTAATAGGACAGTTTGAAGTGTTTTGATATGGCCAAACAGTTTACATTCAACGAATATGCAGATATGCATGCATTGTATGGACGAGCATTTGGTAATGCTGCAGAAGCCTGTCGTCTGTATGCCGAGCATTTCCCCAATCGAACGTTACCGGCAAGAGAAACGTTCGAGCGTGTCGATTGCAGCTTGAGGGAGACATGTATGTCTGATGGATAATTAATTGGAGCCTATTTTTTTATTTCGATATTATTGTAGGTTCAGTTTTGCCAAAACGAGGTAGTGAGGGCGCTCCTAGGGCTGTGCGTACCGTTGTATTGGAGGAAAATATTTTGGAAGATGTCGCTGATGATCCTTCAATGAGCATCAGAAACCTATCAGAACAGTTCCATACATCCAAGTCCACTATTAATAGAATAATTAGGGAACAACTGCTCCACCCATATCACATCCAGAAGGTACATGCCATGACACCTGAAGATTTTCCAGCACGATTGGAATATGCCAATTGGTTCCTGGATAAGCAAAGAGGGGATATGACTTTTATTACTCGAGTTTTATCCACTGATGAAGCAGGTTTCAGTAGAGATGGAGTAATCAACTCTCATAATCTCCACATATGGGCCGAAGAAAATCCCCATGGGATATTGCAAACCAAACACCAACGGAAATTCAACGTGAATGTTTGGGCTGATATCATAGGAAACCTTCTTATAGGACTATTCGTTCTACATGACCGATTGAATGGAGAACGTTATTTGGAGTTCATTCAGAACGATTTGAATGGACTTTTGGAACATATTCCATTGCAAACCCGAAGAGATATGTGGTTTATGCATGATGGCGCTCCTCCTCATTTTAGTTTGATTGTGCGGGACCATCTGAACCAGATTTTCCCCAATAGATGGATTGGTAGAGGTGGGCCATATTCATAGCCACCGCGGTCTCCGGATTTAAATCCATTGGATTTCTTTCTGTGGGGGCATCTAAAAAGCCTCGTTCACGCTACACCTATTCACACCAGAGATGCCTTGTTGAATAGAATTACATTACATTGTGAAACGCATGCTATTTCAAGTGCGGAGAGGGTGTTTGCGCCGACTAAGAAAATGTATTGAGAGAGACGGGGGTCATATCGAGCAGTTTTTGTAGCGGATTTTGCATTTCTGTTTGCTCTTGAGGCTTGCGATTGGTTATTTACACCATGAGTTTTGTAAGGTAAACGTGTTTGCATGATAAAAATTCGTTATGAACATTGTACCTATTATTTCTATTTTCATTACAAATCAATCTTTTCGAATAATGGTAGACATCTCAGGTTGGATGTCGTCGAACAAAAATGCATTTTTATCAAAAATCGTTTCTCCGATCGATTTTCCACACAAGTACTTTTATTCGGGAAATTGTCCAGGTAACCTTGTTTTGTTAAAACATATTGACAAATCCCAGTCATTTCAATGTTTTGGGGTGTGGACCATCGGGGGTAGTCCGTTCCTGACTTTGTAGCAAAACAACTGACTCCTGCATGAAAGCTCATCGAAGGAATTGATTTGGTTAGTCAATCACTTAAATTTAGATGATCTTGAATATTCACTTTGAAAGTTATCAAAGAAAACATTTTTCATTTTGTAACTTTGAGGCCCGTAACTTGGTACGGAGGCTTTTAGGAACAAAAGTTATATGAAGTACTGGTGATATTTTGACCCCGTCTATACATTCCCGAAAGGAAAAGAGGAAGTCCAGGGAGACCCTATATAACGCCTAAATTATCTTTAGGAATATTACTTTCCATTTTTGGGTTTTCTATACAAATTAGTGAATCTGTTACGATACCCGCATAGAGAAACTAATAATAGAGTTGTCAAACCTGCAGTAAAAGTTGGCACCACGTTTAGAAAGTGGCGACATACCTCTCCACTGGCCGAACTAAGTTAGTACAGTTGGTAAAACAGATTTATCTTCAGTTACCGATTGAGATATGGCGGGTTTTTTAAATATGTTACTTTTATATGAGTGATCGATATTTTATAAGTGATCGATTTGTCATTCCTGTATTTCATATGAATGGTTGTATCATATGAAATACAGGTATGGCAAATCGATCACTAATACAATATATACAGTAAATGATTCGTAGAATCTGTTAGTTCGTTCGTGGTTAAAATAAAGTTTCAAAATAAATCTTTGTTTCATGATATCAAGAACAAAAGTTCTTATAAAACAAGAATAATAAGTTGTACACTATAAAAACGCATTTTATTGTATCTAGGCAAGGCACAACTTTATACAAAACAATAATAAAACTCTGAAAAACAACAAAATCCAAAATATTCTTCAGTCTTATCATCAAATCAACCAAAATAAAAACAAATTACATTTACAACAAACCTTCAATAATTTTGTTCATTTATTGGCACAAAGGAGAACGACTAGGTATAACAAATACTCCAGTTTGATGATAATCTCCGTACTTCCTCAAATGGTGATAGGAAATGGAAACTGATGGACGGATATAAGTATCATTTCTGCAACTGATGGATGGAAATCAGCTTATGAAAAGCAGCTTATATTTTACCTTGTAAAAAATATTTCTAGGAATTTCAGCGTCAACTCGAATAACAAAACATTCTATTTTCGACGTTGGGTTCCTAATTCAAGTCCATACTATAATTTCATAATTTCTGTCATTCATTTTTCGATGGCAATAACAGTAGAAGAATTATTCTGAAATTATTGCGTGGTTTGTCATAATAAAAAATACATGTGTAAACAATAAACTTCTATTTCCTGAGAAATGTCGAAATTGGAAAATTATCATGTCATCAGTCGTCTGTGGATTGCGGGCAGCGCCTCCAGCGCGACTGCGGTACCAAAAACTTGGTGGTCAAGATCGCCAATGTTTCAAACAGTCTCTTTATTTTTAATTTGTCTATGGATACCAGTTTCTGGTATTGAGAATCCGGAATTACACCAAAAAAATTTCAGTATATTAGTATGAAAATGATTTGCCTAAAGCATTCCACAACAGAAATCATAATGAAAATTATATACTTCCTTTGATGATATTTCGAGAATCATTTCTGTTCTTTTTCTCGTATCCAATAATTACAAATAAGATAAACAGTATATCACAAAAAGTTGTCTACAAATTGAAAACAGATATTGTACATGAAAAAAAATTGGAAAATGCTTCATTGCCTTTAAATCAATAATCAAAAAGCAATTTGTGTAATATTTGGTAGAATACAGGGAAAATAAACAAAAGAGTTTTACTGAAAAGTAAAGTAATTTCAAATAGAAAAACTGGACTAAATGTCATTTGAAAATGTAGAAAGACCTAAAAAATAAAAATGCTAAAAAAAAATAAGACAACCTTTTATAAAAATGCACTAAAATGTAAAAATAATTGTTTGACCTAGGTTATTCTGTGAGTAGCTGATTCAAAAGCTTGCCGCGATAATATTTTGAATCTCCTAGTCACAGAATAACCTAGGTCAACCAATTTAAAAAAATATGTTTTCCCTCTCAGCAATTTCGTATAAAAGCTTTTCTTAATTTTTTTTATAATTTTTATTCAATTCTTTTTAGTTATTCATGAAATCCGACCCCAAAAATCGGGCTATGACCACAAAACTATATTGGAACCACCATCTTGAATTTATGAATTTTGCCAGAAACTTCGTGATTTCTGTCCCCGAAAACCCTCACATACCAATTTTGAATAGAATCGAACCCTAATCACAAAATTCGTCCGCAATTTGTTTTTTCTCTATCAAAAATTCCATAATACATCGTCACTGGAATTATGAACACCTACCAAATTTCACGTTAATCGGACAACTAGAAATGGGTAAGATTTGATTACAAACCCATAGGCAGACATCGAAACAGGTGAAACTGAATAAAAGCTTTTAATTATGTACAATTTCAGATTCATGACGTTCTATTTGGAAAAATTCCAATTAGTAGATATAATTTCAAAAAAAAACCTTATCTCCAGCAAATATTACATTATCAATTCATTATCTGTCTGCCGCATCCTTAACCAACAAATTTCTTCTACCGAACTCCCAATTTCTCTAGTCCACAACATGGGGGAACATAGGTTCTCACAATAATGAAATTCAAAACCAACTATTGATGTCAACACTAGATAATAAAAAATTAAACCGACCAAATATGGAACTGAAAAGTAAAAAATAAGATTAACCTTCTAAGTTTCAATAACTAAGCTCCTAAACTAATGTAAGTAACTAATTTTGAGTCGGCGCCAAACAAACAAGCAAATGAATTAGGTAAGGCGTAAAATGATGGCATCGAGTTGCGCGGTTACATTCTGATAATTTTTTAAAAGTAATTTAGTGAATACAGGGAAAATAAAGAAAAGAGTTTTACTGAAAAGTAAAGTAATTTCAAATGGGGAAACTGGACTAAATGTCATTTGAAAATGTAGAAAGACCTAAAAAATTAAATGCTAAAAAAAATAAGACAACCTTTTATAAAAATGCACTAAAATGTAAAAATAATTGTTTGACCTAGGTTATTCTGTGAGTAGCTGATTCAAAAGCTTGCCGCGATAATATTTTGAATCTCCTAGTCACAGAATAACCTAGGTCAACCAATTTAAAGAAATATGTTTTCCCTCTCAGCGATTTGTATAAAAGCTTTTCTTAATTTTTTTTATAATTTTTATTCAATTCTTTTTAGTTATTCATGAAATCCGACCCCAAAAATCGGGCTATGACCACAAAACTATATTGGAACCACCATCTTGAATTTATGAATTTTGCAAGAAACTTCGTGATTTCTGTCCCCGAAAACCCTCACATACCAATTTTGAATAGAATCGAACCCTAATCACAAAATTCGTCCGCAATTTGTTTTTTCTCTATCAAAAATTCCATAATACATCGTCACTGGAAGTATGAACACCTACCAAATTTCACGTTAATCGGACAACTAGAAATGGGTAAGATTTGATTACAAACCCATAGGCAGACATCGAAACAGGTGAAACTGAATAAAAGCTTTTAATTATGTACAATTTCAGATTCATGACGTTCTATTTGGAAAAATTCCAATTAGTAGATATAATTTCAAAAAAAAAACCTTATCTCCAGCAAATATTACATTATCAATTCATTATCCGTCTGCCGCATCCTTAACCAACAAATTTCTTCTACCGAACTCCCAATTTCTCTAGTCCACAACATGGGGGAACATAGGTTCTCACAATAATGAAATTCAAAACCAACTATTGATGTCAACACTAGATAATAAAAAATTAAACCGACCAAATATGGAACTGAAAAGTAAAAAATAAGATTAACCTTCTAAGTTTCAATAAGTAAGCTCCTAAACTAATGTAAGTAACTAATTTTGAGTCGGCGCCAAACAAACAAGCAAATGAATTAGGTAAGGCGTAAAATGATGGCATCGAGTTGCGCGGTTACATTCTGATAATTTTTTTAAAGTAATTTAGTGATCTTCGTTGATTGTTCGTTTGGTATCGACTCAAAGTTAGTTACTTACAATAGTTTAGGAGCTTAGTTATTGAGACTAAGAAGGTTCCGTATTTCGTCGGTTTAATTTCTTGTTAAAAAGTTTTTATTTTTCAATTTTTTGTGGTTGAAATTTACTTATTACTACCTACTTCTTGATTATTACCAAAATACTTACTTACCCACCTTACTTCAACTATTACCAGTTAAATAATATAATTATCTACTTTTACTATTTGTTGTAATATAAATTATTTTTGTTGTTCTGGTTAGTTTATTTCATTACTTTGCATATCATTCCATCCTCTCATAGAATATAATGATTGTGACGGTTGTAGGCGGACAAAAATAATGACAGTAGCGATCTGTCATTGTTAACTACATATGTGTGCCAATGTTCACAACTGAAAAATCAATTATCCCCTATTTTTCTACCCGTAAAGGTGGATAACTCCATTCGAAATTCAAATATGATCAACTATGAGGTATACCCTATCTAATAAAAAAAGAATCATCCAAATCGAAGAACCCAGTACAAAGTTATGCCTGAGAACCTGAAGATGGCAAAATATTTTGCCGAAATGCATTGCTAATTTCTTTCCTAGAAATAAATGCTTTTAACTAAGGAGCAGACTTTCATTTTTTCTACAAATTGATTGGAACTCCACCTGACATGGACTGGTTGGTTGGTTGAAAGCTGACGAGCCAGAGACAGGGTTGGCACTTAGCTTCCCTTGACACTGCGACCAGCTGGGGTCTATTGTATCACTCTGTCGTCAGTGGTTCCTCATTCAAACAGGTTTGTGACTTTAATTAGGTTTAGAAGCCTGTTGATAAGGTTCTTCGGGTTCATGCCTGTTTCCGGGCTGATCTCTCCAAAGGTTATGTGTCGCCTACTATTTAGGACGTCACAGTCGAAGATAATATGAGAGGCTGTTTCCTCCTCTTCATCACATAACCCACACTCCACGGTTTCCCTGCGTACTCCCATGGTGTTTAGGTGTTTTCTTAGGCCGCAGTGTCCAGTCAACAGACCTATTATTATACGAGCCTTCGTTCTGTTCAGGTTCAGAAGGTCAGCCGTCAGGGTCCGGTTTGGATGCCCTATCATGACTTTGCTGTGTATTTGCCCGACAGTTTGATCCCAATATTGTTGGTGTTTTTTTTTCTGGCCCTGTGAATAGCGTTTCAGATGCTTGTCTAGCTAGCTGGTCTGCTTTGACGTTGCCTTCAATGCCTCTATGACCTTGTTGTGTTTTGCCAGCTCGATGAGGTCCTGGAGGCAGTCCCAGACCAGTTTGGACTTTATCTGTATGGAGTTGAGTGCTTTGATAGCACTTTGACAGTCAGATAGAATGTAGATGTGTTTTTTCCTATAACCACTTTCTAGATTCTTCTGAATGCATACCATAATAGCATGGTGTAATGTTTCACCGAATAGTCTGGGAGGTATGAGATCTCCCATGTTTCTTCTCCGGGTGAAGGGAATTAGTGTTGTTTTGTTCGGATTTGCCCTTAGGCTCTCTCTGTTACACCACTCCTCTACTGTCCTCAGTGCATTTTGCATTAGCTCTGAGGTTGTTCGAGTATTCTTTCCCTTGATGAGGATGACCAAGTCATCTGCATACCCTTGAGAGTAGTACCCTTGGTTATTCAGAGAAATTAGCAGTTCATCTACAACCATGTCCCACAGAAGGGGGGAGAGTATGGACTACTTTCATAATCTAATATTCCATGAGTTTACTAAGGTTACTCTAAGATTTTGCAGAGGATTTTCCACGAGTACACCAGCATGTTGTGGTCAATCAGACTGTAAATACCAATTGATTTTTATCCAAAAGGCCATGAATCTGATCCTATCAATATTTTCAAATAACATTTTGTTCGGTATTCTGATTTCTCTTTGCTGTCAAGCAAATATTCATCAAATTTGTTTCTTTGTGATGCAGAACTTTTTAACAATGATGACATTTTTGTTAAAAGTATAATAAAATAGAATATTAAATATTTTTCTCATTTACACAACTTTTCGAGACACTCACTATAAATGGAAATTATTTTTAAAAAAATCTCAACAGGAACGAACATCAATATATTTGTGTATTATAGAAACCCTCTCGATAACTTGTTTGAAAACAATCGTTCTTGAACATACAGTGCTCGTCTAAAGTCCGTTCCCCCCTACTAATTTTTGAACCACCTGGTATATCGCAACGAAATTTGGAGGGCTCAGATAAGAGATAAAAACCTACTTTTTCATGAAAAAATCACAGGTAAAAGTTTTAAAATGGCAGCTGAGCGCCATCTTCAATAATTTTTTTAAATAGAACACTCCGTATATTATTCCATTTTCGAAATCTGCTCATAATTCTCAACAGTTTTCTCTGATACACTTTACTCCTAAATTCAATTTTTTTCGAAATATTAACGTTTGAAAAGTGACATTCCGGTTTAAAATAAAGTATGGATTTTGGTCACTTCCGGTAAAACATTTTGCTAACTAAACGTTGTTATTAATTTGTAGTTAATCTCTTAATGAATTCGACTAATAAGAGACGTAGAGAGTGTTTATTAAGGATAAACAGTACCGCTTACCGGAAAATCCTACGAATGTGTTCTGTTAATTCACAATCAAAACAAATTAGTTAGCTAAAAAATTATAATTTATTTTTGAATAACACTTTTATTTAACCCCAACAATTATTCCATCAAGTGTTCAATGTGGCCCCCTCCTAAATCTTGACAATAAAGTGCCCTATTATAAATAGCTTCTCTCACGTTGATGAAAGTCTGTTCATCTATTTCTTCACATGTATCTATTATTCTGCGTTCCAACTCTTCTATTATTTGGCATTCAGTGGCGTAGATTTTTGACTTCAGATACCCTCAAAGGAAAAAATCTAGAGGTGTAAGATCCGGAGAACTTGGTGGCCATTCTGTACTTCCCCTGCGACCTATCCACTGCCCAGGAAAGTTTGTATCGAGGAACTCTCTAGCTATGCGATCGAAATGGGGAGGTGCCTCATCCTGCTGAAATATGATTTCACGATTTTCGAGGTTCAATTTCAGTTTCTAAACGATTTCTGTAAAGAACTCCTGTAAGATTGCCTCTGATGAAAATCGGTCCAACAACGCGATTGCCCACAATCCCCGCCCAAACATTCACCTTTTTAGGAAACTGGATGAGTATCGCTCCAGTATCGTACATTCTGTTTGTTGACTTTTCCATTAAGAAAAAACGTGCATTCGTCTGCGAATCATACACGTTTTAGGAAGCCCTGATCTCCTTCAATTTGTTCTTGTTAACCTCTCACAAAATTCAACCCTCCGGTCTGGATCATCCCCCGTGAGAGCATGCAGGATTTTCATTTTATAGGGATGAAACTTTTCTTTTTTTAGGACTCTCTGGACACTTTATGAACTTACTCCACAGGATTCAGCAACTGCAGACGTCGACTGAGTCGGATTGATTACCACTTCAGCAACATTTTCTACCTTTTTTTCTTCTGAAAGAGGCGGTTTTCCTGAACTTGGAGCATCTTTCAGCGTACCAGTTGCTTGGGGCTTATTTAAAAGTTTGCGCAAATATGACCTCGAAATAGGATACTCGGGAAATCTATCATGAAACATACTCACTGCTGGAAGATAATTTCTTCCAGCTTTTCCAAATATCAAAACTGCTTAAAATTTAACGTCTAAACTACGAGCCATGATCACACTTTTCATAAAAGGATTTCGGCGCTCAACGGACTATTTGACAGTTAGCAGTTCAGTTTGACAGTAAACAGGATGTTACCGCGACAACGATTTTTTCCAATGCAAACTTGATTGAAAGCAACATTTTCAATCGTTAATATTTCGAAAACAATTGAATTTAGGAGTAAAGGATATTAGAGAAAACTGTTGAGAATTATGAGTAGATTTATACGGAGTGTTCTATTTAAAAAAATTATTGAAGATGGCGCTCAGCCACCATTTTGGAAATTTCGCTGTGATTTTTTCATGAAAAAATAGGTTTTTTATCTCCTATTTAAGCCCTCCAAATTTCGTTGCGATATACCAGGTGGTCCAAAAATTAGTAGGGGGTGAACGGACTTTAGACGAGCACTGTATAAATTTGCTCGGATAGCATTAATTTCTAAGCTCTGAATGTGACAATTATCATATACAACCAAGATGAAGTACTCCATTTTGATAATGTGGATCGTATTGTTTCTCACCTTGCGATATGTGAGGAGGATTGCAAACCCGTCTGTGAAGATATTCTTTGTGATATCCCATTTTGCGACGGCATTGAAGGAGCAACGGGGTTCTGAGATACGATAATCCCTGTGAATGTTGCCCTGGTTGTTATATCGAACTGAGTAAGTCAATTTAATTATAAATTGTTGCAACCATAGACACTTTCTGGAAGTAAGGGTCCACACAATATCAAAATTTCCTCCAAAATCACCGTACTCAGTTTCGACAAGGGAGGTGTTCGATAAGGAATGTTCTTTGGGAGTTATACAGTATGCCTCAGAAATCGTGAAAAAAATTTTTTTTTAATTATCGATTCGTAATAAAATTTATGTTAAGTGATTTGCAACAAGGAAAGGAAACGGACTCCTTTTCCGCAAATGTTTAAGTTGCATTTTTCGGTGATTTATAAAAAATGGAAATTCTCTATGGAAAATTTAATAACGATAAATGTGAAACACGATATCGATAGTTCAAGATAAAAAAAATTCAAAACTTTGTCAAAACGCTCTTCTGGAAAGTATGCAGCTAAGAAATCGAAGGTTTGTACAAAAGAAAATGTTAAGCAATTCTTAGAAAATGTTCCGGATGAGATATATTTAGCCACAATAAAAATTAAAATTTAAATAGCAATTTCGTAGTTTTTATTTTTAGGCCACCCTTGTCATTGTTGTTTCGGGAGCTTGTCGCAAGAAGGAGCCTTTACAACATTAAAATTTCCGACATTGAAGTTTTGGGATCCAAGAGAGTTTACGCAATCACAGGAGATTTTTATAATATTGTAAAGAAATAGTGGGCTCTGAAACTTGTAATGTTCTTTTTGATAATTTTCTTATCAATTCCCAAAAAAAAATGTACACGACAAGTAATTGGGATACATAAACTGAGCAATATGCTTGAACAAATTGCCACATTTCTGAATCTAGACAACCCGAGTTTACTGGCCACTGTTTCCGCCGTACCTCAGCCACTATGTTGGTATAGTTTAACAATTTTCAATTGCAGAAGCTGTTTCTATAAGGAGCAAATCAAAAATTCACTTCGCTTACACGAGCGTATATGCGAAGAATCGGAACGAAAAATAATTTGTACTACTAGTAAACATTCTCCGTCGGCAAACGGAAGATCAAAAGAGGCAACAGTCAACGTGGGTTTGAGTGACAGCTGTCTAGTTCTACAGCAGATTCGCCTGAGCCAATCAAAGCGGACCGCAAGCCAATAATGCTAGTAGGTCCATACGTTGGAGGCCAAGAAAACTAATAAATCACGAGTTATATTTGTGTTTGAATAGGTCTGAATAAAAAAAGCCAGTAGCGTCCCTGGTCTGGGATCGAAATAAGTTTAAAATAGTCTATAGTTCTGTTGTGTTTTGTTGGGAAAACATGGCTTTTTTCGACTATAGGAAAATGAAATTATGATGATCCGATTGCTTATTAATACATAATCTCTCGCTTATGGCATTTTTTTTTATTTCATCGTATTTTTGAAATAGTTAAATATCTAAATGAAATTAGTTATCTCTGCCTCTGCTGCTCAAAAGATACCGTTCAAGTCGCGAACTTGTTTTTTATGATTTGTTTGAAAATATGAACAGGATGTTCATAAAATCAGATGTGGAATCATCTGCGATTGAAAGATAAACTTTAGTCACTATCTTCCATCGTTCAAGATAACCTCTTGTGGGGTATTCATGTTGAAAAGGGAAACATTCTCAATTGAATATTGAATAGAAAGATTTTTCTGTGAATTGAAAAATCCACGATAAAAATGAAGTTATTTTTTGTGAATGTCTAACAGAAAACAACTACTTCCCTGGCTAAAGCCAAAAGAAAAAATCTGAAATTGGAAATTTGCATTTTCATTCAGATAGTCATTTGATTTTCTATTCCAGTCCTAATTAAGTACTCATATAGATTAATGAGGCAAAGAAGAATGTTTTCCAAAAAAGAGTACTCACCAAAAATCATTTGTAACATTGACGCAAGGGAGACATCGCATTCACTAGGTCTTCAATATATTTTTGTCGACGAAAATCTATTTCACGCTTCCAATTTTCTTCCGATTTTTCAATTCACAGAAAAATATTTCTATTCAATATTCAATTGAGAATGTTTCCCTTCTCAACTTCTCAACTTCTGCAATTGTAAATGGTTTCACTATAAATGCAGGTGCTGATATTACAACATTAAGAAGGCATGGAGGCTGGAAGTCTTCTCAAGTAGCAAAAGGATACATAGAAAATTCTCAGAAAAATCGAATCAATGTAGCAAATACATTACTTTCTTCAATTACTGGATCTAATTCGTCAGTAACCGCCCTCCACATCCAATTCTTCCTGCTAACACGACTGTTAAGTCTGCCTCTACAAATCAATCTGGAAATATTTCGAGTGCACTAGTTTTCGATTTCAGTAATTGTACCAACACTATAAATATTATTGCAATGTAATACAAATATCTCAATAAATAACCTGTTTTGTTCAGATTTAATTTAATTGTTTTTATTCATAATTTCTGATCGTGGAGAACATATAGTCTGTTACTCGGTTAGAATTAAAAAATCGATACTCGTGGTTCCTCACGCTCGCTAACGCTCGTTTAGAATTTTTTCTCTAACCTATTTGGGGAGTGAGCACAGTTGTAGAGAATGTGTTCATTCAATTCTTAAAAATCAACGTTTTATTAGAAATATGTACAAAAACAAAGAATATTGTCGTTCCTTTTTACCCTATTCCTATTTTACCCTATCCCCTACGGTATGGGGTAATTAGGAACGACACAATTAAATCTTTATAATAAACCACAATTTGTTTGTGTGGCATATACAGTGCTCGTCTGAAGTCCGTTCCCCCCTACTAATTTTTAAACCTACTTTTTCATGAAAAAATCACAGCTAAAAGTTTTAAAATGGCGACTGAGCGTCATCTTCAATTTTTTTTAAATAGAATTCGTCAGGATCAATAGGATGAATTCCAGTGGCTCTAAATCCACTGACAGCCTTGCTTATGTTAGCTGTTTTGTTGTACGCCTTTGTGAAAAGTTCTCCAACCTCGTATTGGCTTATTTGTTTGCCAGGATTGTTAACCATGTAGAGCTCATATTTTTTATTGTATGCTATCTTTAGTGAACTGAAGATTGTGAGATCCAGTGGCTGCATTTTGTGAGATACACGGGGTGGCAAGGAAAGAACTTGTAGGTTGTGTTTTCGGAGAAGCGTGTATGCTCCCAGGTTGATATTCGTGTTGTCGAGTATTAATAATACTGGTTCTTCTTTGGTAGGTTCCATAAAAGAAATTAAGTGTCCCAAGTTGTGAAGAAATATGGACTCATTTATCCAACCGGAATCAGAAACCGCGGCATTCTTGTCGCTGTTACAGCCTTTAACTAACAGTTCGTTCATTCTCTTTCTTTTGAAGATAAACATGCCACTAGTGGCTTCAAATAACTCATACCGTCCTTTGTTGATATAATTTTTTGTTTTTAATGAATACTCTGCATACATACTCTTCAATAATTTGAACTACCTCATTCGATGTTGACGATTATTAATTTTTTAACTTCTTGTTAAGTGAAATCTACCAAAAAGTCAACATTTTTTTCTGTGACGCTTGGGAAATAAATTGATTTTTAATTACTTCATTGTCGATACATATTGGAAGGAGGGGACTCTTTGATCAAACCATACATTTTGTAGGACAAATATTTTTTCGAATAATTTAGATAATTATCTTGAGATTTAACAAAAAAAACCCAGTTAGTAATAAATTTTTTAGAATCATCAAATCGACATATTTTATCCTTGCTACCTCTGTTAGCTACCACAATCGAGAATTTTCGCACAGGAAATTGTTGGGCGTCTCATCGAAACGAAGCTATTCACGAAGATTCAGCTTGATAGTAATTATTTTTACATCAAGGATCTGTACTACTACTTTTGAGCGTAGGACCGGGATAACGTACCACGCAATTTGTAGGACAATATGACTGTTAAATGATATACATATATTAACTTGTAAAAAAAAATCATCAGCTGGTTAGTAATCATTTATGATGACCCCGTTATCGATACATGTTGAAAGGAGGGGACTCTTTGATCAAACCATACATTTTGTAGGACAAATATTTTTTCGAATAAATTAGATAATTATCTTGAGATTTAACAAAAAAAAACAGTTAGTAATAAATTTTTGAGAATCATCAAATCGACATATTTATCCATGCTACCTCTGTTAGCTACCACAATCGAGAGTTTCGTACAGGAAATTGTTGGGCGTCTCATCAAAATGAAGCTACTCACGGAAAATTAGCTTGATAGTAATCAAGTGCAAAAGTGGACCATGGATCCTGGACTATCAGTGAAACCGTGGCAATATCTACCAAAATATCGTGCTTCTTACCCGTTTACGTTTCGGACACACTCGACCACCTCCTAAATAACAAAAATGAACCCATGTGCAAAACGTGTAACGAAAAGTTACCAATAAAACATATTCTGATAGAATGTCCACTATTCACTCCACAGAGAAATGTTACCAAGACACAGGAACTTTGAAAACAATCCTAGGTCCGAACTGTATACTGCACAATGTTACAACTTTCCTTAACACCATATACAAACTATAAAAATGTATATATTAATGTTCGCTAATAACCGAAATGGTTGACAGCACAAACTACTGTTGTTGTGACACTGCGTTCTCCGCATGTCACTTTTGCTATGTGTTTTAAACCTTTTAAACCAAAATCTTGTAATTTTTTTGAACTGTGCTAATGACGGTTTCATCAATATTAAAAATACGACGACCAGGTATATTGTGTTTTGTTTGGATCGTTTTTAGTTGATCAAAAAACAGATTCGGTGGCGTTAAAAGCTGTTATTCTATTAAGTGAAGTAGCTTCTGGAATCCTAAGCTGATGGAAGGATGTCGAGACATTTTTTCCAGCTGGTCTTTTTGTTCTTCATTGAATACAGTGTACCAACCTTTGTTCGGTGTCTTGAATTCGTTTTGTTTCAGTTGTTTAAATAATGTTGTTTTTGGTACTGAGTATTTGGTTGCAACTTGGCCCAATGTGAGCTTTTTACTCTTGACATCTTCGATTGCATGGCTATGATCTTCAATTTGGTATTTTGGTTCAGTCTTTCGTGTGTAATTTCGAGGCAACTTGAATATTTAGTAACGTTAAAACATTTTTAGACAATCAACCAGCAGCACTAGGGGTAATCAAGAACGCAAGGGGTAATTGGAAACGTTCCCAATTACCCGCCTGACGCCGTTTCCAATTGCCAGAAGATCAAATTGGCCGCCACCCTCAACAGTATTTTTGGGGAACTCCAAATCACGTGAGGTTTGAAAACAGATAGTATGTGCATGATAGTAACGAAATATGGTGTCTTTGAACTCAAAAATATAATATTTACATCTATTATAACACACGACAAAAAAATGTCAGAAATGCAAAAACAAATTGTTCGACTCAACGTGACAGCGCGCGTGCTGCCTTTTACTATCACTGTCGCGCTGCAGGGCGCTGGATGCGTCCGTTGAAGAAGAAGAAGAAGAAATATTTATTAAGTAGGTTTCCCTAATATACAAAAACTCTAATATATATATATATATATATATATATATATATATATATATATATATATATATAAATAACAATAAAAAAAAAAATTAAAAATAATGTATCATAATGTATGGATTCATCCTATATGAATGATCTGTTAAATAGGTTATTAATCTGTAGTAATAAGAATAACATTATTACAATTAAATATTATTACAATAAATATAAAAACAGTTATAATACCATACAGTGTAAAAAGAATAGTATAACAATTTAATTATTAATCCTATAAGATTGAACAGTAAACTGGATAATAAGAGTAACATTGCAAATAAAAAATAGTTCTAATTTAGTTCCCCTATATGTATCAACAATTTGTGTCTGAAGTTTTCACAAGATCCACTAGATTTAACATTATGTGGTAAGTTATTGTACTCTACCATACCTTTATAAAACAATGAATTTCTCGTATTTGATAATTTTACTCTAGTCACATTAATGTTGTTCAAATTACGGGTGAAATGATTGTGAATCTCGTATTTGAAATCTACATAATCACGAAAGTAAGAAGGTGCTTCATTATGTATTATTTTATAAATAAATATCATTGTTAGGAAGTAACGTCGTTTAGAGACTGGTAGCCAATGTAATGTATTCAACATTATTGAAATGGGGGTAAAGCGATTGCAGCTCAAAATAATCCTCATGCTTCTATTCTGTAGTTGTTGAAGCTGTGTCATTTTATTTAGATTTAATTGATATAGTAAAGTTGCACAGTAGTCAAAATGTAGTAGTTGAACAGGTGCGGGATGGTATAGTGCGGGGGAAGTATTACTTATCTAGCTATTCCCAATTACCCGCCGGTCTCAATTCCCCCACTCTCCCCTACGGAATGAAATTCAGATCGTCGTGCAGGTGCAGGTGAACCAAAATGTTTCTTTGAGACATGAAAAATTCTAATATCGAGCAACTTCCACAAAATGTTATCAAAGCAATATCATTACTTGCCTTTGGTTCAACAATACCTTGTTAATCGTTTAAACAGATAATCATAAATCGCTTAAACAGATAAGCATAAATCGTTTAAACAGATAAGCATTCTCGTTTGACCTACAGATCTTCTTTTCAACACGCATTTGCTAGCCCCTCCTTATTCGATACCGAAAACAGTTGTAACAAAATACATAAATAATGAAGAAAAGTTAAGCATTTCCATTACTGTTCTTCAAGTCGATCAAAATGAAAGTGATTCTCTCAGTTTTGTTGGTCTGCCTCATCGATGCAGTTTACTGTGCAGAGAAAGAATGTACTCCACCACCTGATTGCGGTACCCCTTTTGGTCCTAAGTGTAGCCCGCCAAATTGCGCGGCGATTCAAGATTTAGGTCCTTGGGTGGCGAGGCAACACCCTTGTACCTGTTGTCCCGGTTGCTTTGTGGAGAAAAGTGAGTGTTGTCGAAGAATGTTCAGCAATTGCTTGGAAAATATCAACCAAAAATAGAAATTATATTTTGTTTCATAACGCCTAACAACAAATAAATGGAACGTTGTATACACAAGTGTTTGTTTGTGGATACTGTTCGTATATTGAATTCATTGCCGATTATTGGAGGAGGAACATATGTTTTTTGGAGGTGGAACATATGTAATTGAATTTGTCACATGAGAATATCATTATGGGCATTGGTGTTGTTGTTTCTTGTTTACAGTTTGTTGGATTGTTCTATAGACAAACCTGTCTGGAGTGCATATTGTTTTTAAATACAATCTCATCTCTAAATTTTTTGGAGTTGAGGAAATCAGTGCTGTTCTGTCATAAAGAGTTTTAATGGCATCTATTTTGATATTTGTTTCTTTCAAGAAATGTGTAGTTTCAATATGATCTGGATATATCAATTGAAATGAAATTGGTTTTCTTCCATTTCTTTGGTGAATTTAGACGTGGGTTCCTAGTCATTAATATAACAAATAAAAGTCTCGGATGCTATGTGGATAGGATATTCAACAATTGTTTAAAAAAACATGTGAAATATGAATTATATCTTGTTTAAGGGATAGTATGAAAATTCCCATCTTTGGGTTTTATTTTGTCCCGTCAGTTATGTTTTCTAGAACGGCAAATTAGTAAAATTGCCCAGATATGGTTCTACGATTTGGAATGATGGATTCAAGAATAAACTTGAGAGAATTTCCAGTTTGACAGTATCGTTTGAAAATGACGTGCCTATTCATTTCACAACAAAAATAATTCTAAAAATTATTAATAAATACATGTTGTTCAAAAAAATATCAATTCAACGTTATCTATTTGGTACGAAATTTATCTAGTTCCACATCCCATCTTCTAGGATCCATATTAACATATTATCGTCTTCGTTAACAAAATACAGGAAGCTTCTTTTAATTTTATTCTCGAGTCAATTCGCCGGACGAAAAAAAATCAGAAGACCATTTTTATGAGAAGATAAGGAACAATTACAAATATAATATTTATTTGGGAGAAAGACAGTGGCGTATCATTATTTTGATCAAAAATTGGCAGGGCATGTTAACAGGGACGCCACTGATGAAAATTGAAAAATCCTTTAACATGGAAAGATGTATTTTTATGCTTACTTTGCATATACCAGAATTGAAGGAATAAGCCAGAGTGGTTTCAGAGATATTGTGGAAGAACTGATTTTTTTGTTAAATTTCAACATCCTGTATCTCAGAAATAAAGCGGTTGCGGACCTTTGTTCATATTAACATTTTTTCTTGAAATCATCCAAAGAATATTGCCCTTCAGGATCAGCATTCGATTATGAAACACCCTGTATTCCTCCTCCGCAAAATTGAAAATTATCGGCAATAAATTCAATATACGAACAGTATTCACAACTCAAGATACAGCGCAGCGCTCCATGAATTTGTGGGGAATCTTACATTGGAGAAACGTCAAGAACTTCAAGAGTTAGAAAATCTGAACACAGTTATACCTACAATGAAAACAGATACATGGGAAAATCGAAATTAGCCGAACATATATTGGCACAAACTGGGGCAATAAGAAAATTTTCGTGAAAAAACTTTTTGGATATCATATTTCTCATGTATGAATTCTCATCTCTAAAGTTTTCCAATTTTACTATTTTTATATTATTCCTGTGTTCAGATTTTCTAATTCTTGAAGGTCTGGACGTTTTTCCCATGTATGTTTCACCACAAATACATGGAACGCTGTATACACAATTTTTTCATTTGTTTATTGATTTTGTCAAGGTCAATTCCGATCGCGTTTTTTATATTGAATTTATTGCAGATTATTTTTGGAATTATATTTGTCACTTAAGAAATTCATTATGGGCCTTGGTGTTGTTGTTTTTTGTTTTCAGTTTGTTGAAAAACCTTGTTGGATGTCATATTCTTCACGAATACAATCTAATCTCTGAATGTTTTCAGTGTTTCTGTTTTTATATTTCTCCTATGTACGAGACACGTCCAGAAAGTAAGATGACTCGATTTTTCTAAATTTTCTAAATGTATTAATAACAGTAAAAGGGTTTTGTTGATAAATATGGCAGCTATTTCTCCACGTAGTTGCCTTCCCGTTCTATGCAGGTAATAAGCCGTGGCACAAGCTTTTTGATGCCCTCCTCAAATAATCCTCCAGCCATCTCCTTCTCCCCGTTTCGAAACCTTTTGCACGGTTAAAATTGTTTTTCCATTCATGTGAGTCTTCAGGGCGGTAAAAAGACGAAATTCTGAAGGCGCCAAGTCAGGGGAGTATGCGGGGTGGTTCAAAATGTCCCAACCGAATGAGCCCAAAAGCGTTTTGGTGCAACAAGAACACTCCCTCCGTAAACATCCCCTCCGTTTGTCTTGAATTGTTCTCTTGAGGTTTTTTAGGGCCTTTTCGGTCCCAAAACATAGTCCCATGAATTTTTTGATATGAATATGATTTGAGTTAAATCTCTAGCTTTTCTGAGTTGAAGTTGTTCTACGAGATGTATTGATATCTGTTGGGAATGTAGTAGTGGGAAAGCTTCGACAGATTGTCGTACATACCGTAATTTTCTCAACTTTATCATTAAAATTGGGAGTTCCTCCCTATTAAATGCATGTTCCGTAGACTTGTGAATATATTGAAAAAAAGGAATAAGGTTTCAATTATGGAGTGTACAGTTACTTTCATAGTAGCAACCTCGAGTTGGTACGTTTTTTTCGTTATTATATATACAAGTTACCGTTTTTTACAATTTTTTTCATTATCTATTCATGGTTAATAAATAGTACTGTTGGAATACAATATAGCTTTCAGATGTTTTTTAAAAAAATTACTGGAGTGATCTAAACAGGTATTGCATATAAATTTGAACGAATTCATAGATTCTGTTAAAGAAAGATTGAATATAAAATGCCACTCTGTTTTTACAAGCTTTTATATAACTTCACATTTGTATGTACTTCTGTAAAGTTCAAATCTTGCAAGTAAATTTTGACCCACACCCCGATTAACGTGAAATTTGGCATGTGTTCATAATTCCGGTGACAATGCATTATGTATTTTTTTCTATGGATAAAACAAAATGGCGGCACCTGGTTTGATTCTATTCAAAATTGGTATATGGGCGTTTTCGGGGACAGAGATCACAAACATTTATAAATTCAAGATGGCGGCTCCAATATGGCGACAAGTTTTGTGGTTATAGCCCGATTCCAATAAAAATTGGTATGTGGGAGTTTTTGGGGTCGTAGATCATGATTTTTGTCAAAATCCACGAATTCAAGATTGCGCCGTGTTTTGTTATTATGGCCCGATTCCATTAAAAATTGATATATGGATTTTTTGGGGTCAGAGATCAATTTCTTTGGAGTCGGAGATTATCAATTTTTGTCAGAATTCAATAACATGACGGATCTCATGAATGACTAAAAATAATTTAATAAAAATGATTGAAGTCAAGCTTTTATACAAATGCACTGAAAAGGAAAAAATAATATATTTATTGACCTAGGTTATTCTGTGAGTGGCAGATTCAAAAGCTTGCCGCGAATAAAAAATAGGTATTTTTTCGCGGGAAGATATTGAATCTGCTAATCACAGAACAATCTAGGTCAAACAATTAAAAAATTATTTCTTCCTTTTCAGTGCATTTGTATAAAACTTTTCTAATTTTTTTTATCATTTATCATAAAATAGTCTATCGATTTCGTAGAATTTAAGGTCATCGCACTATTCCAAATGTAGTGAATGCTGGCTCGGCTCGGTCTATACTTTGATATTTCAGATTTTCGAATACTGGTCCAATTTGGGCAAATCGGTGGGGTTTAGTTTGAAAATGGCGGCTGTTGAAACACTGGAAAAAATTATCAATCATTCATTCATACCAATATTGGCAAACTATAAGTCGTTTGATAGATTTCAACAAGCTCCACAACTTTCATTCGGAAAAGTGTTTCTCTGAGATGTGCACACAAATAGAAAATCACTGTGAATTACCATTGTTGTTATTCAATGAATAATGGAATTATAATTTCTGGCACATGATTAGTTAGCTTGGCAATTTCAGAATCAGTCAATAAATTCTGAGATATATTTTTCCGACTGGCCGCGCCATCGAGTTTTTTTGTTTTTTTTTAATTTAGTCTATTGAGAACAACATCGACTACCTGACTATAAGATATGAAATTTCTGTCGAAACAGTTCATCGACGGTTCCGCACTCAGATTTATTACTCTCAAACAAAAATTGTGAAAAACCATTTCAAATAGCTTCCATACCACAAAACGCGCTATTTTGAATTTTTTTTTGGTTTCTAAAACTGAGTTAACTTTTCAGCAACTTCCGCTAGGAATTTCGAAAACTAATAATAATTATAACAGAAAAGTCCTAATATAAATTATTTTTGAAAAATTATTATAATAATTTTATTTTTTTTTCAGAGAAAGGTGAGGAGTGTGGAAGATCTTTCAGCACAATTTGTGTCGAAGGCCTGAAATGTGTCGACAATCAATGCACAGCTTAAGAAACTATGATGAATTCCTTTTTCTATCGAAGTAGAATGTAGTAATGACTGAATATTAATAAAATTTCATTATATGGCACTGAAATTGAGTTTTTGTTCTGGGAGATGTACAATATGAAGAAAGGCATGAAACCTGGTATCTTTCTCAAAAATTTATTTTCATTTCCAATAATTCGAGTACAAACAATGGGAAAAAGACGGTTTGAATAATATTCATGAACTTGCTGAGGGATAGAAAGTAATATTTGTCTATATTCGATTTCTTTCGGTTTAAAATTAAATAATAATGTATTAGCCCAATAGCCCAATAGTTATAATAATCATTGACAAGAACAATTACAAAGACTATTTCCCTCATTATTTATGAGCCAATCAAGGGCCGAAATTTCATACAGAGAACCAATCAGATCAGTTTTATTCTATAGTGATAAAACTTCTTCTCGCTGTTTTATACTGATAAAACCACCAGTAGATTCGAGATTGCTTCAAGATAAAACTATGTCCTGTCATTTTATGTCAACGCATTCAACTCATATATTATTTATAATTCAATTCCGATAGGGAAACAGGAAATATACAACTGATTAAAAAAGGGATTTTGAGCTCAGTACATACAGTAATTTGATATTCAATATATATCTTTTTCAGCCTGTTAAATGAGCCAAGTAAGGCAGTGAATGATTAAACAATGAATAAATGTTGTGGAGTAGTGGTTAGGTAACCAGACTGTCACGCGAAATTAAGCAACGTCGGAGTAGCCAATAGGCGTAATCGGGTTGATTGTGACGTTAAACGGCAATGTTTCCAAGTTTCTTGAACTATAAATGTCAGAACTAGAACACTATTCGCAATGTCAGGATTTGATAATATGGAAACGTTGCAAAACTGATTAAAGCTGTCAACTGTGGAATTGGTTGATCGGGTGATTACGTCACAACATTTTGCAATAGCGCCAGAAAGAAACCATTTAAATTTTGCCAACATCATTTTTTTTAAGTTTTAGAAAATTAAAAAAGAAAAAATAAAATAACCAACACAAGCTGTAAAATCCATTAAAACTATTTTGAAAATTTCGTGACCCCGCCCATTACCCGCCCTTCTCAATTCCCCCCATCCTCCCCTACAGGATGAAATTCCGATCGTCGTGCAGGTGCAAGTTTATTGTTCTCGTGACCAACCTTCTTTGAATGGCAAGAATATAAAGCGCATGTCCGTATTTGTCAGGAAAAATAACGAAGTAATTTTAACCATAAAAAAATTTTAACAAAAAATTAAACCGACGAAATACGGAACTGAAAAGTAAAAAATAAAATAAACCTTCTTAGTCCCAGTAATTGAGCTCCTAAACTAATGTAATAACTAATTTTGAGTCGGCGCCAAACAAACAAGCAAATGAATTAGGTAAGGCGTAAAATGATGGCATCGAGTTGTGCGGTGACATTCTGATAATTTTTTTGAAGTAATTTAATGATTTTCGTGGATTGTTCGTTTGGCGCCGACTCAAAATTAGTTACTTGCATTAGTTTAGGAGCTCAGTTATTGAGACTAAGAATGTTTATTTTATTTTTTACTTTTCAGATTCGTATTTCGTCGGTTTAATTTTTTGTTAAAAAGTTCTTATTTTTATATTTCTTGTGGCTGAAATATGCTAATTACTACCCACTTGTTTTTTGATTATTTCCAAAATACTTACTTACCCACCTTACTTCAACTATTACCAGTTAAATAATATGATTATCTGAAAAGGGAAACATTCTCAATTGAATATTGTGGGAAAGATTTTTCTGTGAATTGAAAAATCCACGATTAATATGAAGTTATTTTTTGTGAATGTCTAACAGAAAACAACTACTTCCCCGGCTAAAGCCACGCTGGACATTGAACTACATCTGAAAGATATTCTGAAAAGGCCCTAACTCAAAGGAAAAATCTGAAATTGAAAATTTGCATTTTTATTCAGATAGATATTTGATTTTATATTCCAGTCTCAATTAAGAACTCATATAGATGAATGAGGCAAAGAAAAATGTTTTCCAAAAGAGAGTACTCATCAGAAATCATTCGTAACATTGACGCAGGAGAGACATCGCATTCACTAGGTCTTCAATACATTTTTGTCGACGAAAATCTATTTCACGCTTCCACGATCATCAGGAAGACCGGAAGAAATGGGAAACACATTTTCAAGAGGCAATCTCACTTTGCAAAGATGGAAGAAGTTAGAATCATTTCTTTTGGAGAGACACTTTGAAATTAGTGTTTTCTGACATTAAAACCTGTCATGGGGTATGATAGATTGATTTATTGAAAATATAAACAAGATGCTCATAAAATCAGATGTGGAATTATCTTGCGACTGAAAGATAAACTTTAGTCACTATGTTCCATCGTCAAGATAACCTCTTGTGGGGTATTCATGTTGAAAAGGGAAACATTCTCAATCGAATATTGATAGAAAGATTTTTCTGTTAATTGAAAAATCCACGATTAGAATGAAGTTATTTTTTGTGAATGTCTAACAGAAAACAACTACTTCCCCGGCTAAAGCCACGCTGGACATTGAACTACATCTGATAGTTATTCTGAAAAGGCCCTAACGCAAAAGAAAAAATCTGAAATTGAAAATTTGCATTTTCATTCAGATAGTTATTTGATTTTCTATTCCAGTCTTAATTAAGAAATCATAAAGATGAATGAGGCAAAGAAGAATATTTTCCAAAAGAGAGTACTCACCAGAAATCATTCGTAACATTGACGCAGGAGAGACATCGCATTCACTAGGTCTTCAATACATTTTTGTCGACGAAAATCTATTTCACGCTTCTACGATCATCAGGAAGACCGGAAGAAATGGGAAACACATTTTCAAGAAGCAATCTCACTTTGCAAAAATGGAAAAAGTTAGAATCATTTCTTTTGGAGAGACACTTTGAAATTAGTGTTTTCTGACATTATTACCTGTCATGGGGTATGAAAGATTGATTTGTTGAAAATATAAACAGGATGTTCATAAAATCAGATGTGGAATCATCTGCGACTGAAAGATAAACTTTAGTCACTATCTTCCATCGTCAAGATAACCTATTGTGGGGTATTCATGTTGAAAAGGGAAACATTCTCAATAGAATATTGATAGAAAGATTTTTCTGTTAATTTTTTGTGAATGTCTAACAGAAAACAACTACTTCCCCGGCTAAAGCCACGCTGGACATTGAACTACATCTGATAGATATTCTGAAAAGGCCCTAACTCAAAGGAAAAATCTGAAATTGAAAATTTGCATTTTCATTCAGATAGATATTTGATTTTCTATTCCAGTCTTAACTAAGAACTCATATAGATGAATGAGGCAAAGAAGAATGTTTTCCAAAAGAGAGTACTCACCAGAAATCATTCGTAACATTGACTCAGGAGAGACATCGCATTCACTAGGTCTTCAATACATTTTTGTCGACGAAAATCTATTTCACGCTTCCACGATCATCAGGAAGACCGGAAGAAATGGAAAACACATTTTCAAGGAGCAATCTCACTTTGCAAAGATGGAATAAGTTAGAATCATTTCTTTTGGTGAGACACTTTGAAATTAGTGTTTTCTGACATTAAAACCTGTCATGGGGTATGATAGATTGATTTATTGAAAATATAAACAGGATGCTCATAAAATCAGATGTTGAATCATCTTGCGACTGAGAGATAAACTTTAGTCACTATGTTCCATCGTCAAAATAACCTCTTGTGGGGTATTCATGTTGAAAAGGGAAACATTCTCAATTAAATATTGTGGGAAAGATTTTTCTGTGAATTGAAAAATCCACGATTAATATGAAGTTATTTTTTGTGAATGTCTAACAGAAAACAACTACTTCCCCGGCTAAAGCCACGCTGGACATTGAACTACATCTGATAGATATTCTGAAAAGGCCCTAACTCAAAGGAAAAATCTGAAATTGAAAATTTGCATTTTCATTCAGATAGATATTTGATTTTCTATTCCAGTTTTAATTAAGAACTCATATAGATGAATGAGGCAAAGAAGAATGTTTTCCAAAAGAGAGTACTCACCAGAAATCATTCGTAACATTGACGCAGGAGAGACATCGCATTCACTAGGTCTTCATTTTTGTCGACGAAAATCTATTTCACGCTTCCACGATCATCAGGAAGACCGGAAGAAATGGGAAACACATTTTCCAGAAGCAATCTTACTTTGCAAAGATGGAAAAAGTTAGAATCATTTCTTTTGGAGAGACACTTTGAAATTAGTGTTTTCTGATATTAAAACCTGTCATGGGGTATGATAGATTGATTTATTGAAAATATAAACAGGATGCTCATAAAATCAGATGTGGAATCATCTTGCGACTGAAAGATAAACTTTAGTCTCTATGTTCCATCGTCAAGATAACCTCTTGTGGGGTATTCATGTTGAAAAGGGAAACATTCTCAATTGAATATTGTGGGAAATATATTTTTTTTTTTTTTGTGAATTGAAAAATCCACGATTAATATGAAGTTATTTTTTGTGAATGTCTTACAGAAAACAACTACTTCCCCGGCTAAAGCCACGCTGGACATTGAACTACATCTGATAGATATTCTGAAAAGGCCCTAACTCAAAGGAAAAATCAGAAATTGAAAATTTGCATTTTCATTCAGATAGATATTTGATTTTCTATTCCAGTCTCAATTAAGAACTCATCTTTCAGTCGCAAAATGATTCCACATCTGATTTTATGAGCATCCTGTTTATATTTTCAATGAATCAATGATTATCTGCTTTTACTATTTGTTGTAATATAAATTATTTTTGTTGTTCTGGTTAGTTTATTTCACCACTTTGTATATCACTCCATCCTCTAATAGAATATAATGATTGTGATGGATGTAGGAGAACAAACGTAATGACAGTAGCGGTCTGTCATTGTCAACTACATATGTGTGCCAATGTTCACAAGTGGAAAATCAATTATCCCCTATTTTTTTACCCGTTAGGGTGGATAATTTCATTCGAAATCCAAATATGATCAACTATGTGGTATACCCTATGTAATAAAAAAAGAATAATCCAAATCGAAGAACCCAGTACAAAGTTATGCCTGGTTAACGGACCAAATTCAGGGAATTTTTTTTTTGGGATTTCATCTTTAATATTCAAATGGGATCAACTCCGAAATACACCCTATCCACTTAAAAAAGAATTATCGGAATCGGACGTCTCAGTAAAAAGTTATGCGTGATCATACATAAAAAAAATATACGCGTCGACTAGAGAACCTCCTCCTTTTTGGTTTCGTCGGTTAAAAATGATTCTTTGAGGAATGAAAAATTTATAATCGATTAATTTTCACAAAATGTTATCAAAGCGATATCTTTACTTACCCTTGGTTCAACAATACCTTGTTAATCGCTTAAACAGATAAGCATAAAATTATATTCTCGTTTGACCTTCCGATCTTCTTTTCAACACGCATTTGCTAGCCCCTCCTTATTCGATACCGAAACCAGTT
This sequence comes from Gonioctena quinquepunctata, assembly GCA_018342105.1. Lineage (NCBI taxonomy): Eukaryota > Metazoa > Arthropoda > Insecta > Coleoptera > Chrysomelidae > Gonioctena > Gonioctena quinquepunctata. Next base: position 77,842 of record JAFIRS010001513.1, read on the forward strand.
GTTTACGGTAACAAAATACATAAATATTGAAGAAAATCTAAGCATTCCCATTACTGTTCTCCAAGTCGATCAAGATGAAAGTGATTCTCTCAGTTTTGTTGGTCTGCCTCATCGGTGCAGTTTACTGTGCAGAAGAAGAATGTACTCCACCACCTGATTGCGGTACCCCTCTTGGTCCTCAGTGTAGCCCGCCAAATTGCGCGGGGATTCAAGAAGGAGGTCCTTGGGTGTTGAGGCAAAACCCTTGTCACTGTTGTCCCGGATGCTATGTGGAGAAAAGTAAGTGTTATTGAAGAATGTTCAGCAGTTGCTTGAAAAAAATCAACCAGAAATAGAAATTATATTTTGTTTCCAACGCTTAACAACAAATAAATGGAACGTTGTATACACAAATTTTTGTTTGTGAATACTGTTCGTATATTTAATTTATTGCCGATTATTGTCAGTTTTTTGGAGGAGGAATATATGTAATTGAATTTGTCACATGAGAATATCATTAAGGGCTTCGGTGTTGTTGTTTTTTGTTTACAGTTTGTTGGATTGTTCTAAAGACAAAACTGTCTGGAGTGCATATTGTTACACGCTTTATATTAGCTTCACTTGTATGTTTGTTTGTTTGTTTGTAACCGACTCCTTTGGGCGCGATTTTGACCCACTTCCAAACGTCCGAATGATTTGAAATTTGGCATGTGTACATAATTCCGGTGACAATGCATTAAGAAATTTTTGCGGGAGAAAAAACAAAATGGCGGCTCCAATATGGCGTACGAGTTTTGTGATTATGGTCCAATTCGCTTCAAAATTGGTATCCGAGAGTTTCTGTGTTCGGAGATTATGATTCTTTTGTCAAAATTGAAAAATTCAAGATGGCGGCTCCAAAATGGTGAACAAGTTTTGTGATTATGGTCCGATTCTATTCAAAATTGGTATGTGGGGGTTTTTGGGGTCGAATATTATGATTCTTTTGTAAAAATTGGAAAATTCAAGATGGCGGCTTCAAAATGGTGGCCAAACTTTGTGATTATGGTCTGATTCTATTCAAAATTGGTATGTGGGGGTTTTTGGGGTCGAATATTATGATTCTTTTGTAAAAATTGGAAAATTCAAGATAGTGGCCGAGTTTTGTGATTATGGTCTGATTCCATTCAGAATTGGTATGTGGGGGTTTTTGGGGTCGGATATTATGACTCTTTTGTAAACATTGGAAAATTCAAGATGGCGGCTTTGAAATGGCGTCCGAGTTTTGTGATTATGGTCTGATTCTATTCAAAATTGGTATGTGGGGGTTTTTGGGGTCGGAGATTTTGATTACCTAATTTGATAAGTTCATTCCATTTTTTAATTTGCAAAAAAATAATAAAAATAATAGTTTTTATAAATAAACCACACTAAAAGTGGGAAATAAATAATAGTTTGAAAAAACTAAAAACACGCTTTCATAGAAAACCAGACTAAAAAAATAGAAAATGAGGAAAAAATTTATTTTATTTAAAAAAAAGCGTGGGGTGCATGGTATTAATAATTATATAGTACATTACACATCGAGGCGTTACCATGCACCCCACGCTTTTTTTTAAATAAAATGAATTTTTTTGTTATTTTATATTTTTTTAGTCTGGTTTTCTATAAAAGCGTGTTTTTAGTTTTTTCAAACTATTATTTTTTTTGAATACAATCTCATCTCTAAATTTCATGGAGTTGAGGAAGTCAGGGCTGCTCTGTCATAAAGAGTTTAATGGCACCTTTTTTTATATTTGTTTCTTTCATGAAAAGTGTAGTTTCAATATGATCTGGATACCTCAATTGAAATAAATTTGGTTTTCCTCAATTTTTTTTGTGTTTTTAGACGTGGGTTCCTTTTCATTGATATAACCAATAAAAGTTCCGGATGCTATGTCGAGAGAAGTACGTGTTGTTGAAGGATATACAACAATTGTTTAAAAAAACATGGAAAATATGATTTATATCTTGTTTAATAACGCCTAAATGCTTTTTGAGGGATAGAATAGGAATTCCCATCTTTGGGTTTTATCTCTCCTGTCAGTTATGTCTTCAAGAAGGACGAATTAGCAAAATTGGCCAGATATGTTACTACGATTTGGAATTATGGATTCAAGAATAAACTTGAGAGAATTTCCAATTTGACAGTTACGTTTGAAAATGATGTGCCTATTCATTTCACAACAAAAATAATACTGAAAATATAATATTAATAAATCCATGTTGTTCAAAAAAATACACACAGATTCACATGATGTTCAATTCAACGTTATCTATTTGGTACGAAATTTATCAAGTTCCACATCCAATCTTCTAGGATCCATATTAACATATCATCATCTTCGTTAACAAAATACAGAAAGCTTCTTTTAATTTTATTCTCGAGTCAATTGGTTCATGAACATTTTCTTATTGCCCCTGTTTGTGCCAATATATGTTCGGATAATTTTGATTTTCCAATTTCTCTGTTTTTATATTAGGTATAACTGTGTTCAGATTTTCTAATTCTTGAAGTTCCTGCCGTTTCTCCAATGTAAGATTCACCACAAATTCATGGAGCGCTGTATACATTTGTTCCTCGTTTATTGGTTTTGGATCTTGAGTTGTGTATACTGTTCGTATATTGAATTCATTGCCGATTATTTTCAATTTTGCGGAGGAAGATTACATGGAATAATATTTGTCACTTGAAAATCTCATTATGGGCATTTGTGTTGTTGGTTTTCAAGTTAAGTTTGTCGGATTGTTCTATTGGATGTCATGTTCTTCATGTATACAATCTCACATATTCCTGTGTTCAAATATTCTAATTCTTAAAGGTCTTGACGTTTCTCCTATGTACGTTTCCCCTCAAATACATGAAAGGCTTTATCCACAAAATGTGTTCTTCGTTTATTGACCTAGGAGTTGTTGTTTTTTGTTTCCAGTTTATTGGATTGTTCTATTGAAAACACTTTTTGGATGCCATATTTTTCATAAATACAATCCCATCTATAAATTTTTCCATTTTGTCTGTTTTTATATTATTCTTGTCTTCACATTTTTTTATTCTTAAAGGACGTTTCTCCCATGTTAGTTTCTCCACAAATACATGTAACTCTATATACACAATTTTTTGTTTTCAGTTTGTTGGATTGGCCTATAGAAAAAACTTTTTGGATGTCATATTTTTTTCTATTTTTATATTGTTCCTGTGTTCAGATTTTCTTATTCTTGAAGATCTGGACGTTTCTCCCATGTTAGTTTCACCACAAATACATGAAACGCTTTATATACAATTTTTTGTTTTCAGTTTGTTGAAAAAATTTTGGTTTTTTCATCTCTAAATTTTTCTGTTCTTATATTATTCCTGTATTCATATTTTCCGATTCTTGAAGATCGTTTCTCCCATGTAAGTTTCAGCACAAATACATGGAACGCTGTATACACAATTTTTTCAATTGTGCTCTTAGTTTATTGATATTTTAAAGGTTAATTACGATTGCGTTTCTATATTGAATTCATTGCTGATTATTTTCAATGGGGAGGAATATATGGAATTATATTTATCACTTAAGAATTTCATAATGGATCTAGATGTTCTTGGTTTTTGATTTCAGTTTGTTGAAAAACCTTGTTGGATGTCATATTTTTTATGAATATAATCTAATCTCTGAATGTTTTCAGTTTTTGTGTTTTTATATTCCTCTCATGTACGAGGCACGTCTAGAAAGTAAGATTAATCTATTTATCTTTTTTTTTTATTGTATTAAAAAAAGTTACATGTTTTAGTCGCCTTCCCGTTATGTGCAGGTAGTGAGACGTGCCACAAGTTTTAGATGTCCTCCTCAAAGAATCCTCCCGCCATCTCCTTCTTCCACTTTCAGGACCTTTTCGTCGGTTGAAATAATTTTTTCACCCTTGTGAGTCTTCAGGAAGGTAAAAAGACGGAACGAAAGTCTGATGTCGCCAAGTCAGGGGAGTATGCGGGGTGTTTCAAAATGTTCAACCAATTGAGTCCAAATACGCCTTGGTGGCGAAGGCTTTGTGTCCAACAAGCACACTCCTTTCGTCAACATTCCCCTCTGTTTGTTTTGAATTGCTCTATTGAGGTTTTTTAGGGTCTCACACTATCGTGCCGAATTATACGTCGCCCCCTGAGGGCAGAAATTCGATCAAAATGATCCCTTTTCGGTCCCAAAACATAGTGCCCATGATTTTTTTTATATGAATATGATACAATTTGAGTTGAATTCCTATCTTTCCTGATTTGAAGTTCACAAAAAACAACCAAATTTCACATACCCACTTACTTTTCAGACGAGTACTGAAGATGACCTTCTAGGTCGAAAGCGTTCTGCGAAAAATAAATTATTTGCACGAAATACACAAATATTTTTATTCATTGTACGTTTATGCATCGAATTCCACAAGCTTGACTTCAAAACTACCCATTTCTATTTTTTAAATTTAGTAGTGGGTATCTCAAGTTGGTCCTATTGAAAAATGAATATGATACAATTTGAGTTGAACAAAACATCATTTTCCATGCACCACAGATAACCACTCGTTAACTTGTTTGAAGAACAGCTCTTATTAAACCTATAAATCATCTTCCTCGGCGTCAGTTACTTCAGTCTGAAGGTAATGTGACTATTCCCAAACAATATGAAGTTTTCCATTTTGATCATTTCTTTAGTATTGTTTCACATAAGGAAATGTGAGGAAGGTTGCAAACCTAATTGTGAAGGGATATATTGTGATATTCCAATTTGCACAGGACATCAGATTGTGGTATACGATAACCCTTGTGATGGCGGGCGTTGTCCTAGTTGATCTTCTACTCAGTAAGTAGATTTTGTGAGGGATCTTGAGAAAGGGGATTGTTTCATTTCGAAACAACAACCATGAAAATAATGTTATTACCGAAAATGCACTCTCAACAGAGAGAGAGAGCTAAAAAGCTTGTTCTATAACAGAGCAACACAAATTAAAATAATAGAAACTAGTATCATATTAGAAAAAATTACATTAAAACTATGACTTAAGAGCAATATGAAGCTCGTGGCATAAGCATCTTCGATATTCGTGTATTTCTCTATACCGGCCAATTAACCATAAGAGAATGGAAGTCGATTACAAATTGCGCTATTGAGATACGATTAAAATACACCACAAAGCAGATGTTGATGAGGGTAGCCTTAAACGGACCGATTAAGGGAACATTCTGGGACACAATGCCATTCAAATAGGAGCAGTGTATGTGGGAATGGTATTTATACAAAAAAATATTTTTCATAGTAGAATTGTGCTAACTCACTCAAATTATCCGAATACATAAATTGTAATTTTCGAAATGCCAAATTGGCCTTAGTGGAAATTTTATTGAGATAATTTATCCCATACTAAATGGTGTGGTGAAAACAGATAACATATTCATTAATGAGATTAATTTTTTAACGTTTTCGGTGGTATGGTCTCTTCAACCCAAACAAGTGAGGAAAGGAAAAAAAAACGATAGAAAAAATAGAAAATTTCCTATTATGCGTTATCTATTTATGGATAATAAATAGTATATTATAATGATTACGATCCCAACTTGATTGACTAACTATCTCATACCAAATTTTTAAAATAAAATGGAGAAAAAACTGGCCTTTTCAATCATCAATACGATAGATGAATATATTTCAATTCCTTTTTTGAATAACAACATTTTCCAAAAAATTTCCAAATGTATGAAAATTGAAGTGGACAACATTGAAATTTCCTATAATTCCAATAATAACCTGACTGGATATTTGGTCAGCATAAAATACAAACATAACAAACTATCAAAAAGTAGTATTTATAAATTGAATTGCAATGATTGTGATTCATCTTACATCGGTAGAACCTGTAGAGCTTTGAATGTCCGCATAAATGAACACCTCAACAAATAAGAACATTCTTCCTTTAGTCACCATCTGGAAGTAAATAAACATAACTTCAGCCAATATGGACGCACACATTCTACATGAAGTCACTTCAAAGAATTACAACAGACTGGATTTTTTGGAAGACTTATATATCGAGGAAGAACTAGTGGAAATTTTATTGAGATGATTTATCCCATACTAAATGGTGTGGTGAAAACAGATAACATATTCATTAATGAGATTAATTGTTTAACGTTTTCGGTGGTATGGTCTCTTCAACCCAAACAAGTGAGGAAAGGAAAACAAAAGAAAAACGATAGAAAAAATAGAAAATTCCCTATTATGCGTTATCTATTTATGGATAATAAATAGTATAGTTGGAATACAAAATAGCTTTCAGATGTTTTTAAACACACTGGAGTAATTGAGAATATCTAAACAGGTATCGCATATAAATTTGAATGAATTCATAGATCTTAACATAATTATTGTAATAGAAAGTTTTGATATAACATGCCAGTCTGTTTTTACAAGCTTTTATTCAACTTCACATTTGTATGTTGTGTATGTATGTTTAGTTCAAATCTTGCAATTGAATTTTGACTCCCTTCTAGTAGTCTAATTAACATGAGATTTGGCAGGTGTACATAATTCCGGTGACAATACATTATGGAATTTTTTCTAGAGATGAAACAAAATGGCGCACCAATATGGCGGACGAGTATTGATTTGATTATGGTTTAATTCTATTAAAAATTGGTATGTGTGGGTTTTCGGGGATCACGAATTCAAGATGACGACGAGTTTTGTGATTATAGCCCTATTCCATTCAAAATTGGTGTGTGGGGGTTTTTGGGGTCGGACATCATGATGTTTTTGACAAAATTCATGAATTCAAGATGGCGGATTGTTTTGTTATTATGACCCGATTCCATTCAAAATTGATATGTGGGTTTCTTTGGTGTCGGAGATTATCAATTCTTGTCAGAATTCAACAAGATGACGGATTTCATGGGCGACTAGAAATAATTGAATAAACATGATTGAAGACAAGCTTTTATACAAATGCAGTGAAAAGGAAAAAATAATTTCTCTAATTGTTTGACCTAGGTTATTCTGTGAGTAGCAGGATTCAAAAGCTTGCTGCGAATATAAAATAGGTAATCTTTCGCGGCAAGATTTTGAATCTTTTACTCACAGAACAATCTAGGTCAAACAATTAAATAAATTATTTTTTCCTGTTTAGTGCATTTGTATAAAAGCTTGTCTTAAAATTGTTTTTTTACCATTTTTATTTGTGGCGTAAGGAAAAAATAGTCCATAGATTTTGTGGAATTTAAGGTCATCGCACTATTCCAAATGTAGTAAATGCAGGATTGGCAAAGAAATAGGTCTATACTTTGATATTTCAGATTTTCGGCCACTCTCGCAGACTAACACAATTTGAGCGAATTTCCAACAAATTGATTCAACGATAGACTTTTCATCAATAACTCGGTTAAGTTCAAAGATGGGCCAAATAAGTCGGGTATAGTTTGAAAATGGCGGCTGTTGAAACACTGGAAAAAATTCTCAATCGTTCATTTTCATATCAATATTGGCAAACTATAAGTCGTTTGATAGATTTTAATGAGCTTCACAACTTTCATTCGGGAAGTTTTCCTCTGAGATGTGCACACAAATAGAAAATTACTGTACATTACCATTGCTGTTTTTTGATGATTGATGAAATTATGAATGTTTTTCTGACACATGACTCGTTACCAATTGGCAATTTAGAATCAGTCAATGAATTCTGAAATCTATCTTTCCGACTGGCCGTGCCATCGGGTTTTTTGGATTTGTTATATTTATTGTAGGTATTGAGAACATCGACTACCTGACTATAAGATATAAAATTTATGTCGAAACAATTCATTGACAGTTCCGCATCGACCAAGCACTCAGATTCATTACTCTCAAACAAAAATCACAAATAGCTTCCGTACCACAAAATGCGCCATTATGAATTTTTTCTAGGTTTCCAAAAGTGAGTTAACTTTTCAGCAATTTCCGCTAGGAATTTCAATAATTAATAATAATTATGATCTAAATTGAATATACATTATTTTTCAAAAATCATTATAATTGTTTTCTTTTTTTTCAGAGGCAGGTGAGGAGTGTGGAAAGGATAGCAGCACACTATGTGTCGAAGGCCTGAAATGTGTCAACAATAAATGCACAGCTTAAGAAATTATGATGTTCCATTTTCTATCGAAGTAGAATGTAGTAATGACTGATTCTCAATAAAATTTCATCTTATTGAACGTATTTTCATTTATGGCACTGAAATTTACTGTTTCTTCTGGGAGATGTACAATATTAGGAGAGGTACCTAGATTCATTATCAAAAATGTATTTCCATTGGAAATAATTTGAGTACAAAAAAAAATGGGAAAAAGATAGTTTGAAGAGTATTTATAGATTTGCTGAAGGAAAGAAAGTAACATTTCTCTATATTGGTTTTCTTTTGGTTTGTCAAAAAAAGTGAGGGAGAAAATATGATCAGACCAGGTTACTCTCGTGTCGAACGTCCTTCGTCTTGAAGGATTTAAAAGGTTTTCACGGCGTTTCGAATGCTTGTATCTGTGGATCTGACAGAAACCCGCCGATTGTTCTCAAGAAATGTGCCCCCGAACTAACACCTGTTCTTTGCAAGTTGTTCAACCACTCTTACAATTTGGGAGTATTTCCGTCCAATTGGAAAATTGCAAGAGTACAGCCAGTCCCTAAAAAAGGCAAAAAGACCCTACCTAGCAATTACAGACCTATCGCACTGCTATCTATTATTTCAAAGGTCATGGAAAAAGCCATCAACATCGAGCTCATGAAATATCTGGAAGACTCAGGAATTATCAATGATAGACAATATGGCTTCCGCCATCAGAGATCAACTGGTGACCTGCTCGCATACGTCTCACATATATGGCAGCTATCCATTGAAAAGTATGGAGAAACTTTAGCTGTGGCATTAGATATCTCCAAGGCGTTCGATCGAGTTTGGCACCAGGGACTCCTCGAAGCTTCCATCTTATGGCTTGCCCCTCAGCTGTGTTCTCTGCTTGCTAGTTTTCTCTCAAACAGGTCTCTCCATGTAGTGGTCGATGGAGTTTCATCTGACACTCTACTCATAAATGCTGGTGTTCCGCAAGGATCCATTCTAGCACCAACACTATTTTTACTTCACATCAACGACCTGTTGAAAGCAACTTCATGTCCCGTACACAGCTTTGCCGATGATAGTACCCTCCATACCGCTTTCTCTTCCAGGGCCCTATATCAGCCCGTGAAACCAGAAATGAACGAGGAAGAAATGTTAACAATATAAATATGGACTTAGCAACAATTCTCGAATGGGGATCCAATAACTTGGTAGAATTCAATGCAAACAAAACACAAGCATGTCTTTTCTCTAGAAAAGCCGATCTCACTGTGCCTAACATAACTTTGTCAGGAGTAACCATACCACTGAAGTCATCCATATCGATGCTTGGTATTACTATCAGCAATAACCTTTCCTGGGAAAATCACGTGAGGTCCATTGCCAAAGTGCATCCCAAAACTTGGTTTTTGTTTCGTGCCAAGAGCTATTTCACCTCCAGTCAGCTGCTTATGATCTATAAGGCACAGATCCGACCTGTCCTGGAATACTGTTCCCATATTTGGAGTGCGGCACCTAAACATATCCTGAAGCTATTGGATTCTGTCCAAAAAAAGGCAATTCGTCTCGTCGGTGATGCCTCGTTTACAAACTCGCTCACTTGTCTGGAACACCGTAGAAAAGTTGGCGATTTGTCTCTATTTTATAGATATTTTCATGGGCGATGCTCTTCTGAAATATCAACAATTGTTCCTCCTTTGGCAGTCTCTTCGAGATTAACCCGTTAAGTTCAGTCATCACACCCCTTCGTGGTCACTTTGGAGACCTGCAGAACATCACTTTCCAAAGACTCGTTCATCCAACGAACAGCGAGGCTTTGGAACTCATTGCCTAGGGAGGTGTTCCCCGAGGCATACAACCTTCAGAAATTCAAGAAGAACACCAACTCCTACCTTCTTTCCCTTGGTTCCCACGATGTTCTCTGAACATTACAGGATATCCCTTTTCGTGGGAACCGGAACATATAAAAAAAAAAATAAAAATCGTCTTCAGATGAATACTGACAAGCTTAGGTGCTACTGACCAATTCATATGTCTGTCGGTACAATGGTGCGTGTAATCCCGCTATGTGCAGTGGTGCGTGTAATTTCGCGCGGTGTGGTGGTGCCCGAAGTTTCGCGCCTCTGCAGTCCACCAGAAATATTAATTATTGGTTTCCATTACTGGCGCACTGCAGAGGCGCGAAACTTCACGCACCACCACACCACGCCAAATTACACCGCATTTCTGCAAACGTCGGAATTACACGCACCATTGCACCGACAGGCATATAAACCTAAACTTGTCAGAATTCACCTGAAGACGATTGCAGATACAAGCATTCGAAACGTCGTGTAAACCTTTCAAATCCATTAAGTCGATGGACGTCCGAAACGAGAGTAATCAAGTTACATATAGTCTACAACCTTCAAACAAACCAGGTATAGTTATAATAAACATTGACAAGTACAATTACAGAGAAAAAACTTTGTACGTAAAGGTATGTATGGAATTCAGAACTCGAGTCGTCTGAAATACAAACTATGATGAAAATATATAACTAAAAATAAAAATTAGTGAAGATTACATCGCCAAGAAGAAGCATCCGCCACTGATGATGTTATCTTCTTATCATCTGCTTCTGTGACACGTTCCCGTTTCTTCTTTCAAATTCCAAAGGCAGACTTCTGCTTGAAGCAAACTCTCCATTATGTCGGGACGCATACTCAAAATAGAAAAGAAACGAGACTATCAAAATGCTTTGGCATCAAAGCACTGAGACCAAACAGCTGCATAGTTTCTGCTGGGAACCGGCTTTTCAAATCTCCAGCCTTCAGCCACAGTGCCGAACCGATTAGGTCTCACGAACTCGGCACTGTCAATTTTAATAAGAACCACGATAATCCTGCAAGATTGGGTTTTATAAGATTCTAAATTTTATTTAAAAATGAAAAACATTTAGTTTGAAAATATTATTGTTGAAAAACACTTATTTATACATACATACATACCTACATTATTACAAAAACAGACTAAAATAGTTTTTTGGAATTTCTTGAATTAGATAAAAACAAATTACTACATATTTACAACTTTTGAAATGTTTTTTAAACTTTTATAGATCTAATTGTTGCAATACATGTACGATATACATTTTACAAATTGGAAACGTGAGATTTGCAGTGAGTTAAGACGCTCTATATTACTTTTTACTAAGTATATTCCTTTCCGTACTGCAGGATCACGTATTCTCAAATCTTTGTTCAAACTTTGAAGTTTTATATGAGTTTCTGTTTAATTTGTTCAACAATTTCTATGAAGGAAAATAAGTTCGCATGATTAAAACTGTGTGTGTTTTAAACCGCCAACTTAGTTGCAAAGCAACCTTTGGAAGTCAGAGACTTGTGTGAGTTAAGAAGACGGGGACCTTAGCTTTTTGAGTGTCATCCGAAGCACTACTCGGCTGGTAACCGTGGATTGATATCTAGGTACCAAGAATGTTCGGTTGGTCACCTATCTCCTCCCGCTCAACGAAACTACAGAAATAAATTTTTAATTCAGTAGCCGTGCCGGGAATCGAACCCGGACAATCTGGGCATCAGCCAGCACCTCTACGCACGCGGCCACCAACCCAGTTGGTATTAAAGGTACTATTAAATCTAGAGTGGAAACTCGCACGCGTTTGTAGTTCGTTCTATACTCGCAGTGTGTTCTGCCCATAATTCAGGTGGAAATGATGCATCTTCTCCAATATAATTTTCCACAAGATAGGCTGAAAATGCAGTTATCCTGTCCTCTAGTTGAATTTCTCCGGAATCGGATGCGAAACAATATCTTACATCACTTGGATTTAAAAATGGCAACCCAATAACATATTCAAGCCATTTACCTATTTCGCTATTTTTGTCTTTGAATTCAGCAGTTAAACCCAGATTTTGAATTTTTCTGAACTGGGCAAGATGGAAGCATCCAATAAATTTAACATCTATCCACACAGAAACAACAGCGTTATGATTCATTCATAACGCCTTTTCGAAATCTGCTCCCACTGTTTTTGGATTTAGATTGAAACCCTCACTTTCACACTTGGTTTTTAAACACACAAATAAATGTTTGTAAGTATCCTGCTTTTTATCGGGAAGCAAACAAAACGCCAAAGGAATATAATGTCCGTTGCTGAGAATATGGATTGTAAATAGTTTGCAAAAACTATTTCGTCCAAATATACCGGGAGGTCCACTTACGACAAGCCACCCTCAATAACTCCCAGAAAAATTATTTTACAAAAAATCGCCGAGACACGTCGATTTTTGTTTAGAGGGGGACACCATTTGACTAGAAGAAGATATGTTATACTTCAACCCCCTGCTCCCCAGAGCAACCACCTCTATAATTTTAATAGGGAATGGGGGTCGTGTCATACATCATTGTGAAGGTAATTCAATTCTGATACTGGGAGTGCAAAGTTTTCTGAATTTGAAAAAGGCGTGCTCGAGATATTCGAGTTCAAATGGTACATTATTGTGAGTAAATAAATTATACGAAATAGATTACCAAACAATTATTCACAAAAGATGTTCAAAATGACTGCCATTAACTCCCAGACAGTAGTAGAGTCTATTTTCAAATGTCTTCTGCACCTTTGAAAGTGTTTCCCTGGTAATTGCCTGGCATTCAGTTAAAATTCTTCTTTCCAAATCGTTCAGGTCAGTGGGTTGAGTTTTATAAATAACGGATTTCAAATGACCACAAGGGAAAAATCATTGGGTGCCAAGTTCGGCGAGCGTGCTGGTCATTCTATTGGACTTCGACGACCTATCCATTTGTTTGGAAAAGTTTGGGATAGCCATTATCTCACCTGTAATAGGAAATGAGGCGGTGCCCCATTTTTCTGGAAATAAATGTTATCTGCCAATAGTTTTGGATTACCATCATCATCAAGGTCCGTGTTAACAGCATCCAAAATAAGTGGTTCAATCAGATTCTGCAGCATATCCAAATAAACCGCACCATTTAAATCACCTTGGATATATATTGGGCCAATGATTTTATTACCCAGATTCCCTGCCCACACATTCAACTTTTGAGGCCGTTGTGTGTGCTCTTCTCTAAGTAGGTGGGGGTTGTTCTGACTCCAACAGCGAGAGTTGTGTCTGTTCACTAACCCGTTTAAAAAAAAGGGACACTCATCACTGAAGCAAATATGCTTAATGAATCCGTGGTTCCTCTGTATCATTCTTGTTACATTTTCGCAAAATTCAGATCGTCTGACGTAGTCATCCTCATTCAGTTCATGGTGAAGATGCAACTTGTACGGATGAAATTTGTGCAATTTTAGCACCCTCATTATGGAAGTTCTCGATATGCCTGTTATGCTACTGAGTTGGCGTATAGACAAAGTTGGGTCAACTGCAGCTTGTTCCAAAACACACATTTGATTGAACCTGTTTGTAACAGACGCCATCCTATCCTTTTTTTTATTGGCGACTGATCTAGTCTCACGGAATTTCGCCACAATATCCAAGATATATCTAGAATAATAAAAAAATACCAAAACCTTTTTCTATAACCATTTTTCCTAATACTCACTTGTGAGTTACATTTCTGTTTTCGTGTCTCTCATTGAAGATCCGAGCTGTTGCTCGTGCACACTCATTTTGAGCAGCAAAAATAAAAATCATTTCAACTTTCTCGTCTTTTGTGTAAACTATCGCGATACAAGTAGAATTGTTGAAATACGTGGTCACTTTTCGATTCTACACTATCACCATTTCACAAAAAAATGGTTCTCAGAGATTAGTATATCTTCTTTGACAATCATATTGACAACAAAACACTGAAACATGTACTCGGTGAGCAAATAAAATAAGACAATCGGTGGATAATTACGACTGAACTGTACTACTGTCTGTCTGTGGAGATCATTTTGAACATTTGAACTCGAATATCTCGAGAACGCATCATTGAAATTCAGAAAATTTTGCACTGCTAGTATCAGAATTGAATTACCTTCACAATGATGTATGACACGACCCTCATTCCCTATTAAAATTATAGAGGCGGTTGCTCTGGGGAGTAGGGGGTTGAAGTATAACATATCTTCCCTCCTCCAAACAAAAATCGACGTGTCTCGGCGGTTTTTTGTGAAATAATTTTTCTGGGAGTCATTGAGGGTGGACCACCCGGTATATTTTCACTATTTCATAAATAGCGGATATTGGTAGTAAAGGAAAATACTACAATCGTCTTGCTTTCATCGTTGATGAATAAAAAATCATCCTCCTTGATTGTGCAGATTTTCAAATTTTTCAATACGTTCATAGTAGCTTACAAATGCAAACCAACCTGGAAAACAACGCCACCACAGACGCACTAGTGAATGCACAAACCAGAAGAGGGGTACCGCCAAGCCTATGCAGATGGATAAGGGCCAGTCTAGAGAGAAGGACAATCATATCTACTCTAAGAGAGGACACCATCATTGCGAAAGCAGGCGGAGGCTGCCCCCAAAGAGGGGTTCTGTGACCGCAATGTGGGCAACTCTAATGGGCGACCTCATACAAAGACTGATCCAAGAAGGCTTCCATTGCCTTGGATACGCAGACGACCTAGCGATAGTCGTGGAGGCCGGTTTACGGGAATAATCTCAGAAAGAACACAAAGGGTCCTAAACATCGTAGACAATTGAGGTAAAAGAGAACAGCTATCAGTCAATGCTCAGAAAACACAAATTGTCGCTTTCACGAAAAAACAAGCGCTACAAGGCCTAAACCCACCAGTGTTGGAGGGTACAGAAATTCTATTGGCCAAAGAAGCAAAGTACCTAGGGGTAGTTTTTGATCAAAGACTTACATGGAAAGCCCATACAACAAAAATCGCCAAAAAAGCATTCATAGCACTAGGCAGGTGCAGGAGGATGTGTGGCAAGAACTGGGGACTCAATCCCAAGATGACCATATGGCTATACACAAGGGTAATCAGGCCCATGATATCATATGGGTCAGTGGCGTGGTGGTCAAAGACTTTTCAGTCAGGAATCATAAGGCTATCAACAGGCTTACAAAGACAAGCATGTCTCAGTGCCCAGGGGCCATGAAAACCATCCCCACGGCCGCGATGGAAGTCATTCTGAACCTACCACCATTACATATTTACATACAGGGGGACGCAAGAGCTGTCACCCATCATCAAACTCCATGGGACAGAATATTAAAGGCTAGAAAAAAAGCTAAGGGCTGATCCAACTATAGGAATGCCCAGCCACGCCATGATAACTAAATACAACTTCAATAGAAAATACGAAGTTAATATACCAGAAAAGAACACTGGGAGGGAGGAGCAACCATCAGCGCAGCATAAATCTGGTACACAGACGGCTCGAGACCGAAGAAGGAGTCGGAGCCGGAATATAGGGCAAAAACAAAGGATAATGATCCCAGTGAGCCTGTCAAAAGACACTACAGTATTTCAAGCGGAATCAGCAGCATTAGCACTGCATCGGAGAAATAAACAAGCAGGATGGCACGACCATTCCGTTGTGATATTCTCCGACAGCCAGGCAACACTAAAGATTGTTGCCACACAAGTTAACTTAAACTTGTGTGGCACTGTGCCCTGAATGAACTAGAAACCGCAAGAAAGTGACCTTGGCATGATTCCAGGACACAAAGGTCACCAAGGGAACAAGAAGCCGACGAACTGGCCAGACTAGGCTCATCGATGGCATTCGGTTGGGAAAACAATCAGCAAGTGGGTGGAAAAACAGGCCCAAAGCTGATGGGAACAATCCCCAGGACAGAGGCAGGTAAAAAGGTTTCTCAGAAAACCATCCCCTTCGCTCACGGCAGACCTACTGAGCAAGGACAGAAGGTCCGTAAAGTCAATAGTAGGCATTCTTACAGGATACTGTGAACCCAATAAGCACATGAAAAACATAGGTCTGGCAGAAGAAACCACTTGCAGGTTTCACTCCAAACCATACGATCGACTCATACAAGAACAAAAGATACCAATTTTGTTTCGAGACACTGTTATTTCTTACTAGAATGGTAAAAAAGGAAAGGAAAACACCTCCAAACAGCACAATGTGCTAAACAAAAAACCATTTCAAAATGGAATATGTATGTAGAAATCTGATGAAGCCTGGGGCCTCCAGGCGAAACGTTATAATGAAAATTTCATACAGTAAACTATAAATAAGTCTCCTATAAATTGTCTGAAAAAACAAAGAAACAACCCCCCCCTTTCGCAGACAGAAGACCAAACCGCCCTCCATATACTATGCGAATGCGAAGGTATAGCAAGGAAGGTTTTCACAGAAGGGAACGGAATACCCAGAGGCAGAACGTTACGTTACTGAGCCACTGTCGGGGATCCTAAACATACTTAAAAGGACGAAGCTCGCGAAAGTCATCTAAATATCAAAGGAACCACCATAGAACTGCAGTTGCAGTGGAAATAGGCCGTAGATGGTTGATTTTTTCTGCGGTTATAGTGAACGTTTTTTCGAATGTAAGAAATATCCCTTACAGAAAGAGAGTCTAGATTATTCGAGTTTTTCATTACCACAAAATGAATAACTTTAGAAGGCCTCTCAGCTGGTTCTTCCATATATGTCGCCAAAATGGTTCCCCACTTTTTAACACCTTAGCTATTTTTAAAGATACCGATTCACTTATTAGAAGCTCCTTTCCGCGTGAACAGTTATACGACCTTCCATTGTAAGTAGAAAGTTTTGAAAATATGTATTACCCAGAAAAAGTAATTAGTCCTAATCGCTAGCATGGTGCCCAGATCGAGTAGGGTATTGAAGGGCCCAGATCGTGGCCGCCCCAGCTGCCGGTGATATTCTTCAAGGTCTTGTGTTGGATGGTCAGGTCGGTGTGGTTACCGCTGTGTTTTTCATGGAACGGCCAACTCCACCCCAACTTTGAAGATGCTCTCGGCGTCTGATCTTTTATCCGATAAAGTAACTCAGAGTGTCATTAATTATTTGTAGCATATTGCTCAAAGCACGCGTCAAGCGACACATCACACATCGACACTAAAAATTCCAGAAAAATTTTTTTTGATGCAGAACGAATTTCATTCCAGTTTAAATGGATTCAAGGCTTCATTTTGTTTGAAAGTACATATTTAACGTCCAGGAAAAGCATCTTGACGTTCCATCAAGATAGTTTCGCACATACTAGTGACCTGCCCCCAACAACACAGCGTTTCTCTTTGTCGACGCAGTGAAGAACAAGACAAGTTCTCGAATGACTCCGGTAGCGTGTCGTACACCCTGCACTGTCGACGATTTTGATGAAGAGGAGCAAGGTTTGGATAGCAGATATCGGTACCCTACTCATCTGTTCTATTACGATTGCAATCTTTCTCTTTCCTTCCTCTCTTCTCTTTCTCCCACTTTTCTTTCTCTCTCTTCTCTTTCTCATCCTTCCTTTCCCCCAGTTCATCTACTTTTCCCATCCTTCTAGGGGGGAATTTAAAACTTTCATGTCTATTCGCCCGACAAAAATGTTTCTTAATTCAATGGTAGGTATCTTAAATTGGTCCTCTTGATAAAAACTTTTTAACAAAAAATAAAACCGACGAAAAAAGAAACTGAATAGCAAAAAAAAATCAAATGAACCTTTTTAGTCTCATTAACTCCAAAACTAATGTAAGTAACTAATTTTGAGTCGGTGCCAAATAAACGAACAAGCAAATTGATTACTTAAAGCGTAAAATGATTGCAGCGGGTTGCGCGGCGGCAGCGCGTCCCTTCGCCGGAAATTATCGAGCGTTCTTGAAGTCATTATCAGCGAGACAGCTACCCGAACGGGCACACACGTGAGGGCACACTTCGTTGCGATTGGTCATGCAAATAGCGCATTTTAAGAATGTTATTGTTTATCGCTAGAGATTTCACGTTGCATTTTTGTGTTATTTTGTTCTGATCATTTCTTTAAAGTAATTCCGTTGATTGTTTGTTTGGCGCCGACTCAAAATTAGTTACTTACATTAGTTCATCAAGATTAAAAAGGTTCATCTTATTTTTTGCTTTTCAGTTTCTTTTTTCGTCGGTTTAATTTTTTGTAAAAAAAAAATTAAATTTTTCAAATACTAATTGCTATGTACTTGATATGGATTACCTTCAGAATACTTACTTTAACTATTTACTGTTATACAGGGTGTCCGGAGATGAAACCGACAAAACTTATGGGGTTATAGGGACTGCCAATATGATTGCAAAATGCCATATACAAATGTCCAAAAGGAGTCCAACTCTGGTATAATCGAATACACACGGAGTTTCGACTGTTCTGAAAACAAAGCCCATTTATTCATATAGTGAGTTATAAATATACTTTTTATGCAAACAAACTTCAGTGCATTGGATTGTGAAGTGCTAAACACTGTGAGTACCATCAAAAACAATATATTAACACATAATTTTTCGAAATCAACATCGTACCGAGGTTTCTCTTTGTCCGCTGTTAGCGCTGGCTAAACTGCATCACCACACGAGGCAGCGAGACAGAACCGTACCAGCACGCCGCGCACGGCGATGCTAGTCCGGTATTTCAGCAATGATTGAAAATAGAAATAGGGACACTCCTGACTACAGGGGTTTCCAAACTACGCTACCTGACGCATCGAATAATGTCCAACTGTTACTACTCCAATATAGTTAGTCAAGGAAGAAGTACCCAGTTTCCAACAAAAGAACAAGCTATTCTTTTCCCTTCAATCGATGGAGTCAAACTCCATGACTACATTGTTGCCCTTGGATCGATAACCCAACCTAAACATATCCTTTTCACGTCGAGAATATCGAATAATCGTATCTGTGTATATTTGTCGAGTAAAGAGATTGTTGATAAGTTCCTCACGGAACATGGAGAAATCCAAGTGGAGCACCATATCATAAAGGCGCGCAGGCTTATCACCCCGGCGAAACGAGTTATATTATCTAACGTATGTCCAATGATCCCACATGATATCATAGAACAAACTTTGAAAAACTACGGACTAACCCTACTATCACCTATGTCATTCCTTCGAGCTGGAATAAACAACCCTGAGTATAGTCACGTACTTAGTTTTCGTCGACAAACATACATAAATCCCAATGAAAACATTTCCGTCCCAAATCACCTATCATAAAACACCCATCATGCCCTGAACCAGAAAAGTCAACCAACTGCAACAATCTAATGAGACGACGAAACTATAAACCAAACTTCAGAGTCAAACTCTGTAGAACAAGCAATACCACCCCTCATTCTAACTCCTACCACAAACAAGCGCAATGCAGCAGAAATAGTTACACCTTCACCTGAAATCTCCACGATGGCAACTCCCTCATTTTTCATCAAGCCGACCCCCAGGACAAAAAAGATCAAAACCAACCTTCCTGAATCGCCTATTTCATGCGAACAATTAATCAGACCAACAAAAAAAACTATTGAAGAAGCAAATCCTCCATTCCCGTTGAACTTAGATCAGCTCACCAGTTTCTTAGACAACAGTTTTGGTTCCCCAGACCCCCTCTCAATCGCCAAACAACACACAAAAGATATACACGGACTCCTAGACATGCTCTCGAAAATTCACCCCGTTCTTGAGGAGAGAGGAATTAAATGAAGAATAACTAGGATCAAAAAGAAAATTATATACCAACTACAGAAAGAATCTGAAACAAACTCCAATGCATCCCTCTCAGAGTCTGAAAGTGACAGTTTCTCTCAAGAAACCTACTATATCTCAAGCAATGTTCATTTTACAATGGAACTAAATGGGTTGTACACCCATTTGGAAATGCTACAGAAACTAGAATGAACTGAAGCCTTAATTTTATGTCTCCAGGAAACCCATTTCCGGGATAGCAAAACTTATCATCTCAAAAACTACTTTGCTTTCCATAAAAATCGACAAGACCAACTGAGGGCCAGTGGAGGAGTATCAATTTCATTGATAAGTCTATCCACGCTGAGGAAATCCAACTGCATACGAACTTGGAAGCGTAGCAGTTTTATCAAAGGCCCAATTAATATCAATATATGCAATGTTTATATTTCCCCCAACACCAATGTAGAGAACAGACCCTCAATGATTTACTCAAACAGATCTCAAAACCATGTATCATCCTAGGCGACTTTAACTGTCACAACGAGTTATGGGGAAGTGATACCACTAATACACGAGGGCGAGCATTGGAAAATGTCATCAACACTACAAACTTGACAATCCTGAATACTGGGGCAAAAACTAGGTTCAACGCCTTCTCAGGTAACCACTCAGCTATCGATCTAACTCTGTGTGACCCAGCATCAACTCCCTTACTGAATTGGGATGTTCTGCCAGACCTATACGATAGCGACCACTTCCCGATCTTTATAGAACACAATAAGGGATTTAACGAACCCTCAACAGTCCCACAGAAATGGAAAATTACCACTGCTGACTGGGCACTTTTTTGCCGTCTAGTGGAAATAATACACCATATGAAATCGAAGATGAGGCGCATATAAACGAAAAGTCAACCATTTCACTCGTACAATAATTGAAGCAGCCACACAAGCAATTGGTAAAACATCTCCAGTAGTAGGACACGGACCAGTACCCTGGTGGAACAAAGAATGTGAAGAAGCAACCAAACTTACGAAACACGCTTTCAACAGATTAAAGAAACAAAATACATCAGAAAATCTTCTAGAATTCAAAAAACTACGAGCACAATCAAGATTTATTATAAAAAAAAGTAAAAAGGAGTCCTGGCGGAACTTTGTGTCCACCATAAATAGTTCCACCACTATGACTGATGTGTGGACTAAAATAAGAAAACTCAAAGGTGGAAAAACTCACCGAACTATAACTTTGCTTGAAGATGAAGGAAACTCCATAAATAATAAAGCAGAAATCTCCAATTTACTGGGAAAAGTTTTTCAAGATCTTTCTAGTGATGACAACTATAAGCCGCAGTTTCTTGAACACAAATCAACTTCAGAAAGAGAACCAATTACTATATCAGAATACCCACAAAACCCCATCAACGCCATAATAACTCTGACTGAATTGGAAGATGCACTTAATTCTATTAGGGACTCCACCCCCGGCCCAGATGATATCCCTTATAGCCTTCTCACCCATCTACCCATAACGGCCAAAACATATCTCCTGAAGATCTACAATGTCATATTCACCTCTAGATGTTTTCCCGATAATTGGAAAATGGCGACAATAATCCCAATCTTGAAACCAAATAAACCTAGAACTGACCCCCAATCATACCGACCTATCTCTCTCACAAATACAATGTGTAAGATACTTGAGAAAATACTGAACCGAAGATTACAATATTATTTAGAAGCGAACAGCCTTCTGATACCCCAACAGAGTGGTTTCCGTAAAAACCGTTCCACAACAGACAACATAGTTAACCTCGAGTCTAGTGTACATGAAGCTTTCGCGACGAAGCGTAATGTTATCGCAATCTTTTTTGATGTATGTAGAGCATATGACTCCTCATGGAGATATAACATCTTGAGGAAATTAAAGGTATGGGGAATGGATGGAAACTTCCTAGCCTTCGTTTCAAATTTTCTGAGCATCCGATCCTTTTGTGTCAGAGCAAACAACACGTTATCAGATAAAAAAATACAACAGAATGGTACGCCACAAGGATCAATACTAGTGTAACGTTATTCCTCATAGCCATCAAAGGCGGTCTATACGCTGATGACCTCGTGTTATACATCAGCAGCAACAACATATTCTCTGCAACTAAACTCCTCCAAAACTCCATCACAAAGCTAGAAGAATGGTCCAACCAGTCTGGATTCACCTTCTCCAGTACAAAATCGAAATGTATGCTCTTTAGTAAACGACCTACTACAACATATCCGACCCTGAAATTGTATGGTGAACAATTAAAATTCGTGAAAGAAATCAAGTTCCTCGGGATAGTATTCGATGAGAAACTGAAATGGGATGCTCATATCCGTCAACTTAAACAACAATGCCAGAACGGAATCAATTTATTGAAGACTTTATCCAGTCAGACCTGGGGAGCGGACAGCATCACCTTAGTCAGAATTTATAGATATCTTATAAGATCCAAAATTGACTATGGCTCAATCAGTTACTCCACAGCAGCAAAATCGCACTTGAAACAACTGGATGTTTTACACAATACAGCCCTGAGACTTGTAATGGGTGCCTACCGAACTACCCCAGTGGAGAGTCTTTATGTCGAAGCGAACGAACCACCTCTGGAATTGAGACGTCAATATCTGAGCCTAACATATGCCGCTAAAATATCCACAGATAAAAAACATCCAACCTATGAACACACATTCTCAAACTATCTTAGTAGCACACTTCAACAGAACAGCAGCACCAGAGAACCATTCAACCTGAGAGTAAAAAACATGGTTTCACATTCGAGGATACCATATCAGCTTACGAGGAGGACACACCACCATGGCTGGTGGAAATTCCGCCCTGTAACACCTACCTCACAGCATTTCCCAAGTCCACTACCTCCAATCCCGAACTCCTTCAAAAATTCCACGAGATAGAAACTAAGTACAGGGGGTTCAAAACACTCTACACAGATGCGTCTAAGACACGTGAAGGCGCACGAGTAGGTGCAGCAGTTATCTCAGGGACCAATATCCATAAGTTCAGTTTACCTCCAGAATGCTCAATCTATACAGGAGAACTACACGCCATAGCGGAAGCCATTAAACTCTCGACAAACCTCAACGAAATGAACACGGTAATATTCACAGATTCCCTGAGCTCTGTGAAGGGCATCAAACAGCTCTACCCCAAACACCCTTTTTTGAAAAATATAAAAACACAGTTGTACGAGCTGAAGAACCAAGGAAAGAACATAGAGCTAGTCTGGATTCCATCCCACATAGGCATTCCCGGAAATGAGAAGGCAGACATGGCTGCAAAAGATGCCAGTGTAGACCCATCCTCTGAAATCATTACAAAAATTCCATGCACAGATATGAAGCCCACAATAAAGGCGTATATACAAAATATATGGCGTGAGAGATGGCATGAACAGGAAAATAATAAATTACTGGAAATCAACCCAAATATGAATCCTATACAATACCAGGGACTATGTAGAAAATATCAAGTGATTCTCACCAGGCTCCGCACTGGCCATACGAAATTAACACATCAACACCTATTTCAAAAAAATGTGACCAAAAGATGTGAAACCTGCCAAACAAATATCAATGTGAAACACATACTTCAGGACTGTCCATTGTACCAACGACAAAGAGATGTTATCGGTCTACCCAGTGAGCTACGAACAATCCTCAACCCACAGAACATAGATAGACTAGATGCCTTTCTGAAATATATAAATGTATTTTGTGATATATAAAATGTATTGAACCCCGCTAATAACCCAAATGGTTGATGCGGATAAACCTGAAATAAAAAAAAAATGCCCAAAACCGCTTCGTTACTGACATACAGAGTGATTTGTGAATTTAGACAAAATTTTCTATTCGCCATATTAAATACAGGGATCAGCCGATTTGGTTTAAATTTGGTACATGAATTGAACTGAAAGGCCTTAACAAGTAGCTCTTTGAACGAAACCAATTTCAGGAATGGAATATTCTTTTTTTTCCATGTTAAGTTCTTGTAAGAATAACTCTCCCCGTATAATAATTATCAAAAATATGAGCTCAGTTCGAAATCTACGGAAAAAATCGTAGAGGAACTTGTTGAAAATGTTTCTGGCACCATTTCAGTTATTCCGTAATAAATTATTATTTTCAATATTTTCACTCAAGAAATTAATTGTCGGATAAAGTACCATCAAAAATGGGTTAATGTAATGAATATTTACGAAACCAAGACATAAATATTGTTATTCTCTTCAATTGGTTCGTGGTAAAATTTTATAAAATACTCTCACAACCCAAAAAAACTGAAGAATAAATTCATAACAGGACCGGAATGAGTCTTTTTTATGTTAAGTTCTTATAAGAATAACTGACCTAGTATAACAATTATCAATAATCTGATCGCAGATTCGAAATCTAGTAAAAAAAGCGTTTAGCATCTTGTTAAAAAAGGACTGGACTAAATTTTTTGTAAATTATATTTGCTTACTAATAAATTTGAATTATGAAAATACACAATGCACAATAATTTTTTGTAATAAACAACAAAAAAAGAATTCGTAAAAAATTTTACTAATTTAATAAATGTTCAAAGTGGAGCCCTCCAGCATCAATACATTTTTGAGAGCGTGCCACTAGATGATTCATTAGCTTTCGAATTATTTGAGGGTTATTTCTAACACTATAACATGCACCAGTAATTTTCTCTAATGCATGTTCTCTATTTCTAATTTCTTCATTATACACTTCTGATTTCAAATGACCCCATAAATAGTAGTCTAGGGGTGTTAAATCAGTGGATCGCGGTGGCCAATTTACTGGACCTCCACGGCCGATCCATTTGTTGGGGTAAGTGGCATCAAGATGGTTTCTAACTGAAATTGAAAAGTGAGGTCCAGCACCAACATGCTGAAACCACATACCACGGGTATTTAAACCTCGTAATAGATCCGGTAAAGTATGGGCCAAAAAAATTAGGTAAACATCACCAGTTAACCGTTCGTCAAGTACGTGAGGTCCAATCAAATGATTATTAAGGATTCCACACCATACATTGACATGAAATCTGTATTGGCAGTTTTTCTGAACAATGGGTTTTCGTCTGCCCAAATATGCACATTTTCAGTATTATCAATTCCATCCCTGGTGAATTGGCTCTCGTCGGTAAATACAATTCTGTTAATGGTCCTTCTATGTGCTAAGCACCATCTAGAAAACGATATGCGTGGTACATGATCACCCTCTTCAAGCTTTTGACTTTTTGTTTGTGGTATGATGCAAACATTTTTTTAATATTTTCCATACACGCATACGAAGTAGCGCCAATTGCCTACTTATTCTTCCTACGCTACTAGAAGGATTATCATTTATAGCGTCCAGTATTTGCTCTTCGTGATGAACATTATTTCTTCGAGCATCTTCTCGTCCTCTATTTGATGGAACTTTTCCTTTTTCCCTAATACTTTGAAGTACCTTAGCAAATGTTGAATGATGTGGTATGCGACGATTAGCGACGTCTGTATTCCTTTGCAAAGCCCATGCACAAATAAAATATCTGCGTATTCCTCATTAGTGAAATGAAACGGCATCATAAACACTCTAAGAACTATAGTTTAAACTTAATAACACTAGAATAATGAATAACACCAACAAAACTAACGCTAATGCGCTAGCTAAACAATAGTTTTTCATAATGAAATTCGGGATTTGACACTTGACACAAGCCTACTGTATTTAGACAAATATTGTAAGCTACTGATACGAATAAATTCTTCGGTTTTTTGGGTTATGAGAGTATTTTATAAAATATTACTACGAACTAATTAAAGAGAATAACAATATTTATGTCTTGGTTTCGTAAATATTTATTATATTAACCCATTTTTTATGGTACTTTATCCGACAATTGATTTCTTGAGTGAAAAAATTGAAAATGATAATTTATTACGCAATTACTGAAATGGTGCCAGAAACTTTTTTTACAACTTCCTATAGGTTTTTTTCTGTAGATTTCGAATCTGAGCTCAGATTTTTGATAATTATTATACAGGGTGAGTTATCGGCTAATCCCTGTATTTAATATGGCGGATTGAATTTTTTGTTTAAATTCACAAATCACTCTGTATGTTAGTAACGAAGCTGTTTTGGACATTTGTATATTGCACTGTGCAATCATATTGGCAGTCCCTATAACCCCATAAGTTTTGTCGGTTTCATCTCCGGACACCCTGTATACTATAACTAGCTGGTACCATCGACTTCGTCCACGTTGAACTTTGTATTTTTTGTGACGACTATCACAAATTCACTCACCCCTTTAGGGACGGAATTTCAAAAAATACTGAAACACATTTTTCTTTATTTGTACCAAAGACCTTAAATACCAATTTTTATGACCCTAACTACAAAACTAACGGAACCCTCACCCCCCTTACAAGACCTTAAATGCCAATTTTTATGACCCTAACTTGAAAACAAACGGAACCCCCATACAAACTGTCTCCCCGTTTCACCCCTTGAGATGTTAAAATTCCAAAAACACTGAAATACATATTTCTTCTATTTGTAACGAAGACTTCTAATGACCCCAGCTTGAAAACTATCGGAATTTATATACAAACTTCCAGGGCCGGATCAAAAGGTGTGGAGGCCCTGGGGCAACAAAGGAGTGGAGGCCCCTAATTATTTTTCAAACAAGTTTTTTTTTTATTTATTGCGGAGCAAATCAAATTATTTCGGCACGAGCATATGTAGGTATAATAAAATACAAGAAATAAATTAAATTACAGCGAAAACGAATGGATTCTTGAGAGCTTTTTTCGACGAAAAATCATTGATGATTTCGGTCAAATCCAGCATCTGGAGAAAATCATTCTCAATGCTAAGAAGCGATAACTTTGATAGGCGGCTTTGTCTCATCGTAATTCTCCTATTTTTTTCATTTTGGAAAAAGGGCGCTTTCCAGTGCAATTTACATCATCACATTCTCAGTTGTAATATCACAAGAGAGTGAAAATAATTCGACAGATTTTCGAAAACTTGTTGCCAGGCAATAGACAAGAGAGACCAACTGGCTCGAGTGGCTATTGCCAACAAGTTTGAGAAAGAAATCTAGATAATTATTTTCTACTATATCGAACTCTCGTGTGGTATTCTTTAGATTATTTTTTGATGTTACGATCATAAACACATTTCCTTGCAAAATTATATAATGTACTAAACCGGTTTTGATTCATTTCACACTTTTCATGCGAATTGATGACAGACGTCAAATTAAAAATATAGTTTGTCAGACAATAAAAACAAAATACCTCAAATTATTCCCGCGACAATTTTCTAGGTAGAATATTCCCACTATTGATTGGCCAAAACGTATATGAATTATTTGAATTGAACGTTTCCATTGGTTTCTAGCAATGTCAAAAAATAATCACTGTAATTTCAATGTTTGAGAATGTAGCTCTGAAATTTTAGTTTTCAAGAATTTGATAGTAGAACATCTTAGATAGATAGATAGATAGTCCTTTTCAGAAGAATTTTTTTTTTTTTTTTTTTCACGTTTGTTGCGTAATGTCATCCTTCTCTTAGACTCACACTTTCAGATTTCGGGGATTTCTCTGTTACAAGCGCGCCACTCAGCGGACACTTGTCAACGCCAATAAATAGGAAAAACAGGTATAGACGGGCAAAGTGTTTGTAGAATCGGCAGAAAAATAGTCAACAGAATTTGAACTTTTGTTCTATTATGGAATGCGCACAGGGCTCTTATAAATAATTTGATGCAATCATATTCATAAATTGAAATATTATTTTCTTTTGCTTATGATTATTGAATTTCATTGTGTATCTAGATCGATGTGTCATTCGAAGAATACATCGACAGAAAATCCTTCATTTAATAAAAAAAAAATTATATTTTTTTTAAATTCAATTGTTCTTGTTTTTACAGCTAATTTCGATACGATATAATATTTTGTATATTAGTATGATGTTTTACTTGGTGATTGTTTCTCGCAAATACACATGATTCATCAGATAGAAGATTAATATTAACCATGGATTTTGACAAGAATACGAAACATGTTTTTGAATGTTTAAAACGAAAAATGAGAGGAAAAAGTGGGAGAACTGCTCTGTCGTCAGATTTTTTATATACAATTTTGCATATCCTTCGGTATTTGTTAGGAAATTTTACCTAAAAATTTATATTGTGGAGGCCCCTATCTTGTGGCTGCAGCCCCACATAAAAAAATATACGCGTCGACTAGAAAACCTCCTAATTTTTTTTCGTCGGTTAATAAATGAATATGATACAAGTTGGGTTGAAAAACTTGTGATAAAGATGCTGTATTTACAGAAAATGTGTCTCTTTTGTGCTGGAAGTATCTAAAATTGTACTACGCATTTCGTATCCATTATATTGAGGAAAAACAACTGATTCGAGGAATAAACAACCAACAAAAAATAATTTTCCATGCATCACAGATAACCTCTTGATAACCTGTTTGGAAAACAGCTCTTGTTCAACCTATAAATCAGCTTCCTCGGCATCAGGTACTTCAGTCTGAATGTAATATTACTATTCACAAACAATATGAAGTTTTTCATTTTGTAATTTCTTTGGTATTGTTCCACATTGGGAAGTGCGAGGAAGATTGCAAACCTGACTGTGAAGGGATATATTGTGATCTTCCATTTTGCACAGGCGAAAGGGTTCTGAGATACGATAATCCTTGTTCATGTTGTCCTGGATGCTATATCCAACTGGGTGAGTAGATTTTGTCAGAGATCTTGGAAAAGGGAAATTTTTATTTTTGAAACAACAACAATGGCCTAAAATGCGTTTTTCATTTATTTTTATTTGTTTGAAAAAGGCCGCTCAACAGACAGAGCTAAAGCAGCTTGTTCTATATAGAGCAACACATAATTATACAAATTGAAACTAGTCCCATATAAGAAAAAAAAAACAAAACTATTCGAGAATTTCTCAATAGCTGAATGAAGTGGATTACAAATTGATACGATTGAAATAACTAGAAGTAGATCATAATAAGGGTAGCCTCAAACGGGCCGATTGATGAAAAATTCTTGGAAGAGTGCCATTCAAAATTCGTGCAATATATTTGAAAATTATTTTCAAAATGACAAATTGGCGTTCGTGGGAATTTCATTGAGATAATTTATCCCATACCTACTAAATGGCGTGGTGATACTATTATTTCCTTACAGTTATTTGTAAACGTTATAAAATACATTTTAAAATCAATTGTTTTTTATATTTACATTTATTTCACAATTAGTACAAATATTGAACACTGGAAGAACATGGGAACTACTGGGAATATTTTGCTGAATATTTTCCACACTGATAATTTTATTTATCTAAAGCTTCCTGGGTAAATTTGTTGATTTATTCTTTAGTTAAAATCTTGGATTATTTTGGCCTATAACCTTCTGCAAGCCGTTTCAATAATGAACGAAGTTTTGGATATATATGCACATCATACCGGGTGAGTGAAATTCGAGTAGATGCATGGGGATCTCGGAAACGATAAGAGCTACAGAGAGGGTTAAATGGAGGCAAAGTTGCGTATTATGGAGCTCATTACTATGATGTTGAAAAATCTGAGCTAGCCCTCTCTCTTTCAGAGATTACAGGTGAAAAACGAAAAATTTTATTTTTCTTTTTCACTTATATTCTTTAATACAATATATTTCCAGAAACTGTTTGCACTTTGTCATTGCAACTTTCAATGGGCTGTAAAAATATATAAACGAAAGTGTTCTACAGGGTGTTGTTTTCCTTGGGCCACCCCTAACTATGAAATTTTAAATACGGACCTGGATTTTTTATCACTTTTTTAGGCTTCACAATCATGATGAAATATGACCATTGAAGCCTGAAAAGTGTCTTTACACTACCTTTGAAATTTTGTTTCGAGAGTCTTCTGAGTCTATGATTTATATACCTGAAACGAGAAGGTGCTGTCCACACTAAATACGGCATGTAATTTTTTTTTGAATATAAATTAACTGGTATATTCAAACTTGGTTATGCAATGTCTTACAATGTTTTATAAAATATTTTTGTTTACAGAACAAGGTTCTCCGTCTGGCAGCCTTACTTAGTATAATACCACTATAAATATTTTATACTTCGGGTAAATCGGTATTACCACAATAATATCCTTATATTACCAAAAATTATCACTAATATTAACACTGTTGGTAAATCGGTATTACTACTATAATATTCCGAGATTACCAAAATTAATACTTTTACCAGTTTTAGGAACAATATACAGACCTGTGATTTTGGGTTAACGGTTATCAAGATCTTCCGAATCTTCAAAACGAGATTTGCTATAATCACTTCACGGTGAGGATTCAGAAAGTGATTTTTCTAGGTGGTGGCAATTAACTTTTCCCTTCCGAATTGAACCCTTCTTACTCTCAAACATATACTCTCCACGTTCCACTCAGTTATTCCTTGAGCTTTGATACTTCACGCCGCTCCTTGTTCTAAGCCCATGTGGTAATAGTTTAATTTTCCTCGAGAGTTGTTTTCGTTCGGTGATTTCCCTGAACTCAACCAACAGTTTTATTTCTCTTTGTTTTAACTACTGTGCTTGGATACAGACTACGAGGCATCAAAGTTATTTCCATAAAAATAAAAATATAATTCACTTAGTGTAGCAACCAAAAATGGCCTTCCCCTACCTAACAACCAATTTTTCTCGAAGATGCCCGAACCATTGTCTAACTGTGGCTATCAATAGAAATTCCATAGGCGTACCAAATTATTTGGTATAGGCGAAACACGAGACGTAGTTTTTGGCGGACGAGTTTTGTGATTATGGTCCGATTTTTATGGACATAGCCCCCATTTTGTTTTCAACAGTCCCCTCGATATTACTCTCTTTCATATTTATATTCCTGGACTCGGATGTCACGCAGGTAGCTATAGCTGCCTCCGTGGTGACGTTGGTTGTTGCCCTGGAACTCAGGGTCTGCTGACCGAAATCACAAATGAGCGGCTGGCTTCTGTTTGTTGACTCCGTTGATTTGTCGTTTTCTACCAAGTGTTGTTCATCCTTGCACTTCTCCACCGTACTGATGAGGGCCGAAAGCCCGAAACACGTGTCTACGGTTAGCACTTTTCTCTGAGGGCTATGTCCATTAAATTCCTTCCATTTTGTTTCCAACAGTCCCCTCGATATTACTCTCTTTCATATTTATATTCTGATCGGATGTCACGCAGGTAGCTATAGCTGCCTCCGTGGTGACGTTGGTTGTTGCCCTGGAATTCAGGGTCTGCTGACCGAAATCACAAATGAGCGGCTGGCTTCTGTTTGTTGACTCCGTTGATTTGTCGTTTTCTACCAAGTGTTGTTCATCCTTGCACTTCTCCACCGTACTGATGAGGGCCGAAAGCCCGAAACACGTGTCTACGGTTAGCACTTTTCTCTGAGGGCTATGTCCATTAAATTCCTTCCATTCTGTTTTCAACAGTCCCCTCGATATTACTCTTATATATATTTATATATATATATATATATATATATATATATATATATTTATATATATATATATATATATGAAAAAGGAAATTGTGGCATATTGGACGAATTATTAAATTAAAGAAAAAAGCATCCCCAAGTGGGAGTCGAAACCACGACCTTACGATCTCTAGTCATATGCTCTACAAACTGAGCTATTCGAGGACATAGGAATCGACACACACTTGTGAATCATTTCTTCCCATAATTCAATGTTAATGTAAGAATGAATCGAAGATCATGTATTTCTCTCGGACACAATTTTCCACTTTCATTATATATTTGGCAAAATCTTATCAGTGGTTGGAGATCATCTTCCTAAATCTTCTATTGAAATGTCATCGACGATGATGTTGAGTGAAGGTATCTTCCATTATAAGTACTTTCGATCTTCGATTCATTCTAACATCAACATTAAATTATGGGAAAAATGATTCAAAGTGTGTGTCGATTCCTATGTCCTCGAATAGCTCAGTTGGTAGAGCATATGACTAGAGATTGTAAGGTCGTGGGTTCGACTCCCACTTGAGGATGCTTTTTTTCTTTAATTTAATAATTTGTCTAATATGCCACAATTTGCTTTTACATGTATTTCTCTATAATATATATATATATATATATATATATATATATATATGAAAGTGGAAAATTGTGTCGGAGAGAAATACATGTAAAAGCAAATTGTGGCATATTAGACAAATTATTAAATTAAAGAAAAAAAGCATCCTCAAGTATCACCATTATCTCTGTCATATTCTAACTATATTGAGGACATAAATGAACTACTTCATATATATCGTGAATAAGAGAAATCTGTTTCGAATCCAAAGATCACCATCCGTTACACCTGTTTATGGTTTCCAATCATCAGGACGGCCTGTGGTCTCTTTCAAATTCGTATCAGATATCTCGTGGAGTTATTACCTTCGGTACGTAACAAAAATGTGAAAAGGATCAAATTATAGATAGAGTCACCTATAATCTGTGTGGTGTGGGTTGGTCTATGCTGACATCTGTCGGTGACCTATTGATGTTGCACGAAATTTCGTGTCTTCAAAATTCCACGATAACAGGTCTAAGCTTCACCACACAGATTATAGGTGTCTCTATCTATAATTTGATCCTTTTCACTTTTTGTTACGTACCGAAGGTAATAACTCCACGAGATATCTGACACGAATTTGAAAGAGACCACAGGCCGCCTGATGATGGAACCAGTGAAACAGGCTGTAGACGATGGTGATCTCTTGATTCGAAACAGATTTCTCTTATTCACGATAATTGTTTTGTTTTTGCGCGAACGCAAATAGAAGTACGACTATTGGTATCGTGGGTTGGTCTATGCTGACATCTGTCGGTGACCTATTGATGTTGCACGAAATTTCGTGTCTTCAAAATTCCACGATAACAGGTCTCTTAGCTTCACCACACAGATTATAGGTGTCTCTATCTATAATTTGATCCTTTTCACATCTTTGTTACGTACCGAAGGTAATAACTCCACGAGATATCTGATACGAATTTGAAAGAGACCACAGGCCGTCCTGATGATTGGGAAACCATGAAACAGGCTGTAGACGGATGGTGATCTCTCTTGGATTCGAAACAGATTTCTCCTTATTCACGATAATTGTTTTGTTTTTGCGCGAACGCAAATAGAAGTACGACTATTGGTATCGTGGGTTGGTCTATGCTGACATCTGTCGGTGACCTATTGATGTTGCACGAAATTTCGTATCTTCAAAATTCCACGATAACAGGTCTAAGCTTCACCACACAGATTATAGGTGTCTCTATCTACAATTTGATCGTTTTTATATATATATATATATATATATATATATATATATATATATGACTGGACTGGTTTAGGAACACTTGATTTTGGAAAAATCTACTAAAGAATATTTTCCTTGAGGTTGCAGTCAATAGTGGGGCCATTTGCTATTGACTGCAACCTCAAGAAAAATATTCTATAGTGGATTTTTCCAAACCTCAAGTGTATATATTGTTTTTTTTCTGAGCTGTACTACTAACCCCCTTCTCCATTAGTAAATCAGGTTCGCCCATTCAAACACTTCTAATTCTGTATTGAACTGACACCACTGCTCCAAGCCCACTCCCGCCCGTTTAATCTCCAGACACATCGCGCCACCGCTCAGTGTTGCCAGAAGTGGTACATTGTACCACATGTGGTACATTTCTTTGATAAAATTAATGAAAGTACAGTGATACTACATTACGAATATGAGCCAAAATGTGGTACAAAATAGAATCATGGACATCGAGTAGTTCCATGTTCCATATGAGTTTTCTTTCGTAAAGAATATCAAACGTCAGCACCAGTGTGATCACGGCATATGTCTTGTCATTTTTAATTTTTGTCCAGGTTTAAATTTTTGGTCTTACCAGAATCTATTGTTGAGTTTTTTTTTCAAATCTATAATTTTTCATTATTGTAGCCACTATTTCCACCCGGCGCGAGTTCGATTCTCGCAGCCGGCGAAAAATTTTTCAAGGCCCCATGAGTGGTTTCGGATCCCACTATAAAAGGTAAGGCGCCCGTGATCTTAACTCGTACAAGTTTCCATTAACTTCTGGGTTGGTCAAACAACTGAAAAAGCGGTTAAAAACTTCTTTTTTTTTACAATTTTTTACTATGGAGAATTTAAAATGCTCGCGTTTTGTTCTGAGATTTCATGTCTACAGAACCATAATTATGTGAACGACCATAACCGATATATATATATATATATATATATATATATATATGTATATATATATATATATATATTATATATATATATATATATATATATATTATATATATATATATATATACCGGGTGACACAGGATATCGGGCCACCCCTGTAGCTTCTGCATTCGTGAACGGATTTTTCTGAAATGCGCTACAGTTATACAAGCAACCATTTCGGATTTGATCACATTACAATCCAATATGGAGAACTTCCGGTTTTTCTGGAAATGCCAGCAACTTTGTTTTTTCAAATAGAACACCCTGTGTATTTTTACATATTCAAGTTCAACAGGTCAAAACAAGGCAAATGTAATTTTTTTTAAACAATTGAAATTAAAATTGTTTTTTTATTTTACCTCGTGGATAAATGGGATTCGGTCAAGGCTATTCACAATGAGTCGCACATAACAGAGAAACATGATTTTTTCTGAAAAATTATTTTTTGTGTCATTTATTGATGAATTAATTCAGTCACATCACATTTTGATCAAAAATTATTTTTTTTCAAATGAAACCCCTATGGGCCACCTACCTGTCTCTCTAGACCATTCATTAAGGAAAAAAATTAAATATCATTTTTGTGTTTCGGTGCAGTAACAAATTGTATACATTCAAAAATCAACAACTAGTTCATGAGTTTCCTTGCAGTTCGAATAATTTTTCAACTTGGTGAGCTGTGGAAAACAACATTTCTGAATCTTGTCAACTAATTGTGTTTCCCTGTCATCTTTCATCTCAACTCTCGAAAATTAATTAACTTCCGGGAATTAGTTTAGTAGAAATGTAAAATCAAAATTATAGGTTCACAAGAAGTGAACAGGTTGATATGTTATTAATTTACGGAGAATGTCTTGAAAACATTGTCGCCGCTTGTCAGTTATACACTGAACGATGCCCACACAGAAGACACCCACAAAGAACCTTTTTGAAAAATGTGGAGAGAAGATTCCCGAAAGAACTCAACAATGGAGAAGATGATCGTAAGTGAGGAGGCAGAAATGAATGTTTTGCTTATGTTGATTTTGATCCAACCGCTTCGACGCGGGAATTGGAATACCAATGCAATGTCAGTCGAGAAAACGCTAGAAGAATAAAAAAATCACACCATTATCGTGCTTATAAGTATAACTTACACAATTAGTTGACAAGATTCAGAAATGTTGTTTTCCACAGCTTACTAAGTTGAAAAATTATTCGAACTGCCAGAAAACTCATGAACTAGTTTTTTGAATTTATACAATTTGTTACTGCACCGAAATACAAAAATGATGTAATTTTTTTCCTCAGAGACAGGTAGGTGGCGCATAGGGGTTTCATTTGAAAAAAATGAATTTTTGATCAAAATGTGATATGACTGAATTGATCAACCAGTGACACAAAACGTAATTTTTCAGAAAAAATTAAGTTTTTCTGTTATTTGCGACTCATTGTGAATAGCTTCGACCAAATCTCATTTATCCACGAGGTTAAATGAAAAACAATTTTAATTTCAATTGTTAAAAAAAATGACATCTGACATGAAGTTTGGACTTGTTTTGACCTGTTGAACTTGAATATGTAAAAATATACAGGGTGTTCCATTTGAAAAAACGAAGTTACTAACATTTCCAGAAAAACCGGAAGTCTGCCATATTGGATTGTAATGTGATCAAATCCGAAATGGTTGCTTATATAACTGTACCAAATTCCAGAGAAATCCGTCCACGAATGCAGAAGTTACAGGGGTGGCCCGATATCCTGTGTCACCCGATATATATATATATATATATATATGAAATTATGAGTTCTGTGGCAAGTCCAAGTAATAATGCAACGCGCATGCGCCATTAGGTGTGGTACAAAGTGGTACATTTTCTTCAGTTACTGTGGTTCAACTGCAAAAAAGTACTGGTAACACGGTACACACGTAGTACGGACCTACAATTACGGCACGTGTGACAAGGCTTACTTGCTGTTATGCTTTTGTTTTATCAAAGCGGGACATTTTTACGTATTTTGGGGACAGCGGGACACAAGCGTTATGTTTACCTCGTAAGAAAAGCCACATTCCTGGACTCGGTTTGCACCTCGACAGGCAATCTTTATGGTCGAACGGGAATGTTCGGCTTTTCCTACTAGTATACAATGTACTATTATTACTGATTTTTGTGGTATTGATGTCTTTCAAATCTAAACAAGAGCGGAAACGAAAACAACGGAAAAAATTGAAAATGACCCATTATGAGTTTTCTATACAGTTATCTATTCATGGATAATACTATTCAGAATACAATATAGGTTTCAGATGTTTTTTAAAAAGATTACTGAAGTAATTGAAAATTTCTAATAGATTATGTTAAATTAAACATCCTGAGATATTTATTTGTATTTTCTTGAACACGAAACACTAAGGCCCGATTTAACCAACCTCTTTAAACGAGTTTTGTTCAAATTAAACTTAGATTAAGCTTTCTACACGTCATATTGGATTTCACCAGGAACTATAAACCGCGTTTAGTTCTAAACGGCGTTTCCACTTAAAACGGGCTGAATTTGGCCAGTTACGAAGTTAAACGACGTTTAGTTCATTGGTTTCGTGCACGTTTGACAGATGGTTGACATTGGAGGTTAAACAACCTACTTTTCCGATTTGTTTATGTTGGAGAATTGAACATTTTTACCTATTTTAAAAAGAATTCAGTAGTTGGATTACATGTGTTATTGTTTAATTCGTAGATTATCATGCTTTCATATTGTTCTGTTGTGAAATGCAATAAAAATGCTTCAAAAGACGACCGAATACGATTTTTCAGGTAAATTGTACATGTTTGTATTTTTGACCCTGTTATCAGAATTCCATCTGCTGTTGTAAGAAATATAAAACATTGTGAAATCTCCCAGAGAAGGCAAGCAGCATAGATACATGCCATCAAACGAAAAGACTGGTCTGATAAGTTAACGAAATATGGTAGTTTGTTCCAGACATTTTCACTCTGGCAAAGGAAATATGTTTTACCAATTTATTCAATAAGCTGGGTGCCGAATGAAGTCCAAAGAAGGAATTTATTTGATGAATTATATTTTCATATTCCAACTTGAAATTCATTGTAGAAGATATTATCACTTTTATCAAGTTTCTTCAAAAACCGAACACCCACAAAAATATCACAAAACATGAGCCAAACACGTAAGTTATCGGTTTTCAATTTTTAGGTTATATTGTCACTCGGCTTTGACTCCTCATCTACAAACAGAAACGTACATATTTTACTATGTTGCCAGCTTTTGACTGTCCTTAAACTAAGTTTCAATAAACTCGGTTTAGCTTTCGTCTGTTTGTGTCGGTGAAACTGGATTGAGGTTTATCAAGATTAAAATCTGAGTTTAGTGAGAACGGAGTTTAGTAAAACGCCGTTTATCTGTCTTGTGGTGAAATCGGGCCTAAAACGCAGTATAATTCCCAAATATGGTCTGCTTGAATAGATAACTAACATCTTTTACTTCCCGGGAAAGAGAAAACCCAAAAAATTGGAAATCTACTTATTGGTTCTTGAAACCAATATTCATGTTGTCAGGTATGGGGTGAGGCCCACCCTCATGAATACGCTAGTGTACCATTTGAAAAAGACATATTTGAGATTTAAAAATGAAATGATTTGTCACTGAGGAACATATTATCCGGCTCACTTTGGAGTACCTATTGAAATGAAGAGAACTATCAACCAATTTGCTTAGGCCACTTGATCTATTAACAATAATCCCTGGATGACTCAGTTAGGAAGAGGTATAAAAACTCTCGCACCAACTTATTCACTCCAGTTATCATCAGATATTCACTGTGCTTCTTCTATTGTTGTTTACGATTGAGATGAAATACTTTATTTTAATAATTTCATTGGCACTGTTCCACTACGAGGTAGTAAAGGGCCAGTACGATGATTGTGATCTAGATTGTGGCAGTATAGAATGTGATATTCCGGTTTGCGACGGTAGTGAAGGGGGACGCTGGGTATTGAGCTACTCTAATCCTTGTGAATGTTGTCCCGATTGTTATATTGAATTAAGTAAGAAAATTTAAAGAATAGTTACACTATAGGCACTGATAATTTCATTTATAAAATGTTTAAATTTAAAAAAATCTTGGGCATTTAGCATTAACAAATATTTACAAATAATTTATTTTCTGGGACTTTCACCATAATATAAATAACGTCAATTTCCAAGCAATATATTGAATCCATATGTATCAAAATATCAAATGAATATGTATGAAAAATACCAAGATGAAGGCAAAAAAATATCCATAATATATCCAACATTGAATTAAAGTCAATTACAAAATAAAATAACTAATAAAAAAACTTCAAGCCGTGTACTAAAACGTATAAAATGAGTTCAAGTCATCGCTGATAATGATTTAATTATTTTTTGATGAATTATTTGGTTCAAAGAGTGTTCATAAAAGTAAGTACTAATTAATAGCATTGGACAATGAGTGGTTGGTAAGTAACAACTTGTCGAACTATTAATTTCATTACAATTTGCGCGACAAGCTTCTTGAAACCAAATAATTCAAGAAAAAATAATTATATCATTATTAGCGATGACTTAAACTTATTTTACACGCCTTTTAAGGAGACAAGCTTTTATTTATAAAAGCTTGTCCCTAAAAAGTTTTTCTATTGGTTATTTTATTTTTTGGTTTTTAGTTAGTTAGCCTCAATCTGTTCATTCCTAGTAGAGCATCGTATTACAAGGTCTCTTCCCTGTAAGTTTTGAGCTGAAAGAAATCATGATCTCCGACCCCAAAAACTCCCACACACCAATTCTGAATAGAATCTGACCATAATCACAAAATTCCTTGCCATCCTGGAGTCGCCTTCTTGATCTCATAGATTTTGACAAAAAGTTCATAATCTCCTAACCCGAAAACCCCCACATACCAATTTTGAATAAAATATGACCATAATCAGAAAACTCGTCCTCCATCTTGGGGCCGCCATCTCATGAATATTGACAAAAAACAAAAAATCCATAATCTCCGACCCCGAAAACCCCCGCATACCAATTTTGAATCTAATTGGACCATAATCACAAAACTCGTCCACCATCTTGGGGCTGCCATCTCATGAATATTGACAAAAATTTCATAATCTCCGACCCCGAAAACCCCCACATACCAATTTTCAAACGAATCGGACCATAATCACCTAACTCGTGTGCCATCTTGGAGCCGCCATCTTAAATTTATGAATTTTGCCAAAAAATTCGTAATTCGAAAACCCCCACATACCAATTTTGGATCAAATCGGACAATAATTACAAATATCGTCCGCCATCTTGGACCTGCCAAATTTCAAATTAATCGGCCGACAAGAAGTCTCAAAATTCACTTGCAAGATTTGACCTTAACGAACTAACGAACCAACAAACTAACAAGTGAAACTAAATAAAACAGGCAAAAAAAAATGTAGCATTACGTTGACATTGCAGGGCCCTTATAGGCCACTTTCCGCAATTAGAGAAATAGAAGGGCCGGAAAAAATACACAATATTCCACTAAACGAAACATATGAAAAAAATTATGAAAACACGTTGACAGAATTTCATAAGGGTCTTTATAATTGGTAGTTGAAAAAATGAGAAATATTGACATTTTTGAAAGAATTAGTCAATATTTCCTTGCACTTAGTCGTTGCCAGGCAACGGAAAATAACCGTTAGGAAATATATATTTTCATGCACAAGCGGGCGGTAAAGTGCACTTCATCTCCCGGGTTTTCTAGTATAAAGGAGTACTTTACCGCCCGCCACATCATTTTATCAGCCGCGAGCGGTAAAGAAATTTTTTATAGATTTTTGCTTTATGTACATAACCATGAAAATTTTGAATGGTAAACTCAAAAACAAACACATCGAAATCATTCATTTAACACGAAAATAATACTACAAATTTAAAATTAAAAATTCAATTATTACAATTAGCAATATTCAAAGCCGTAAATGTTTTGTTGAATTACTAAGATGATATTCATTTTCTCTTGTAATTATACTAGGTTGTTCCTGAGCGTTTTCCTTTGATATTGAGGGTGTATCACAGTCCCTTGGCACAATCTGGTTAGTGACATTGTTTTTACACGCTTTATATTAGCTTCACTTGTATGTTTGTTTGTTTGTTTGTTTGTAACCGACTCCTTTGGGCGCGATTTTGACCCACTTCCAGACATCCGAATGATTTGATGTGTACATAATTCCGGTGACAATGCATTGAGAAATTTTTGTGTGAAAAAAAATGGCGGCTCCAATATGGCGGACGAGTTTTGTGATTATGGTCCGATTCGCTTCAAAATTGGTATCTGAGGGTTTTCGTGGTCGGAGATTATGATTCTTTTGTCAAAATTGAAAAATTCAAGATGGCGGCTCCAAAATGGTGGACGAGTTTTGTGATTATGGTCTGATTCTATTCAAAATTGGTATGTGGGGGTTTTTGGGGTCAAATATTATGATTCTTTTGTAAAAATTGGAAAATTCAAGATGGCTGCTTCAAAATGGCGGCCGAGTTTTGTGATTATGGTCTGATTCTATTCAAAATTGGTATGTGGGGTTTTTGGGGTCGGATATTATGATTCTTTTGTAAAATTGGAAAAATTCAAGATGGCGGCTTCAAAATGGTGGCCGAGTTTTGTGATTATGGTCCGGTTTTCTTC
The DNA here is from genome assembly GCA_018342105.1 of Gonioctena quinquepunctata. Classification (NCBI taxonomy): domain Eukaryota; kingdom Metazoa; phylum Arthropoda; class Insecta; order Coleoptera; family Chrysomelidae; genus Gonioctena; species Gonioctena quinquepunctata. The sequence continues at coordinate 118,565 of JAFIRS010001513.1, forward strand.
AAAATTTGGTATGTGGGGGTTTTTGGGGTCGGAAATCATGATTCTTTCGTAAAATTGAAAAATTCAAGATGGCGGCTCCAAAATGGTGGACGAGTTTTGTGATTATGGTCTGTTCTATTCAAAATTGGTATGTGGGGGTTTTTGGGGTCGGAAATTATGATTCTTCTGTAAAAATTGGAAAATTCAAGATGGCGGCTTTGAAATGGTGGCCGAGATTTGTGATTATGGTCTGATTCTATTCAAAATTGATATGTGGGGGTTTTTGGGGTCGAATATTATGATTTTTTTTAAAATTGGAAAATTCAAAATGGCGGCCGAGTTTTGTGGTTATGGTCTGATTCTATTCAAAATTGGCATGTGGGGGTTTTTGGTGTCGGAGATTGTGATTACCTAATTTGATAAGATCATTACATTTTTTAATTTGCAAAAAATAATATGGCGGCCGAGTTTTGTGGTTATGGTCTGATTCTATTCAAAATTGGCATGTGGGGGTTTTTGGTGTCGGAGATTGTGATTACCTAATTTGATAAGATCATTACATTTTTTAATTTGCAAAAAATAATAAAAATAATAGTTTCAAAAAAACTAAAAAAACACGCTTTTATAAATAAACCACAGTAAAAAGTAGGAAATAAATAATAGTTTGAAAAAACTAAAAAACACGCTTTTATAGAAAACCAGATTTAAAAAATAGAAAATAAGAAAAAAAATTATTTTATTTTAAAAAAAGCGTGGGGTGCATGGTGCCAATAATTATATAGTACATTACACACCGAGGCGATACCATGCACCCCACGCTTTTTTTTAAAATACTTTTTTATTTTTATTTTTTTTCTATTTTTTTTGTCTGGTTTTCTATAAAAGCGTGTTTTTTAGTTTTTTTAAACTATTATTTATTTCAATGTAACCTTCCGTTACACTGCTTGATTTCCAGCCAACGTGTAACTTAATGTTGGTTAGGTTTTCATTTGCTTCAGCTAAAAGAGTGGCGGAACTACTCCGAAAACAATGGCTGGTATGAATAAAAATGAGCATTTAGTTTATACTCAATAATTTGGAGCGAATACTCCACGTGATATGAATAAAAATCACAAGCAGATGCTCCGCTTTGATAAGTACTCTCATGTACAATTTGTTTTGAGTAAATTCTCACTTTTACTATGAATAAATAATTGTTCATGCTCTTCGGGGTGAGAATCTACTCCATAATTTTGGAGTCTGAAAGACATCAGATTTCAGTTTGACCGCGGTGGAACTATAGCTGAGTTCATCCTTAATTTGCATTCCAAAAAATATTACAAACCTAGAAGTGCGTGTGATCGTGATTTTAAAGCATTGTATCGATCTAATAAAGAAAATGTAGAGTGGGTATCAAATCACTTTTTGGGTGTAGAATCTGGAGATAGAAGAGGTGGGGCTATATGTAACGTTGATAAAATGAAATTATTTTTGAGATATGTATGTGAGCCGGGATTTCAAACAGGAGTAGCAAAATATATTGGCGTTCACCAAACTTCTGTGTCAAAAGTTGTGACGGAAGTTACTGACAAGTTAATAGAAAAATATGGACGGTGAATAAAATTTTCACGCTATCCTGCTGATATAATAGATAAAATTATAACAACTTTCCAGGCAAGGTACCATAAAATTGAAAAAATGCATTTTATTTTAATTTAAATAAAAAGGTGAGTAACAAAAACATTATTATTTTTCTCACTACCGTGCATAAAGTACTCACTTTACGCACGCTTCACAGTGCGTAAAGTGAACTTTTATGCTCCACTACTGCGTGAAATACATTGATTTTATTTGGATTCATATCATTTTTTCTCGGTAGTAAAAAATATTGTATGAAACTCATGCGTAAAGAACCTTTTTTCCATCCATTACTTATGTATTATTATTCATAAAGATATTACTTCACATGGAATTTTTGTAAGAACTGGATTTGTGTCGCCTTTCATGAATTCCAACAAAATCTTTTCCCAATCCTACAGGACGATTTTTTTATTTCCAGTTCTATTGATATCAGTTTCCTTTAGTCTGGATTTCATATTGTCAATTGAGCTCCCACTGTTCCTTCGTCAGTTCGAGTGTTGGGATTTTGATTGTCGGACAGCTGGTGTTTGTGACTTAGACAAAAGTATGGGAGAATTATATAACATATTTTCTCTACGACCATTAATGAATGTAATAGTTCCGAAATCATTTTTAATGAGAGAATGTACAAATTCTTACTCTTGAGTTAGAATATTTATTCTGAAACACTTGCTTCTTATGTGTTTTGCATGTATTTTCAATCTATAACAAGGTACAGAATGAATGTTCCGTAATTGAACTAAACGACATAGATTCCCATGGATTTCAAAATTGTCAGATGTAAATGGCGGCATCGCAATAATAATTTTCAGACAAGTTTTAATTCAAATAAAATAATGAGTGACAAATCGAGTGAATCAGATATGGAATGTCATAATACTCCATCTGAAATGACAAATCACGCAAATAATATAAGCGGGACCACCAGTTTTTAATTTCAGTAATTGTACCAACACTATGAATATAAATATTAATACAATGTAATACAAATGTCTCAATAAATAACTTGTAAAAGTTTTAATTTAATTGTTTTTGATTCATACTTTCTGGTCGTGAGAAAATATAGTATGTTACTCAATAAGAATGAAAAAATTCGATACTCTTCTTTTCCACTCTTATCGATTTTTTTCAATCTAACCTTGTTCCAGAATATACTAATCCCATTTGGGATTCGCAGGTTTTATTTGTTTCTTCACTGCTTTCACTCATTATACCAACAAATGCACGCTGATTGACTGCTTGGATAATAGTATTAATGCACGAACCTCCACAGTTACAACTGTTGTTATTCGTTACAGGCTCAGATTTGGAAATAAAATAACGAATATCTACTTTATGTACTAGGAGCAGCGAAATCTATTTTATTCATATAAATTGAAGCACAAACTAGCACTTCACACTCATGCTCACAGTGCGTAAAGTGAACTTTTATGCTCCACTACTGCGTGAAATACATTGATTTTATTTGGATTCATATCATTTTTTCTCGGTAGTAAAAAAAATATTGTATGAAACTCATGCGTAAAGAACCTTTTTTCCATCCATTATTTATGTATTATTATTCATAAAGATATTACTTCACATGGAATTTTTGTAAGAACTGGATTTGTGTCGCCTTTCATGAATTCCAACAAAATCTTTCCCCAATCCTACAGGACGATTTTTTTATTTCCAGTTCTATTGATAGTAGTTTCCTTTAGTCTGGATTTCATATTGTCAATTGAGCTCCCACTGTTCATTCGTCAGTTCGAGTGTTGGGATTTTGATTGTCGGACAGCTGGTGTTTGTGACTTGGACAAAAGTATGGGAGAACTATATAACATATTTTCTCCTCGACCATTAATGAATGTAATAATTCCGAAATCATTTTTAATAAGAGAATGTAAAAATTCTTACTCTTGAGTTAGAATATTTATTCTGAAACACTTGCTTCTTATGTGTTTTGCATGTATTTTCAATCTATAACAAGGTACAGAATGAATGTTCCGTAATTGAACTAAACGACATAGATTCCCATGGATTTCAAAATTGTCAGATGTAAATGGCGGCATCGTAATAATAATTTTCAGACAAGTTTTAATTCAAATAAAATAATGAGTGACAAATCGAGTGAATCAGATATGGAATGTCATAATACTCCATCTGAAATGACAAATCACGCAAATAATATAAGCGGGACCACCAGTTTTTAATTTCAGTAATTGTACCAACACTATGAATATAAATATTAATACAATGTAATACAAATGTCTCAATAAATAACTTGTAAAAGTTTTAATTTAATTGTTTTTGATTCATACTTTCTGGTCGTGAGAAAATATAGTATGTTACTCAATAAGAATGAAAAAATTCGATACTCTTCTTTTCCACTCTTATCGATTTTTTTCAATCTAACCTTGTTCCAGAATATACTAATCCCATTTGGGATTCGCAGGTTTTATTTGTTTCTTCACTGCTTTCACTCATTATACCAACAAATGCACGCTGATTGACTGCTTGGATAATAGTATTAATGCACGAACCTCCACAGTTACAACTGTTGTTATTCGTTACAGGCTCAGATTTGGAAATAAAATAACGAATATCTACTTTATGTACTAGGAGCAGCGAAATCTATTTTATTCATATAAATTGAAGCACAAACTAGCACTTCACACTCATGCTCATGAGTACATGTCCCGTGAATTTGATAGCAATATTTAGAGACATTTGACCAAACGTGTTTTTCCAACCACTTGAGTAGAACACTTCATATTTAAAAAAAACAGAAAAAATCTTTTGTGTTCAGTCTGTATCGGTCGTAACAAACGAAATTTCCTGTAGAGCCCAAGAAAGCTGGGCATCAGTTTCTTCCCATCCACAACTATAAACATTATGTCTACCTTCGTTTTTGATTATTTTATGCTAACTAATAATGATTCCCAAAATGGAGAATGTCGTCGAACTTTATTTTCATAACTTCTTCACGCCTGCAGGCTCCGCATACTCCAAAAAGTAAAGCAACTTTCATTAATAAATACTTGTCATCTGGGGTTTCTGTTAAGAATCTATCTATTTCATCTCTTTTCAAAATCAGTGACTTTTTTGGGTTGTAACCATCGCATGTACGCTTAAGAAATTCAATTAGTTTTGGGAACTTACTAATATCTATATTATGGTTGATGTTAATCGTGGCTTCCAACATTGAGTAATAGCTCCATAGTGAAGAAGGTTTATGGTTCTTCGATTTTTCATTAAAATATTCTAACAAAGTATCTTCATTAATTTGAATCGATGTAAGTACTTTTCCTGTACACCACACTGAATATTCCTGACACATCTTCTCATACAACTTCCTTGATATCGATGGTAGAAGATCAAGTTTTACTTCCTCAGCGGACACAACAATATCCTCTGAAAGATCATTTTCAGCAAAAACCATCGATTCCATTGTGAAATAATGCGGACACAATAATGGCGCCGACTCAAAAGAAAATTGTTGATTTGGTTGCTATGGCCATAAACAATGTTTTTACAATACGATTTGGATAAAATTAAAATATCGCTATTGTCAGTTGCTGTCAATCAGAACATATTATATACTGAGTGAGTCATAATTATTTTGATTGCAAAATATAATTTAATGAAATAAATACTGGCTTGTGAATAAAATTACGTATATATCTCGGTCGGTAAATGGCGTTTAGCACCCTTGGTGTGTAATAATATCATATTACGACATAAATACATAAGTAACTATTGTACTGTGAGGAAACTAAAATAATGATTTGGAACAAGTTTTTTCGAAAAAAAAATATTTTTAAGAATTTTTACACATAAAATACATTTTAAAATTAATTAATTGTTACATTTACAGTTATTTAACAATTAGTAGTTTATGTTCTTCCAGTGTTCAATACTGGAAAAATATAAACTGAAAAAGAACTTGCATTTTATTCTCACGATATTCCATGAAACGATGGTATTCATAGTTATATTTTTCTCTGGATGTTCTTGGCAACAAATCAAATGAAGCAGTATTTACTGCCTACGTGAGTTCTGGGGAAAGGAGGGGTTCTAGAAATGGGATCAGTCATCATATTTCATTATTTTTAAACGACGAAACCAAAAAGGAGGAGGTTCTCTATTCGACGCGTATATTTTTTTTATGTATGATCACGCACAACTTTTCACAGAGCGGTTCGATTCCGATGATTCTTTTTTCATTGGATAGGGTGTACTTCGAAGTTGGTCCCATTTCAATTTGAACAACAAATTATTGATCGTCCACCCTCTGAATTTTGGTCCGTTAACCGATTCTATCGGGCATAACTTTGTAGTGGGTTTTCCGATTTGGATGATTCTTTTTTTATTAGAAAGGGTATACTTCACAGTTGATGATATTCCAATTTGAAATGAAATGATCCACCTCTATGGGTAGAAAAATAGGGGATGATTTATTTTTCAGTTGTGAACTTTAGCACACATATGTAGTTGACATTGACAGACCCTCCTACATCCGTCAAAATGATTACATTCTATGAAAGGATGGAATTATATACAAAGTGATAAAATCAACTAACCAGAACTTTCAAAATTAATTTATATTATATAACAATAAATAGTTAAAATATAAATTCATATTATTTAATAGTTAATAGTTGAAGTAAGCTAGGTAAGTAAGTATTTTGGAAGTAATCAAAAATTAAGTAGGTAGTAATTAGTAGAATTCAGCAACAAAAAATTGAAAAATGAAAACTTTTCAACAAAAAATTTTTGGGTTTCAATTATTCAACAACGTTACTAATATCCTGGAATGTTTTCCCGGTTCCCATTCAATAAGAGCTGTTTGCTCCATTTTTAGCAATTTTTCTATTAACTATGAAACATACTTTTTTGTTCATTGATTTCCTCGATTTGAATGGAAAAAAAGTATTAAGCGACAATGAAGTAATAGGCAAACTATCAGCGTTTTTCTTGTAGCGATTCGTTGATAAACTTAACCTATAAATCAAAGAGATAGTATTAATAGTATCCTGCCTTTTTACAATCTTTTTATATTTAACTTGCTTCGTTCGTATGTCATTCTGTCATTCTGCCATTCTTTCTGGTTCAAAATTTGTAATCCATTTTTGGAGCACTTACCGACATCCGATTGAGCTGAAATTTGGCAGGTGTTCATAATTCCGGTGACAATGCATTATGAGATTTTTGTTAGAATGGTGGCTTCAATATGGCGGGGAGTATTGTGATTATGGTACGATTCGATTCAAAATTGGTACGTGGGGGTTTTCGGGGTCGGAGATTATTAATTTTTATGTATGACCACGCATAACTTTCTACTGAGACGTCTGATTCCGATAATTATTTTTTCAGTGGATAGACTGTACTTCGAAGTTGGTCCCATTTGAATTTTAAAGACGAAATCCACCCCTAAGGGTAGCAAAATGAAGGATATTGATCACTCACCCTCTGAATTCTGGTCCGATACCCGATTCTATCAGGCAAAACTTTGTACTGGGTTCTTCGATTTGGACGATTCTTTTTTTTATTAGATAGGTATACCTCACAGTTGATCATATTTGGATTTCGAATGGAATTATCCACCCTGACGGGTAGAAAAATAGGGGATTATTGATTTTTCACTTGTGCACATTGGCACTCATATATAGTTGACAATGACAGATCGCTATTGTCATTATTTTTGTTCTCCTACATCCGTCACAATCATTATATTCTATAAGAGGATGGAATGATATACAAAGTAATGAAATAAACTAACCAGAACAACAAAAATAATTTATATTACAACAAATAGTAGAAGTAGATAATCATATCATAATCATAATAGTTGAAGTAAGTATTTTGAAAGTAATCAAAAAACAAGTAGGTAGTAATTAGTAGATTGCAGCTACAAAAAACTGAAAAATAAAAACTTTTTAACAAAAAATTCAACCGACGGAATACGGAACTGAGAAGAAAAAAATTAAATAAACCTTCTTAGTCTCAATAACTAAGCTCCTAAACTAATGTAAGTAACTAATTTTGAGTCGGCGCCAAACGAACAATCAACAAAGATAAATAAATTACTTCAAAAAAATTATCAGAATGTCACCGCACAACTCGATGCCATCATTTCACGCCTTACCTAATTCATTTGCTTGTTTGTTTGGCGCCGACTCAAAATTAGTTACTTACATTAGTTTAGGAGCTTAGTTATTGAGACTAAGAAGGTTTATTTTATTTTTTACTTTTCAGTTCCGTATTTCGTCGGTTTAATTTTTTGTTAAAAAGTTTTTATTTGTAAAAATTAATAAATCCAAGATAGCGGCTCCAAAATGGCGGAGGAGTTTTGTGATTATGGTCCGATTCTATTCAAAATTTGTATGTGGGGGTTTTTAGAGTCGGAGATTATGATTTTTCATCAAAATTTATGAAATTGAAATGGCAGCAATTTTGAATTTTTGTTAAGAGAAAAAAACAAAATGGCGCTCCAAGATAGCGGGCGAGATTTAGGTTTATGGTCCGATTCGATTAAAAATTGGTATGTGAGGGTTTTCAGGGTCGAAGATTATGAATTTTTCTTCAAAACTCATAAAATCAAAATGGCGGCTCCAAGATGGCCGATGATCTTTGTGTTTATGATCCGATTCTATTCAAAATTGCTATGTGGGGGTCGGAGATTATGAATTTTTTATCAAAATTCACAAATTTAGAAGAGTTCTGTAATTATGGCACGATTTTATTCAAAATTCGTATTTCGGGGTTTTTGGGGTCGGAGATTATGAATTTAATCGAAGATTATTGATTTTTCGTTGAAATTCATGAAGAGACTAAATAGCTCAGAAATTACAGGACAAAGGGCTCATAATAACGATTCTTTAACAAAAATACATAGATTAAGGCGTACTTAAGTACTAAAAAACACTAAATGAAATAATTCATAAAAAGGTAGGTGTTTATTCCGTGAGTTATAGATTCAAAAGCTTGTCGCGCAAAGTTTTCAGTTCGAATACAAAAGCGACAAGCTTTTGAATCTATAACTCATGGAATCACCTCCGTCATACATCCAAAGCAATTATTTTTGACTTTTTAGGGCATTTGAATAAAAGCTTGTCTTTAAAAATATTTTTTTATTAATTATTATATTTGGTCACATCACCCCCAAAAATCAGTAAATTTGTCCTCATTCGATTTGCCGAAGTTGTGAATTTTGAGTCTAAATATAAATTATTTTTCAAAAATTGATATAATTGTTTTTTTTTTCAGAGGAAGGGGAGGAGTGTGGAAAGGATAGCAGTACACTATGTATCAGCGGCCTGAAATGTGTCAACAATAAGTGCACAGCTTAAGAAACTATGATGGATTCCATTTTTTATCGAAGTAGATTGTAGTAATGACTGATAACATTTCATCTTATTGAATATAACATTTCATCTTATTGAACGTATTTTCATTATATGCCTCAGAAAACGACGTCGAACAAAATGGGTAAAAAAATGGGGGAGGAGAGACATACATGTGGCATTGATACAAAAACTGACAGAACATAAAACACTTAAAAGAATGTAATTTCGTTGGAAAAAAAAATTTCGTTAAATTTTAATGATGTCAATTGTTAATTAAGTATTTTTTTTTGAAACCGCCGATTTTATTAAAAACCGAATAATTGTTCACATAATGATTCCATATTTGTTTTGCTTTCTGGAGCACATTTTACATGTGTACTCAATAATATCACGCTATAAAACTGTTTAAAAGTTGATTATTTCGTTAATTAAAAATTTCTGAAGTTAACAAAATATGAGAAATCGAGTATATATTGTAATTTTTTTAAATAATATTTCACATTATTATCAATTGACAAAGGCATTTTACAACGATAAAAAAAAATTGCCCAATTTTTTATAAAATATTTATAATAAGTTGATAATTTTTCAAAAATTAATTTTTTGCACTAGGTTGGGTAGATTAAAAACAAATCTTAATTCTTTTCAATTGTTTATAATCGTTTTTCATGAATTTTTTTATTATTTAAATAAGATATTAGGATTTTTTTTTCTTTAAAATTAATAATTGTTCATTCTCTACCTGTCAAAAAAAACATGTTTTATTAATAACGTAATTGTTTATTTACTTAACAATTAAACAAACTTTGATTGGCATTATATTTTTTTTGAATGGAACAATTTTTTAACAGTTTTTCTTATACGGTTTTTTATGTTATTTTTTGTAACATTCAAAAAATATAATGCCAATCAAAGTTCGTTTAATTGTTAAGCAAATAAACCAACGGTAGAGAAGAACCAACTAGTAATTAAAAAAATACTTAATATATTATTTAAATGAAATGAAAAATAAAAAAAAAATTATAAAATTAAAAAAAAAAAAATTCTTAATTTTTTTTAATTAAAAATAAAAAAAAAATTTTTAAAATTTTTTATATTTTATAAACAAATGGAGTATTTTTTTTTCTTAAAATGCCTTTGTCAGACATAAAACTAATAATAATGTGAAATATAAATAAAAAAACAATATTTACTCGATTTCTCATATTTTGTTAAGCTTAGAAATTTATAATTAACAAAATAATCAACTTTTAAACAACTTTATAGCGTGATATTATTGAGTACACATGTAAAATGTACTCCAGGAAGCAAAAATACTATGGAGTCATTCTGTGAACAACTCGGTTTTTAATAAAATCCGCGATTCCAAAAAAACTACTTAATTAACAATAGCCTCACATTATCAAATACTCAACGAAAAAAATATTGTTCAACGAAATTACATTCTTTCAAGTATTTCGATAATACTATAATTTTTTTCAATTTTTAAATGCATATTTAATAGAATAAAAAAATATTTTTTGTGCATTACTCTCTCGAGAGGTGCTGTACTCCTGCATTAACACCCACGCGGTGCCCTATTTTCAACGTTGAATTAAAATTATAAATAATTGAGATAGAGTTCCCGGGTAGGCACTTTTTAATGGGAAATTTCCTCCTCTTCAAGAACCTGTTTTTTTTCTTATTCTTCAATAGTTTTTGAGCTATTGCCAAAAAACTAAGGCCGTTTTAATTTTTTTTTGTTCAAAAAAATAGCAAATTTTCGTCGGCAGAAAAAAAACGAAAAATAAATATTTCTCAGAATGACATCCCGAATCGAATGAACCATCGCTCATATTTTTAGAAGACTTGGAACGATTTTTCGCAGGAAACTAGACTAGACTAATGAGAACATGCCTAGCGACAATAGCGTCCACGACGTTTTAGATTTGAGTAGAGATGTGGAGTGTAGTGCTCATTCCTGATTTAAACATATTGATGTTTCTTGGGGGGGGGGGGAATTAAGTCATACTGAATGGTTAAATGAAAGGTAACTTACAATGTATTACACTTTGAAATCAAACAAACCAAACAGAAGCCGTAAAATCACTGGGAATATGGCTTGATGCAAAATTAACATGGCAAACTCATATTGATAATCTGACAATCCATTTATCAAGGAAAAATATTCTCTCAGAAAATTGAAAAATGACCTCGGCCAAAATGCCGCTATAGCTGCCTATCATGCAATTATCCATAGCACAATGATATATGTACTGATAATCTGGGGAATGTCCACACACATGCAAAATGTGTTCACCATGCAAAAAAGAGCAATTAGAGCAATCGTGGGCATACAGAGCAACGACTCTTGTGAACCATGGTTCATAAAACTCAACATAATGGCACTACCATCTGCAAACATATTCTGTAATCTCCCAAACATGAAAGAAAATTATTCAAATCATCCTACAAACGGAGGAAATCACTCTTATAATACTCGCTATAGAAATACCGAAACAAAGACTTGAATCAACTAGGAAAACACATTGGGAATGAATCCTCACAACTCCTGGCCCACAAAACTGAAAAATATAAATTTGTTCAAATTTAAACTTACTTTAAAAAAACATCTCCTAGCCAATGCTTACTACGACATATCAGACGGTATCTTTCCAGCTCTGTTCCAAAACGGTCTGGAATTACTTCAGATTTAGCAATTACATAACCTCGTTGAAAAAATCACCCAATCCTTGAACAACAAAAAGATTGCGGTGGCCGTATTTCTTGATATCGAAGGAGCATTTGATAGTGCACTGCCAAATTCTATTGGTTCAGCTCTGGATGGAAAAGGCATACCGGCTGGATCTACGCAAGCTCATAAACAGAACAGCTACTACATCTCTACAAAACGAGTCCTTTAGGTTCAAGATCTGCAAGGGTGCCCACAAGGCGGGGTACTATCTCCCTTCTGTAGTCTCTTCTGATGGACAACCTACTCAATGTCCTTGAAAGAAGAGGTGTAGAACTTCAAGCATATGCTGATGACCTAGTCATATTGGCAACGTCGAGGGCGGTAGCTTCCAAAAATCGATGAATGATGTACACCGTTGGTGCCAGAGGGAACAGATATATGTCAACCCCAGCAAAACTGTAATAGTGCCCTGTACCAGAAAAAGGAAACTGGAAACTCCACTTTCTTACAACGGTGAGATCATTCCATTTACAGCGGAAGCCAAATATCTAGGAATTATCCTGGATAAAAAGCTCAGATGGAACGCTCACTTGGAAAAAGTTCTACACAAAGCCAAAGTATCCCTATGGACATGTCGAAGGATTTGTGGAAAATCTTGGGGCATAGGCCCCAAACAAATCCAGTGGATATAGTGATGATTGTTAGATCAATCATCACATAAGGAGCCATCGCCTGGTGGCAGAAAGCTTCACAGCAGACGGCCCAAGCAAAGCTCTCTAGTATACAGAGGCAAGCCTGTCTGGCGATCACTGGAGCTGTCAGCACCACACTGTCAGCAGCCATAGAAATCCTACTAGATTTACCTCCTCTCCATATTTTTCTGAAGAGACAGGCTAGATGGACAACATACAGAATCGTGCATATTGCTAGTTGCACACAACAGGCTTATACGGAGAGTAGCAAAGTGATGGCCGACATCGAAAGTCACAGTGTTCTGGGAATGACCTCCGATGTAATGCCTCCGACAGTCAACTATGACCCGCAATTTAGCGTCCTTATTCCAGATGGGTCCTCCGAAAGGAGGAACTACTATTAGCAGACAACTGTTGGTTTACAGATGGTTCAAAAATACCCTCCAGCACTGGTGTAGGTGTATACAGTCGTGGATCCAAGACAGAGATCTCAAGCCGCCTAGGGTCCTACGCAACCCTATGTCCAGTAGTGTAGAACTGTCAAAAAAGACTCTCCTCAGTAGAAAGATTCAACAATCTGTCTCTGGTCTCACTTCCTGGCCACTCCGGCCTGGAAGGCAATGAGGCGTCAGACTCTCTCGCAGAAAAGGAGGCCGCAAAGTATTTTATCGGACCAGATCCCGCACTTGGCTTTTCCCCAAGCTTTGCCAAACAAATACTCCAGTCATTTAAGCTTAAATTAGGTAAGAATCTCGGAATTCGAGATACCCAGCTGTAAGTCTGTAAATAGTTGTATATTGACACCCTAAAAGTTGTCTCAAAACCTACATATGGTAGGGTGTAAGCAACTATTAAATTTCAAGGTCAAAGGTCACAAAAATCGGTTTTTTGCGCTTTTTTTGGAAATATCTCATTTCCTATGGGTTTTTTGCTATTTGTATTCATTATCAATATTGTAGAATACAAAATTCTCTACAAATTTTGTTTCAAAAATTTTTTATACGGTGAACCGTTTTCGAGATAGAGGGCGGAGAGCGCGCTGTCACCGCATCAACTTCAGCTCAACCGGTGCCTCCGGTCGAAAACGCGCCATATATAGTTGATGAACTATCAATAAATCAATGATTATAAATATTTGTCAATTTTTATTAACTATTATATTATATTTTATCATTTTTTTCCTAACTTATCCACTTTTTATTCAGTATTAATTTATTTAACAACACTTACCTGCCCATGTAATTGCAGAATTGTTAATGAAAATATAAGAATTATATTTGAATTTTAACCTAATTAATATTAATAACTTCTTACATGATGAAAAAAAAAACAAATAAATTATGAATTAATCTTTTTATTAAAAAATATCATTGAATAATTTTTTTTTATTGAAAGTAAAAAAATGGAATAAAGGGTACAAAACTACAATTTATAATTTCAATCATCTTCTTCCTCTTCATCGTCGTCTTCTGGCTGCTGGTAAATTTCAAACTGGTCTTCATTATCGTCTTCAACGACATTTGTCTCAAGTTCTTCCATGATTTCGGGATCAAAGGTTCCATCTTCGTTAATGTCGCTCTGATATGGTAGAGCATTGAGACAAGCTTGCCCATTACATTGGCCACAAGCTAAAGAGCATTGCAAGCCCGCTTTCCTGCATCCGCATCGCGAACCACAACCACTTTTGCAGTTGCAGAAAATTGTATTTAGCAAATCTTCTGGAGCAGGTGGTAAAATTGTCATGATAGGCTCCAGAAAATCATTTCGCATTGCCCAACCCCATACCTGGGGTTCCAAATCATGTCCTAACCAAGTTTGAACTTGATAATATACACGGTTGAAATGTTGATGAGCAGCTGCACTTGTTGGTGGAATATTTGAAAGCTGCACAGGTTTATTAAGTTTTGTAGACTTGACGTAATGCGTATAACAAAGATGATCGAGACTTTTCACAGATTTCGGAGCATTATAGACTGCCAATAAGGTTTGAGTTCCACCTCTAATAATCTCTGGGCCGAACAATTTTCTTCCTCAAATGCTGCAGCTCGTTCATCCAAATTTGTCAGTTTCTCAAAAACTTTTAAAAATGTTTTTTTTTCCCTTTTTAAAAAGCGCAGAAGTTGGGTCACAGCCACTTGATGCGTGCAGAAATAAAATATGTTTTTTGGAATGAGGATAATTATCAAAACTTTTAGTCGAGTATATCTCCGTTTTTACATTTCCTTTCCCAACTTTTTTAAAGAAAATTTCTTGTTCGTAAGACAGTGTACGCCCAATTAAAATGACAAGTAAATCAATATCTTGTCCTATTATAACTGCAGTTTTTTTAGACTTTGATTCTTCAATTGCAGTTTCAACAATAAGAACATCCGCATCATCTCTGGCTTGTTTAGTAGTAATATTTGCAGCTTGTAATTTTTCAATTAACATATTAATGAACTTATCTTTGTTATTTCGATTTGATAAGAATTTTTCTTGAGTAACTGGTACAACCATTGTTTCATCGAAACAGACTTCGTACGTTTTTGAAAGTGCAGCAGTTCTTCTCTGCTGCTCCATAGCTTTTACGTTCTTACTGTAGTCTGAATATCCGTCAAATACAACAATTATTTTGGAACTGTAATGCCTTTGTAAATAATTCATGTATTTATAATTATATTATGATTTAAGTTTTTCTCTTAATTATTTTTTAATTTTAGTAAACGGTTATCAGTATTATTGAATAGATATAGATTTAATGCATGAAGAAAATGATAAAATATAATATTATAGTTAATAAAAATTGACAAATATTTATAATCATTGATTTATTGATAGTTCATCAACTATATATGGCGCGTTTTCGACCGGAGGCACCGGTTGACCTGAAGTGATGCGGTGACCGCGCGCTCTCCGCCCTCTATCTCGAAAACGGTTCACCATATAAAAAATTTTTTGAAACAAAATTTGTAGAGAATTTTGTATTCTACAATATTGATAATGAATACAAATAGCAAAAAACCCATAGGAAATGAGATATTTCCAAAAAAAGCGCAAAAAACCGATTTTTGTGACCTTTGACCTTGAAATTTAATAGTTGCTTACACCCTACCATATGTAGGTTTTGAGACAACTTTTAGGGTGTCAATATACAACTATTTACAGACTTACAGCTGGGTATCTCGAATTCCGAGGTGAACTTACTATCATGACTGGACTAAAACACTGAATACCTGGACTGCAAGGAAAGTATCAGCCTTCTGGCCCAACTTACCAGAATTGGTCCATTCAAGGGCATTTATAAATCCTTCGATAAACGTCACCAAACAATTGTTAAGACTCCAGTAGGAAGATCTTACGTTGTCTAATAGGCCTGATTACTGGCCACTGTCGTCTGAATCACCATATGTCAAGACTAGGACTGACGGAAAATCCCGCATGCCGTCTTTGTCTTGAAGCTGACGAAACAGCAGATCACATACTTTGTGCCTGCCCCGCTGCGGACAGAATCAGGTTTTAGATATTTGGCAGAACTCACTCTTGCCATCGGACCTGAAGAATCATTCGCCAGGTAAACTAATCGGCTTCGTAAAGAAGCTGGACTTATTTGGTGGAATATGAATTGGTGTGAGCCACAATAGATCCTCACGGGTTGCAGTGGAGAGCCGTAAGAGACCCACTCACTTAAAACCTAACCCATCAGAATTCCAGTTTGACATTTAATTACGCTGTATCACTAGGTACATATGTAAATCATCCTAGGTTTTTAAATTCTAAACTTTAATTTAGTTTTGTTTTGTAACGTATACATACTGACCTGTCAAAACACTAAGGTGTATGTTAGACCAATAAAAATTCTATTTTATTCTATTCTATTAGGATGATCTCAGGAATACACAAATTACACATGACAACAGATGATCACACCTTTCATACACAGTTAAATTTTGTTTTGATTTTCTTGAGTTATAAGCAATAAAGAGCACACAGAGCAACAATTCATCTACTCTATTCGACATTCTCAGAGATATTTTTCATATGTTCGATATTTCATTTCGATTTTTTTTGTGGACACTGTACTTTCATGCATCGAATTCCACAAGCTGGACATTAAAAAGTTTCATCTCGACAAAAATGATTAATATTTTAATGGTAGGTATCTTAAGTTGGTTCTATTGATAAATGAATATGATACAATTTGAGTTGAACAACTGGTGATAAAAGTGTTATATTTACAGAAAATGCGTCTCTTTTCTGCTAGAAGAATCAAAAATTGTACCTACACATTTCGTATTAATTATATTGAGAAAAAACAACTGATAAATAAATTATCAATAAAAAAATATTGTTCATGAACCACAGATAACCTTTCGATGACCCGTTTGGAAAACAACTCTTGTTAAACCTATAAATTAGCTCCCTCGGTGTCAGTAACTCGAGTTTGAATGTAATATTACTATTCACATACAATATGAAGTTTTCCATTTTGATAATTTCTTTGGTATTGTTCCACATTGGGAAATGTGAAGAAGATTGCAAACCGGACTGTGAAGGAATACAATGTGATGTGCCATTTTGCACAGGCGAATATGTTATCAGATACGATAATCCGTGTGCATGTTGTCCTGGTTGCTACATCGAACTGCGTAAGTATATTTTGTCAGGGATCTTGAAAAACGGATATTTTTCAACAACCATCTATTTTTATATTTGGTGAACAAGGCCGCTCAACACGCTGTATAACAGAACAACACATAATCATACAAACTGAAATCAATAGATCACCCATTTTTATTGCTCCAGAAGTAAAGTTACAATATACAATGGAAAACAATTATTGGAACATTAAATGGTGATCCAGAAGAATTTTACAATTCTTGTGCGGATCCTAGAATAGTGATAAGTATTAATATAAATATAGTAAGAAGTATAAGACTGCGTAAGTATAAGAATAACAATAGGTAATAGTAATAAGTATACAGATATTTATAATGATAAAATAATAAAATCATAGATATAAAGATGAAACCATAGGTGTAAAGTACAATGATGATGGGATAAAACAAAGTTCAAAGATAAAACATTGGAAAGATATGGATACGAAACAGTGATAAGAGTAAGGCAATGAAACATTGACAAGGGGTACTCTCCGGTTTTTTTTCAATTTATAAAATTATGAACGTATGTTCTTGGGAGACGGGTGATATGGAGGGATAGTTTTTTTTTAAACTTTTGAATGGCATTAATTTTGTATGCTCACTGAAAGAGTATTGAATAGTTTCGGTCCCAAGTATGTGTAGATTTTTTGTCCTTCCGATTTGTACATTGTAGGGCAAACGTATTTCAGATGTTGCCTGGTATTATATTCATGGGTAAATGTGATTAATGTATTTTTTCAGAGTATTGTTGTATATTGATATTTTTATATAGGAGTGGTCTGACATCTAGGATCTTTAGGTTCACGATATAATGATTCACAAAATCTGTTTTGAATAACTTCAAGAGGACATAAGTATGTTTTTGATACCCCTCTCCATCCCAGGATATCATAAGAGATGTGGTTTTCAGTTAGACTGAAGTATATGATTTTTTTTTGTTTGCCGTCAAGAATATAAGTAAAGTAAGTAAGTAAAAATTTATTGATTTTCAAGGACCACAATAAAGTGATATAAAACACGTCATGGGTTACATACAGTTAGTTCACATTAAAATTGACAATTTAAAAAATAGTGTAAATTATGTAATAGAAAATATACATTATAGAATGAAAGTATCTATCTAGCTGGCATAAAATTCTTCGGTACTATAAAACATTTTTGACAACAGAAAAGTTTTAAGATGTTTTCTGAATTTGAAATCAGTAACTTCCTTTTTAATTGTCTCCGGGAGCTTATTGTAAATCCTTACACCATTGGAGATGGGTCCCCTGAGAGTTACATTCAAATTATTTCGAGGTGTTTTTAGATGGTGGTTAAATCTCGTTGAATAACTGTGATCATTGCTATGAGTGCTAATGCTTTTTTAATTTTTAAATATGTAACACGATATTTCTAGAATATACAGGCAAGAGAGAGGAAGTATTTTCAGTTTGGCAAATAATGGTCTACATGATTCTCTCTGACTTTTATTTAATAATGTTCTAAGGCATTTTTTCTGCAGTACAAATAATTTCTGAGCTGCTGATGCTGAACCCCATAATAAGATTCCATATGTGAGTCGCGACTGAATTTCAGCATAATAAAATATTTTCAGCACAGACAAGTTGAGAACACTTCGTAGGCATTTCAGTTGGTATATTTTGCTGTTTAGTTTGGACATTGTTTCTCTGATATGGATTTCCCAATCTAATGTATCATTCATAGTTATGCCTAAAAATTTTATATTTTCGCGTTGTTTTAGATTCACTTCTCCCATTTTAATATCTATGTTTTCAATCCTCTTTTGTCTAGAGTGAAATATTAGTATTAGTAATATATCAGTTGTCTAAATTTGTACAGTACCATACGCACTTTTTTATATGAGATATGAGAATTTCGGTAAAGTCAATTCGAAATTAGAAAATGGTACGTAAAAAGTTTTTTTTAAGTTGATCGATAGTAATTTATAATTGAGGAAAAAGTTATGAAAGTTTGTATAGGAATACCGTTAGTTTCTTAAGTTGGGTTCATAAACATTGATATTTGAGGTCATTGTTACAAATAAAAAAATACATGTTTCAGTATTTTTGAAAATTCAAACCCTAAATACCTGAAATGGGCGGTCATGGAAATTGAAAGTTTGTATAGGAGTTCAGTTAGTTTTTAAGTAAGGGTAATAAAAATTGGTAGTTACAAAAAAAGGAATACGTGTTTCGGTTTTTTTAGAAATTAAGTCCCTAAAGGGACCCCCTTTTTATGGGGGTTGCGTTGTGCCAACAACCGCCATATTGGTTGTCACGTGGTTTGGATTGCATAATAGACCCTTTCATTTTAACTAATTTAAAGACGAGGTTATGAGGTAACCTGACATAGCTTTGAAAAGGTTCAAAAATGATAAATCAGAACAGAATTAAGACTATCTAGGTCATCATTCAAATAATAAGAATAAAATATTTGCCATAGCTTGTCTGTCTCCTGTGACAAAGGTCTGAATGATTCTTGTGGTCGCAAATGGGATATATAGAGCGATTCTTGTCAGCAAATCAGGACTGGTCATAAAATTGTTAATATTTTGGTAGGTTAGAATTGGTTAAAAGGTCGCATGTCCAGGCCCGGAGAGAGGGGTGGCAGGGGGGGCAATTGTCTCGGGCCCGAGAGGATAGGGGGCCCAGAGTCCTCATGAAATATAATAGAAACGATTATTCAAGAGAATGCTATTCCATTGGAGGATTATCGTGGCCAAAGTTATGACAATGGAAGTAATGTGGCGGGTGTTTACAAAGGAGTTCATTGTTTTTTTAGTCACTGGAATCCTCTTGCAAAGTTCTCACCATGTGACTTTTTTCGAAACAGTCCAACAATTATATAATTTGTTCAGCTGCAGCCTCCAACGGTAGGAAATATTGAGTTCGTTACACTCCTTATCCGAAACTTGTTGAAGACCAAGAGTGGAAGCAATCAGACTTATTACACGCCATTTGAAGGATATATTTTGAAAGCAATTTACCGTTTGAAACAAAATCTCCTCTGAATATAGCAACGAAGTATTTTTCGTCATTTCAATGTTTAGTGTTGGCATCTATTTGTACAAAATAACTCTCAGCCATTGAAATCAGAAATAAATTCCTGCAAACTCCACAAATGCTACCATTGACGTAGAAATGCAGAATATAGAAAGTTTGAAGGAAGATATTATACGCATTCAGGAAAACTAGAAAACTATTGCCTTTAAAGTCAATTTAGTCGCTGGAACAATTGAAATTGATGAGTTTTCGCTCCACCAGAGCCCAAAAAAATATATCGTTTTTTTATGAAATAAATGATGAAAATCAAGTGGCGCCTACCTAACTGCTGGAAGACAATTTATTACTAAATTTAAATTAGCGTATTTTTGGATTTCTATAGAATTTAAAAAAAAATATCGAAGGAAGAAATAAATGAAGCATGCCGTAACTTTGCTTCTATATATTCGGGGGACGTTACCATCCATCTCAGTGAAGAAATTAATAATATCAAAACATGAATACCCCACAAGAGGTTATCTGGAAGGATGGAAGATAGTGACTAAAGTTTCTTTCAGTCGCTGATGATTCCCCATCTGAATTTTATGAACATCCTGATCATATTTTCAAACAAATCAATCTATCATAGCCCATTACAGGTTTCAATGTCAAAAAATACTAATTTGAAAGTGTCTTTCCGAAAGATGTTTCTAACCTTTTTCCATTTTTGCGAAGATTGCTTTTAGAAGATGTGTTTCCCAATTCTTCAGGTCTTTCTGATGATCGTGGATGATTTGATGATCGAGCGTGAAATAGATTTTCGTCGCCAAAAATGTATTGAAGATCTAGTGAATGCAATGCCTCTCTTGCATCAGTGTTACAAATGATTTCTGGTGAGTACTCCCTTTTGCAAAACCTTCTTCTCTGCCTCATTCATCTATATGTGTTCTTAATTAGGACTGGAATGGAAAATCAAATAAATAACTCAATAAAAATGCAAATTTTCACTTTCAGATTTAGGGTCTTTTCTCAATATCAGATGTAGTTCAATGTCCAGCGTGGCTTTAGCCGGAGAAGTGGTTGTTTTCTGTTAGTATTCATAAAAATAACTTCATTTTTATCGTGGGATTTTCAATTCAAAAAAAATTCTTCAATATTCAATTGAATTCATTTCCTTTTTCAACATGAATGCCCACAAGAAGTTATCTTGAACGACTAAAATTTATCTTTCAATCGCAGATGATTCCACATCTGATTTTATGAACACCCTGTTCATATTTTCAAACAAATCACTTTATTGTACTGTTGAAAATTGTATACTTCCAGAAATTTTATTCACACCAACAAATCCGTCATTTGATAAACCATGTTGATTTTCAGTGAAATAATCGATCTATTGGAAAACAATTTCGTCTGACCCATTGAAAAGCCTTGATAAATACGCCAAATAAACGTCGAAACGTCGGCAATTTGATATTCAGACTACTCATTGTGTCCTATTCCCGCTACCTCGAAACCCAATTGTATAGTACTGCACACACAGTGGTTGATTCATGTATTGTGGTTTATGGTACTCTGAGAAAAAAGACCTCTCACATTCTTAATGAATATTTATTCCAGTACCAAGCCAACAGCTTCCGATTATATTAAAAAAAAACTGATGGTATAAATATAAAAAAGGAGGTAGGGCCCCGGCTGCATACTCTGCCCCAGGCCCAGGCTCTGTCCGGCCCTGCGCATGTCTCTGGATCTGGAATATTCAATATAACTAAAACAATATGTTCTGAAAATTCATTCAAAACTATTTCAATTCTGAGAATATTATTGTTGTTCGAGGAATAACAACAACACTTTATGCAAAATTAACCTCATTCGTACATATCTCTATTGCTTATGGAATGGTTGTTGATTACAATTTACATTTCTTGTCATCGGTAAACAAAATACATATGCAGTAATTATTCTCGGAATTTAAAATTCAGAATGCATTCATTTGGTGCCGCGAAAATTGTTCATTTTTACAATCTGCAGACTCAAGATAACATTCGATTGCCATAATAATTACATCTACATACTGTGATAAATTATGATTGTAAAAAATAAATGATAACATTAAAAAAAAATCGAGGGTAATATCATAAGTGCTAGGGGTTTTATAGCTCAAAAAATTGTGCGATTTGCGATTAAACCACGAAAGCAAAGCTTGAGTGGTTTAATCTTTGATAATAAGGCCGCAAATTGCACGAGTTGAATTTCCTAGAGGCCAAATGCTTGAGGGAAAATTCGAAGGAATCGCTTTACAGATTCATTCATTCATACTGATTATTCACTGCTCTTGAACTCAGAAACTTTAAATATATATAATTTTTTAACTATGAAATAATAGTAGTTTATGTAACAAGTACGCAAAGTGAGGCTTTCGCGGACGAATCGTAATGTTTACGAGGCGCCAGCCGAGTCTGTAAAATGAAGATGAGTCCGCGAAAGCCATTTGCGTACGTGTTGCATACAATGTTTTTATTTTTATTACAAGCTTTTATTTAGTTTCACTTCTAGTCATTCGATTAATTTGAAATTTGGCAGATGTTATAATTCCGGTGACAATGCATTATGGAATTTTTCTTAGAGAAAAAAACAAAATGGTGGCTCCAAGATGGCGGACGAAATTTGTAATTATGGTCGGATTTGATTCAAAATTGGTATGTGAAAATTTTCGGGGTCGAAGATTATGAATTTACTGTAAAAATTTATAAATTCAAAATGGCGGTCCAAGATGGCGGACGAGTTTTGTAATTATGGTCCGATTCGATTTAAAATTGGTATTTGGGGCTTTTCGGGGTCGGAGATTATGAATTTTTGACACGCAAATTATGTTATAAAGAAATAAGTATACTATTCATAGTAGATAGTGTGCGCGACATTATTCATTTTTTAAAAGCTTTTATTTAGTTTCACTTGTTACTTCGTTCGTTAGTTAGTTTGGGTGAAATCTTGCAAGTGAATTTTGACCGACTTCTAGTCGTCCGATTGATTTGAAATTTGGCAGGTATTCATAATTACGGTGACAATGCATTATGTTAGAGAATTGTGATTATGGTCCGATTCGATTCAAAATTGGTATGTGGGGGTTTTCGGAGTTGGAGATTATGAATTTTCTGTTGTCAAAATTCATAAATTCAAGATGGCGGCTCCAATATGGCGGACGAGTTTTGTGATTATGGTCCGATTCAATTCAAAATTGGTATGTGGTAATTTTTAGGGTCAGAGATTATGAATTTTCTGTTAAAGTTTGGTGATTATGGTCCAATTTGATTCAGAATTGGTATGCGAGGATTTTCGGGGTCGGAGTTTATGATTTTTTTTTCAAAATTCATAAATTTAGGATGGTGGCACCAAGCTGGAAGACAAGTTATGTGATTGTGATCCGATTCCATTCAAAATTGTATGGGGCTTTCCGGTCGGAGTTATGAGTTTTTCGTCACAATTAATAAATTCAAGATGGTGGCCCCAAGATGGAGGACGAGTTTTCTGATTATGGTCATATTTCATTCAAAATTGGTATGTGGGGATTTTCAGGTTCGGAGATTATGAATTCTTTGACAAAAAGGTTTTTTATTAGTTTTTTTTTGTATAAGCTTTCCAAAGAATATTTCATGTAGGAACTATGATTTTATTTCTGCTATCAATACGCAAATATATTTGCGTGTAAAATATCGAATTAGATTTTTTGTACCGACGTGTCAAATGTCAAATATGTCAACTAGTCAATAACATTTGCGTTTATTGTTATGTTCTCTAAAATTGTGTTTTCAGTCATTTTTCCCAGGATCCAACTATATTAACGTGTTATGGGAATATAGATAGTTGAATATAATAAACTTGTAAGTAAATATGACAACCATTCAGAATGATACTCCAAATTGGGAAGAAAATTGTAAATGTATTCAGTATACAGCAAAATCCTATTTTCCCCTAGTTTGATATTCAAATCTTGAATGCTAGATGTCGCCCACTTCGTGGTTATCCTGATTAATAAGTGATATTTGAAATAAATGAAATATACATTGTTATCATCCAATAAATGTATATAGGTTTAAGTGTGAAAATCGAAACTTGATTTGAACTCAAACTAAACCTTTATTCGATATTCTTGTAAGTGGATTATATTTTGTTTGAATTTACTATCATTTTGTTTGCGATTGTTCGAAGAACGAAAGTGTAAAAGTCATCATGTTTGTACCTACCGCAACAATAACCATTGACAATTTTATTCTGAAAAAAATCAAAATTCCTAGTTTTTCTGCGGAAAAATGTTATCGGTTATAATTTTTATAGTATTTATAAACACCCGTTAATGTTCAGTTATGTTTTATGAATGAATGAAATTCAGTTCGTAAAGTGTTGCCATGACGACACTTTACGGTAAAAGTAGCATTTTACGATTTTTTTTAATTCCCAAAGTTGCCGTTTTGGGGAGCGTATACAAAAAATATTATTGTAGCTGGAACTGATTTTGACAAAAAAAAGATTCGCTGCTAGGAATCGAGTCTAAGCCTTTCGCGTGACAGTATGAAAAAAAAGTATGTTTGAAAGTGGTTCTCATAGGCCTATTCACGACTCGCAACGCGCAAGCGCATTCGCGATGTTAAAAAAGCGGGTAATATTAAAATTTCGGACACTTGGTAAATATACGAGTTATTACCCTTATTATTGTGCAATTAAATAGAAAATTAATTGATGGTGCTTCATTAGTACATACATAATTGTAACCAACTAAGACCATAGTTGAAATTCAGAACTTGTAAAAAGGTTAGGATAATAATGACACAAATGTCCATAAAGTTGAGTCATGCGCACAAAAAAAATTCTAGAATGAAAAGGCCTATAGATTATCGAAATATTGAATAGATAAAAACGACGGCACGCGGTGTTCCCAAGCGGTCACTCATCCAAGTACGAACCTCACCCGACGTTGCTTGACTTCGCGTAACAGTCTGGTCACCTAACCACTACTCCACAATATTTCCTGATTGTCTGAGAATATGTGAATTAAATGATTCACTGCCTTACTTGGCTCAATTGAAAGGCTGAATTCCAATATCAAATCACTGTATGTAGTGAGCTCAGAATCCCTTATTCAATCAATTTTGCATTTCCTGTTTCCTTATAGGAATTGAATTATATAGTATATGAATAAAATGCGTTGATATAATGACAAGATATAGTGTGGTTTCATCGTAAAGCAATATCCAATCAACTGGTGGTTTTATCAGTATAAAACAGCGAGAAGACGTTTCACTATAAAACTGATCTGATTGGTTCTCTGTTTGAAATTTCGGCCATTTGATTGGCTCAAAAATAACGAGGGAAATAGTCATCCTAAAAAGTCTGGAAAACAAGATAATTTTCAACATGTCATTACCCCATTCATAACGTTTGCATGCGACTATCATTATCAAGTATGAATACTCCAAGACTCACCTGTAGATTGTAGATTTTTTTCACATGACCCATCAGTTTTGCAGAGTTCCTGATATCTGAGGGCGTTAATGAAACCCCTTCGAGGAACTTAAGCCTTTTGCGGTCGCAAAGCAGTTCACTGTCTGATCTATTTATTTTTTGAGGAGATACCTCAGAGGAGAATGTGCGGTGAGCAGTCCCGTTACCAGTTTCAAGTCTTCTTGTCCAACTCGAGGAACTGTTTAGCTTCCCTTGGGGATGGGCTCAGAAGCCTTTTCGCTTGACTATGTCCTGGAACCATATTACAGTAGGTTTTGATTTGGTCAGCTTCCCGGCGCCGAAACTCTTCCTTAATGTGGGCTTTGAGAGACCATAGAAGGGAAAATGAGTGTTTGCAACCTCCTTGGCAAGGCTGTCTGCTTCGTCATTGCCTTTGATTCCTTTGTGACCTGGCACCCACATCAGAGTTACCTAATTGTTCGTAGCCAGTTGTCTTAGGAAGAGTTTGCAGTCTCAAGTCAGTCTAGACTCACAAGTGTGTGACTTCAGAGCTTTTAGTGCTGCTTGTTATCTGATAGATTTTTGCCCCCCTGGAGCCTGTTGCAAGGCATTCTTGGGCGCAAATTTGTATAGCATGGACTCTCCTGTAAAAAAGTTCAATCTCGATTATACAGGGTGGCCCACCACATTCGCCTCGGTATTTCTACGAGAAATGAAGAGAGTTAGGGAAAAACATTTAGCACAGTCATATGTGGGTCCATGAGGAGCATATTCCAAAATTATTTTGAAATATATAGGGTGATCCCCAAAAAAATTACATACCAAAGTTATATTTTTTCTTATGGAACACCCTATATTTTTTATATTTTTAGATACTATAGACAAAATAAAGGTGAGTTACTATTATATTTCCCATACTTAAAACTGACCGTTTCTGAGAAATTTTGAGAAATTTAAAAATACAGACCATAATTTTAAAATTGTTTTCACCCTGTAACGTGTAACGAGTAGCTCGTGATTAAATGTACTGCTCAGCTCAAAGGTTAAAGTTAACTACTACATGAAATTTTTAATGCAATATTATACAGAGTGGCGAAAAATATTGCTTCACAATTTGGACACACATTTAATTAAATAACTTCTTAAAGTTGAATGGAACACCCCGTATTTAGTGGCGTAATTTGACGCAAAATTAGATTCCCTTCAAAACTATATTAGGGTTCCCTATACCTATCTCTTCTGCTTTTTACACAAAAGGCGTTTTTATATTTTACTTATGAGTAATTTTTTTATCTTAAAAATGAAACATACTGTATTGTAATGAAAAGCTTATAAAGCATTTTTGAAGTCATTTTATCGAAAAATTAAGAATTTTGAATAGTTTATTATATTAATAAATGCTCAAAATTGTGTCCATTATTCTCGATGTATAGGCGAACTCTTTCTTGAAATGAGTGCTGAACTCTGGATAACATATTTATGCGGTATGGAACGAAACGCATTTCTTATTCGTACTTTCATATCTTATTCGTACTTTCATATCCTGAGGTATTATTTAATTGGACCGTATTTTCTTCATGCGAGGTTGAATGGGCATAATTACTGGCAGTTTCTAGAAGAAGAATTGCCAGCTTTGACCGAAGATGTTCCCATTTTAGTAAGAAATCGGCTGTGGTTTATGCACGACAAGGCACCTCAGTGCTCTGGCGCGCGAATATTCAAACCAAAATTACAATAATCGCTGGATAGGTCGCGGAGGAACACAGGCATGGCCACCTAGGTCCCCGGACCTCAATAGTTTAGATTATTTCCTGTGGGGTCATCTTAAACATTGGTTTAAAGCACACCAATTCATACTGAAGAGCAGTGGAGAAACCGCATCATAGTTTCTTACGAAACTATCAGAAACAGTCCCGGCATTTTCCAAAGAGTACGTGAGTCCATGAGAAAAAGAGCAGAGGCATGCATATTTGCAGGAGATTCACATTTTGACCATCTGATTCAATTTAATTCTTTGTGCGTTCAGGTTAATTTTGTGTTGGCATTCCAAAATGTATTTAGATTACTTGAATTTTTTTATTTTACCGTTTAAAAATTATTTTCTTCAATACATTTTTGTTTAAAGTTAGATACATTGTTTTTTCTCGTAAGTTGTCTAGCGTGATGGAAATGAATGAATTTTATTTTTCTTTGCGAAAACTGTACGCGAAACGAAAAAAAATCAGTGGACCAGATTTGCTCAGGAAGGAATGAGGATTTCACAAATAATTTTTACTTCGAGAAAAAGCAAAATTATTCAGTGCAAATTCCGCACGAACGCCACTGGCAAACTTAAGCACCCTGTAGTTCAAAAGTTAAGACCTTTAGGACATATGTTCATATGAAGTTTTTTTTCTCAAAATGGACCCAAGAATAACCTCCTTAAATATTAGCATGTTATTAAGAAACACCCTGTATAGTCGGTCAACCATACGTGTTTATTATTGAATAAAGATGGGTTTATTAGTAGATAGCGTTAGTCTGTTGGTGCTCAAAAAATTAGATATCCGTTATCCGAGTGATATGGAGAAAAATTAGCACGAATTATATTTTGCATTGTTTCTGACTGTCCCAAAAAAGAAACGGAAGTTTAGTTTTAAATAGAATCGCTTGAAGTTCAGTAGGGGCTCTCGTTATTGTTTCCTATGCTTTTACCGCAGAGATTGATTGACTATATATCTTTAGAGAATGTTTGTACTATCATTGGATGATTTGAGTATTTCCACACACCTATAATTGTACCCTTCTCGATCGAAATAAACTAATATGCGGAAATATTTTTTTCATTTTCAAGGCATACTTATATGCATACTTAAAACTTGAAGCTTTATACAATACAGAGTGGTTTCAAAGTTGAAGCATATTTTTAACAGGATGAAGAATTTGTTAAAATAGATCCTTTTACCGAAAATCGCAAACATAAAAGGTGCAGAATAACGAACGCACACAAATCACCGATAAATAGTGGCTTATTACGGTTCTGGTATTAATTAAAAATAATTGGTGGAGATGAAACATGTCTCCACGAGCAATTTTACACCCATTTTTTTTCAGGTTATTCACTGAAAATCGGAAAAGATACGCCAATGCATTTATCTTCTTTTATTCAATGGTCTTCTACATTCAACACTTGAATGTAGTCAAAAAATTATTCTTGTTTTTTGTTACATAGTATTTTTACACTTTCCCGATTTAAATAAATAACATTCAGGTTAGTACTTGTCATGTCATTTCAATCCGTTCTTGTGACAGTGAAATTGTTTTCTGTATTTCTGTTCCAATCTTCTTCAAATGGCAGCATACACGAATAGCGAAATGGCTAATATGATTTACGTATACGGTCTTGCCGATAGCAATTGCTACGAGGCTAGACGTATTTATAATGAAAGATTCCCTAATCATCGAGCGCCGAAGCACCAGACATTCTGAAACCTTTTTCAGCGGCTTATAAAATCTGGATCCTTTAAAAAAGATCCAGTGGCAGGCAGAACTTGACTACTAGGACACCAGAAGTTGAAGAAGCTGTTCTTCAGGCAATCGAAGAAGATCCACAGACAATGAGAGAAAAATTGCGCAAAATCTGAACGTACATCACAAATTAGTTTGGTTGATTCTCAAACAAAATCAGTTGTATCCTTATCACATACAGCGTGTCCAAGTATTGTTGCCCCGAGATGACTTCCCAGTGTAACATTTTGCCAATGGATACTGCAGAAAATTGCATAAAACCCCTCAATTTACTGCAGAGATATTATTCACTGACGAGGCACATTTTTCAAAGAACGCCATAACTATCTTCCATAATAATCATGTGTGGTGTGACGAAAACCCACACGCAATAGTTCAGTCCAGGTTTCAACATAGGTATTGTTGGGGATTATTTGATTGGTCCCCACTTTTTTCCAGGGACTCTTATGGAAATTCTTATCATGATTTCCTTGAAAATATTTTGCCTGAATTACTTGAAGACATTCCACTTTTACTGAGACAAAGAATATATGGTTTATGCATGATGGAGCGCCAGCGCAATTTACTTTAACGGTTCGTCAATTTTTAAATCAGCGATTTAGAAACAGATGGATTGGTCGAGGCGCTGAAGTTCCAAATCAATTCTGGCCTCCCAGGTCCCCGGATTTGAATCCAGTCGATTTTTTTTGTGGGGTCACTTGAAGGCCCTAGATTATGCGGTGCCAATAGAAACCATAGAACAACTTCGTCAACGAATCATTGCTGGATGTGGCGCTATCCGAAATACACCAGGTATAATGGAACGTGTGCGTGGCTCCAAGAGACGACAAGCCGACGCATGCATAATGGTGCAAGGTGTCCATTTTGAACAATTACTTTAATTATTACCCTTTAGTATTAATTAGGTCTAAATTAGTGTTATTATTATTAGTATTATATTATAATAACATCCGATTCCTATTTTAAAATAAAATTGAAGAAAAATAATTCCTTTGACTAAATTAATTTTGAATTTGAAAATCTTGTTATTCGAAATCACACGCATCGATTATTTCAAATCCCAATAACACGAAAACAGTTGTTCGCAGCGACCTCTACCGATACAAAAATGTTAGAAAAATCGATTTTTCCACTAGAAAACGTGATGCAGGTACGTACAAAATAGCCATTTCAAATAACTGAGAAGACATGTAGGTGGCGCCACCCCCACGAATGAGACAAACTAACATCAAATTTGATTTTGTCATTGAAAAATACTCACAGATACCAAACTTTACTCGAATATCACAATTATTTTGAAATGTATGGACAAAAAATAAAAAGAAGAATTCAACATTGACACCCTGCATCTCAGGAACGAATAACTTGCGGACATATGTTTATAGGAACTTTTCTTCTTATTTTGACGTCGGCAACATGCTCTCAAATTTTCCACACGTACTTATATATATATATATATATATATATATATATATATATATATATATTTCTTATTATTTTTAGGGCCGTGGCATGGTAAATAATTGATCAATGGATACTTCATACATTTAGCAACCTGAATCCATAATTTTAGCTGTTTTGTAATTTTTGTTAGATTTTGGTGAAATTTTGTTTCAATTTATTGTATTAACATGGCAGCGCACGTTTATTGTGGCTGCTGATTGATAACCTCAATTAATGATATATGCGTTATTTTATAACTTTTATGTATGTGATTTTTTTCAAAATACTTATTTTTACGAGTTTCACATCCCCGAATATGGCCAGAATATATCAGACCATTCAGATGCATTTCGTATTTGTCAGTATATGCTGCTCCTCGTTTTGTTCATGGGTTCAAGTCATCAATTCAATAATGATATATGAAAATCATTGAAAAAAGTAGAAGAAGTATTATTCCTTCATTCGTTATTATATCAGATTTGAACCGAACCTTACTGAACTAAAGTTCTTGGGATTCAATTATTCAACAACGTTACTAATATCCAGGATTGGATGGTTTCCCGATTAGGAAAGAACTACCTCCCTCTCGTAATTTTCCATTCAATAGGAGGTGTTTGCTCTATTTTCAGCTGTTTTTCGTTTCAATGTTGAAAAAAGAGCAAATAGCGGTATTGAAGTAACAGGTTAACAGGTAACCGGCACATATCAGCGTTTTTCTTGTAGTGACTCTTTAGATAAACTCAACCTATAAATCAAAGAGATGTTATTAATAATATTCTGCCTTTTTTAGGTCTCCTCTTCCCAATAATCAGTAAATTTCCACTGATACGTGGCCTAAGTTGTGAATTTAAATAATTTTTCAAAAATTATTAATTTTGTTTTTTCAGAGGAAGGTGAGGAGTGTGGAAAGGATACCATCACTACAATATGTGTCAGAGGCCTGAAATGTGTCAACAATAAATGCACACCTTAAGAAACTATGATGGGTTCCATTTTTTATCGAAGTAGAGTGTAGTAATGATTAAATCTAAAAAAATAACATCTTATTGAAGGCATTTTCATTATTTGACCCTGAGTTTTTGTTCTGGGAGGTGTACAATATAATTGTCATTCTCTCAACTTATTTAAGAAATGCACGAAACCTTTTATCATTATTAAAAATATCTTTTCATTGGAAATAATCCAAGTACAAAAAAATGGGAAAAAGCCGATTTGGATAATATTCATAAATTTACTGAAGGATAGAAAGTAATATTCGTCTATATTCGTTTTCTTTCGGTATATAACTAAATAATAAGTAGCCCATGCTAGGTTTAATTTAAAAAAAAAAAAAAGTAATAATAAACATTGACAAGTATATTTCGGTCTACGGCCATCTTCAGTACTTATCTGTATAGTATAGTAAAATTACAAAGATAAAACTGTGTACGTATAGATACGTATGGAATTCAGAGCTCAAGACATCTAAAATACAGAATTTGAAAGAAATAAACAAGGTGTTACAAAATTCAATACAAATATTTCAAGTGCGTATTCCTAGGGTCGAAATATGACTTTTTTCCCATAAATTGCCCGAAAAAATCGGTAATTTTGAATTGTGGCTATACTTATGCATCAAATGTTTGGAAAATTTACAGGCCGTATTTTTTTGGACGCTCTATTCATTTCTTTAATTCAAATATCACCATTGAGTTAGCCATTAGAAATTTTGGCGTCTTGCATTTTTTTGAATCAGCTAACCGTTTCCGAAAAAATCACTGGTAAATGAAAGGGTATCATTAAAGTAACAAACTAAAATACTTGGTGGGCTATGACTTTTACTTTGTTTTCTCTTTTGACGCTTTTGACATTCAAATTGTAAACCAGGCACTTTGATTTACTTGTAAGTTTGACGTTTGTTGAACGGTTTACATCTTTTTGTGTTTTTCGGTTTAGTGTGAATTTTCTGTTTTGTGTCTTGTACTAAACGTTGAAATAGAAAATTATTCAAATGAACATCTCGCTGACATCCATTTCGTTTATGATCTGGCTAATGGTAATTCAGTTGAAGCTTGAAGTTCGAAGGTTGTACGCAATAAGATTTCCTAATCGCCGTCTACTCAACGACCGAACTTTTGCAAACATTCATCGTAATCTTCGCGAGTACGGTAAATTCGGACTCCCAGAAACGATGCAGGCAGACCACTTGAAGTCCGTAACCCAGTGATAAATCCTGGAAAGCACTAGGCAAATTGCCCGAGATTTAGATGTTTGTCATGCAACTATCTGGACGAAAATAGTTTATACTTATACCAGGATTTCCCGCGACGCTTGCAGTTCTCGAGATAGGTACCTGCAAAGTGCGAAATGAATCCTATTTTTTTATCCCACATCCTTTTTACTGACGAGGCTAAATTTAGCCGCGATGGAGTAGTAAATTCCCACAATACTCATGTCTTGGCTGTAGAAAATCCGCACGAGATTAGACAAAACCGTCATCTGGTACGGTTTAGCCTAAATGTATGGGCCAGAATAGTGGAAGATGAAATGATTCGACCATATTTTTCCAGATAATTTCAAAAGGCAACACATACTTACACTCCTAGCAAAACAATTTAGAAGGTTCTTCAGACTCCGTGCCTTTAATCATTCGTCAGAGCCTATGGTTTATGCACGATAGTACTTCACCTCATTTTCGTTCAACAGTGCGCAATTATTCAAACTTCCGGTTTCTGAATCGGTGGATTGGCAGAGCAGGTCCAATACCTTGGCCTCCCCGCTCACCAGATTGCAACCCGCTGGACTTTTTTTTCTAGGGGTATTTGGAGAGCCTTGTTTATGATGCAGGACCAGTGCCTTCGATTGAAGTACTTCCTCAACGGATCATTGATGGCTTTGACCATATGAGAAATACTCCTGGAGTTTTAGATCGCGTACGTCAGTCTATGCGAAGAAGGATGGGGGGCGTTATTTTAGCAAGAGGAGGCCATTTCGAGCACTCAATTTAACAGAATTATGGTAACAGTAGATTTATTTGTTTGTTTTTTACCGTTAAATAAATCATTTTCAACAATTTGGTGTAAAAAGTTCATTATTTATTAGATTTTTTTCTACAAATATTTGTTGTAATTAAACAGTTTTCTGATCTTGCAATAGTAAGGTGAAGGAAGTAAATCGATTATGTTATTATGGTTTTGACAAACCGTTATGTTAGTTTTACATAAAACGTCAGAATCATTTGTAAGCAGAAACAAAATAAGAATCCATAGCCCACTAAGTATTTCAGTTTGTTACTTAGTTACTGCCAACTTAATGGTGATGTTTTTTTTTTGGCGGAAATATAAAATTTTGGCCATAAAAACTGTAGGCAACCCACTTGAATTAGATTTGCCTTATTTTTGAAGCTACAAATGAATAGAGCGTCCAAAAAACCAAGGGTCTGTAAATTTTCCGAACTTTGCATAATTCTAGCCATAATTCAAAATTTACTATTTTTTTCGGGCAACTTGCGATGTCTGTAGCTTGGAAGGGATGAATTTTAGGACACATGTTTATGGGGGAAAAAAGTCTTATTTTGACCCCAAGAATACGCCCTCAAAATATTTGTTCTGTAACACCATGTATACTTAAAAAAAAAAATTAGTCAAGATTACATCGCCAAGAAGAGCTACATGAATATAAATATATGTTCTATCGTTTTTTTTTTCCAGAGAATACAAATAATTATTCAATGAAAACTTTATGATGGCTGCCATAAGCTGTTTGATCTGGTAATTTTTCAGGTAATTCGGTAATTTTTTGATAGGTGCATAATTATTAGCCCAACAAACATTTTAAGAAAAAAAATTACGTCATTTCGACCTTCGAATAGGTCATCGCCCAAATTGGCGAAGGTAATTCTTACGTTATAATTACATTAAATTTACCAATATGGGGAAAAACATGGAAGTAATTCAGAAGTCGAAAATTGGGCAATCAAGACATTTGGCCAAATATGTCGAAGGCATAAATAGGTAAAATTGCCTTCAGAATAGTCGAATGATGCTAAAAAATTTGTCATTTTTACCTATTTTAGGTTATAAACACTATATTAAAACAAACAATCGAAGGTTAGAAGATGAAAAAAGTTTATTGTATATTTTGTATCTCAACCTACATGCGTATTCGTAAAAGTTTGAAGATGAACATGGCGTAGGAAAAAAGAACTGTCAAGAAACGTACAGCAGAGAATGATGTATGCAAGTGATAGTGTCGCATT
The DNA here is from genome assembly GCA_018342105.1 of Gonioctena quinquepunctata. Taxonomy (NCBI): domain Eukaryota; kingdom Metazoa; phylum Arthropoda; class Insecta; order Coleoptera; family Chrysomelidae; genus Gonioctena; species Gonioctena quinquepunctata. The sequence goes on from JAFIRS010001513.1 coordinate 153,123, forward strand.
CACATCTAGTTCGGATTTTATATGAGATACAAATTTTTTTGTGATAATATTGAATTTTACTCATGTAAAACAGGTTGGCCCCTTCAAAATATCAAATTAGTATAGAAAAATTCATGAAATTAAATGTACTTCCTGAAATTGAAGTGTTTATTCTGGAATTGAATATCAAATTCCAGTGATGTTGAAAATAGTACACGATAATTGTATTCAGTGCACATTTTGCCATAATAATATCCATGATAGTGTTATCTCGGTGCTAATCTATAGTAGTTGGTGGTATACCTGTATGGTTTATTAATTCTATTCGAATTTCAACTTGGCATTTTATAGATTTCTGAAATTCAGCTCCACAATAAATTATTTGAAGAGAGTTAATTGTATCATGTCATCCTCAGATCAGATCAGATCAATTTGAGGAGACGGAAGTTTCGGTAATTGCCGAAATGGTGGTTAATCCTCAACAAAGTACCTCACTTGTAGCAAATACGATTGACGTCTCAACATCGACAGTAAAAAAATATTTGAAGAAACACAGATTCCATCCATACAAGTTGGTAATATTACACCAACTCACAGAAGATGACCCAGACCGAAGGATGGATTTCTGTGAAATTATGATGGAAAAAATAGCTGGGAACCGCAATTGAATAAGAAATAGTTGTATTTCAGATGAACGTACTTTTTTTTAAACGGTAACATGAATACACCAAATGTGCAGTACTGGAATGACACAAATCCACATATCTATCGGGAAGGTCACACACAGTTCCCACAGAAACTGAATGTATGGGCAAGAATTCTGGGAAACCATATTGTAGGTCCTTTATTTCTGGAAGAAAACTTGAACGTTAATGTATACCTGGAGATGCTACAAGAAACGATCGTTCCACTCATACTCCAAATACTAGAAGAAAATGAAAACGAATTCCAGGAACACATTACTTTCCAGCAAGACGGGGCCCCTCCTCACTTCCATCGTCAAGTTCGAAAGTATCTGGATGTAAGATACCCTATGACATGGATTGGACGTCGTGGACCAATCGAATGGCCGGCACGATCAGCAGGCCTCACACCTTGTGACTTCTTTCTGTGGGGTTACATAAAATCAAGAGTATATGAACTACAATCCGACTCTTTGGAAGAACTGAAACAACGAATAACACGGATGTGTGCTGGTATATCTGCAGATATGTTATATAATGTTCGGAAAGAATTTTCCAATCGAATATTTTATTGTCAAGAAGTATTAGGCGGACATTTTGACCACCTAATTCGTAAATTCACAACAGTTTGGCTTCTTATTCTCAATAAATAAAAATCCCACATAACAGTTGTGTTTTTTGTTATAATTGACATTTCAAATGCATATTGTCAAAAAACGTATGAACGAAATAAAAAAAAAGATGGTTGGGGAGGAAATTGAATTGTCTTTCCAATGATGAGCCACATAACTATTTGAAATTTTCAAGTTGATGCCCCCCGCGCCATCTATAGGGCAATCACGATGTCTTTCATTTCAAAAAGTAGCATCGGTGATATCATTCAATACCATTTTTTTCATTGTTCTACGTCGAACCATTCAAAGGTTAACGGGGATACTATAAAAAGCCGCACTTATGCTTGACATTTCAAATGCACATTGTGATAAAACAAATCATCGAAATGATAAAAACAATTAGATGATTGAAAATAAAATTGAACTATCTTTTCAACGATGTACCACATGACCCCCTTGCTATTTAAAATTTTGAAGTTGATGTGCCTCCTCGCGCCATCTATCGGGTAATCACAATGACCTTTATTTCAAAAAGTAGTATCGGTGATATCACACAATACCCTTTTTTCATTGTTCTCCGTAGAACCGTTCAAAAGTTAACAGGGGGGGAAGGCTATAAAAAGTCGCACTGTATAATACGAGAATGCGAGGAATCTAGACCTAGTGAGGACAGGCGTAGTTGGATAGATATGTACCAAGGGTAGGTAGCCCTTTACAGCCTCTACAACAGCAGCAACTTCTCTTTTGTTGTTATATAGACTGCACTATCTTCGTTTTTTATTATCCTAGGAGCCCTGTTATGAGAACCTAATCCTTCATCAGGATATGAAGTAATTTCTTCTGCATGTAGTTTCTTCTGCTAGGCCCACTTTGTTTTCTAGATTCATTGAGCTAACAGTATCTATTACCACCGCGGACTATTGTGGTTTCCTTTTGTAGTTAGATATACTGCGCTATCTTCGTTCTTGGAGCCCTGACAGTATCTTTCACATAGATTTCTGCCTATGAGTATTCTAGGCCCTTTTGTGAGAACCTTATCCGTGCTAGCACCTCATATCTGCATTGACTATGGAAGGGATTCTCTTCTGTCTGGCAAAACCTGCATGTGATTTCTTTCGGCAAAACCATTTTGTTCATATGTTTATTGAACTTACAATGTCCTGTTAGCAGTCTCACTACCGTTTTAACTGACTTTCTATCATTGCTCAGTAGGTCTGCCGTGAGTTTAGGCGATGATCTCTTGAAGAATCCGGCTCTGGAGTTTGGTCCCACCGGCTTTGAGATTGTGTTTCAATTTATTTTTTGATAATTTGTTTGACTATTGCTTTTGCTAGCTGCAAAATGATCCTGGACCATTAATGCCATTGGTGCGCCTTACCTGGCTAGTTCGTCGGCTTTTCCGTTCTGTTCTCCTTTAATACCCATGCCACCTCCACGTTTTGTGATTGGCTAGTTCGTTTAGGGTACAGACACAGAACCACACGAGTTAAGAGTGGACTTGTGTAGCCTTCAGTGCTTTGAGTGTTGCCTGACAGGCGAATAAGATGGCAATGGACCTACTCATCCTGTTTCGTCTTTTTTTATCTGTGGTAACTTGATTACTCTCTTTTCGGACGTCCATCGTCCTAATGGATTTAAAAGGTTTTCGCGGCGTTTCGAATGTTTGTATCTGCAATCATATTCAGGTGAATACTGACAGGCTTAGGTGCTACTTACTTATTTATATGCCTGTCGGTGCAATGTTGCGGTGCGTGTGATTTCGCGTGGTGTGGGGGTGCGTGAAGTTTCGCGCTTCTGCAGTCCGCCAGAAAGAGCTATTAGTGGTTTCCATACGTTCTTGATCTCAACGTTTGGTTGACTAAAGGCGTTATTGGCTTCGATGTAGGCGTCCTCACTGAACTTTCGTTTGAACCATGATTGAATATCTACAACACTCTGAGGAAATTTAAAAGTTTCATTCCAGACAACAAACGATCAGAGCTGACGCCACACTACAACAGCATCTCTACGGGCTTTCGAAAATCCACAAACCAGACATAGCAATGAAACCGATCACCAGCTCCCGGAAACCACCAACCTACAAGTTATCGAAATGCCTCCTACCGATACTACAACCCTTACAAGGAAATAGCAATTCATACGTCGAGAATTTCAAGCACTTCATAGTCACCATCAAAGATGTTGAACTTGGACCAGAAGATCGCTTCAGCAGCTTCGACGTGGAGAGCCTTTACACCAATGTCCCTATAGAGGAATCACTCAGCATTATCAAAAAGAGACTCGTAGAGGATAACCAGCTCCACAAGAGGACTGACCTTGCAATATTGGAATTACTGCAGTGCTGCCTATACAACTCATTTTTTCAAGAAAAGGATCGATTCTTCTCTCAAGTCGACAGACTACCGATGGGCTTTTCCCTTTCTCCAATCATCGCCAACATATACATGGAGTGGTTCGAAGAATTGGCTATACGGGAGGCAGAATACATACCAAAGCTGTGGTTGAAGTACGTGGATGACACTATCATTATATGGAATCACGGAGATAAACATCTCCAGGATTTCTACTCAAGAATTAACAGCATCAAGGATTTGATCAAATTCACGATAGAAATGGAAACCAACCGATGTGAACGTTGAGGAAAGAGGCCATGACATCCACACATCTGTCTTTAGAAAGAAGACACATACGCAAGGGCATATTCGGGATCTGAAATAGGGGGGGGGGGGGGCAGGTCGTATCAGTTTCGAAGATGGGTACAGGTGAAGAAAAACAACAAGCAAACTATATTTTTATTTCAATAATAATCTTCTCGGATTGATTCCAAATTTGTCTATAACTTCCTTTTCCACCATCTCACGGTTTTCTTTTACAAAATTCCGATGCACGCTCATCATGCATAATCCAGTCAGCCTTTCCTCTCCCATAGTGCTCCCAAGCCAGGTCTTTACTCTTCGAAGCGTACTGAAGGATTGTTCTACGATCGCTGTTGTGCATGGAATAGTGCTCAAAACTGAGAGTGCTTTTCTCATGGCGGGGAAAAAAATATTGGTTTCCTTAAACAGGTCAACAACTTAAATTTTACTTAATTTGTCTTCGGATGAATTCTTCTTCATCCACAAATTATACCAAATGTCCAGTTCTCCGGTGATATTCAACTAATATTTTTTTTTAGACAATTCTGAATTCTTGTGGTAGTCTGTAATACTAATTTCGGTCATGTATAAAGGATGTAGTTTTGATAACGCAAAAGCTGGGGTATTTTGTTGGGAAAATCGAATATTTTACGATGATCTAAGCGAATCAAGATATGGTATAATTAGTGAACGTCACCAGTATTCATTATCATTGTCTGATGGAGGATTGCTCCTGTGTTTTTGCTTTCGAGCAAGACGAGGAACAGATGTTTTCTTATTTCCAATTCCGTTGCAATGTATTGAGCTTTTTTAAGTAATTCGTTAGTCATTCGATCTGCGTCCTTACGGTTTTGTTTGAGTACGTCCAGGATTCCTGAAATGTGTTCTCCCACACCAATCAAATCTACGGTCTTTGCTTGCCAAGCGTTAACTACTGGTTCCAATACTAAGGAGTATTTTGCTATTGTTATGAAGGCAATGATGAACAATGGTTTCGTAACTACTGAATGCAACTGGTATGCGTAATTTCCCTCTGTGCATAATTTTTCTAGCGCTTTTACAAGCTCTGGAAAATTTTGAGAAAATTTTCTTATCGATGTATATTTCTCCGACCATCTCGTCTCACACATCCGTGATAGATTGGGAGCACAATTCCTACGAACAGTCGATTCCCGGAAAAAGTTTATTGTATCCTCAATAGTGGCAATAGTATTTCTAATTTCCGGTACCTTGTGTGCATCGTTCACCACAAGATTGAGTTTGTGGCTGAGCAATGAAAATATAATGCCCAAGGATATTTAGCCCTCAAAATCGCTTGTACTCCGCCATATTTTCCTGCCATTGCAGAGCAGCCATCGAAACCACATCCCTCGCAAATTCTGGTGGAAGATTATAGCTAACCAAAAAATTGTTAATTGCTTCGGCGATTGATGAGGTATCTTGTGCGCTTAGTTTAACGAACCCTACAAATTCTTCTCGGATTTTTCTTTTGCTTTCATTGTGAAACCACAAGCCCATTAATAGCTGTTCTTTCCCAGCTATGTCCCCTGTTTCATTAGCTAAGACTGCGTAAGCCATCGTTTTTTAATATCACTTATTATATTCTCCCTAATAACTTCGCCACGTACGGTTATTAATTCGTTTTGTATCTGCGGCGATGTGTAAACTGCATTAAACTTTCCTAGATGAGTCTTCAATTGTTCATCGCCAGAATCGATTCGTAAATTCAATGAATCTAACAACACTCCTCCATCTGGTTCTTTTCCCCTAAGAGGCATATCGTGTGTGCCGCAAAATACTATACAGGAAATAATCGATAACAATATTTGCCTGTTTTCTTCGATTGCTTTTTGGTGAGTACTTTGTAGTTGAACGTCCACAGGTATATCTTAGAGAGAAGCCTTTGCAGCAGCTGTGCATAGGTGGACGTTGTTGGTAACATATTTTTGGCAGTATTCGTGCACATTCTTAAATTTTGTGAATGGCCTGATCATAAATGATCCCACACCTCCTCTAACAGTGCTAGTGCTTGGGGGGAATAGCACAGAGTGCTTGCAAAGAGCTTGGAATATACTAGCCAAGGTGCATATCGATCTTACCAAGCATGATTGCATTTTCTTGCATCAGTTTCAAATCATAATTTCTTGGCGAAACCAAGGAATTTTGTGATAAATCCTTCTTCTTTTCCACTGTTAGCTGGCTGGCTAGCTCAACATTTTCGTGCCAGACATCATTCTTTGTTATTTTGGGATTGACTGCACAAGCTCGTTCAGATGTTAATGGAGAAGAATCGTCAGGGGCAGCTGTGTTTACAGGAGCTACTGGAGAAATTGATGATTATACGTTGTTACCTTTACCTTTAGATGATTGTGGCACTCCAATTGTGTCATGTTTATCATTATCATCGCTCCAACTGCTACTGTCTTGACCCTTCTTCCTCTTATGAGTAGTAATCCCTGAAAAAATACACACAACATTTTCTTCCGGTTTATTTAGGCGTGAAATGCGGTATGTTATCAGAAAAATGCCGGAGCTACACCGTAACAGATGAACATATGACATAGACTGCTAAAATCATAACCATCTTTTTGCTGTAGTCAAGTAAAAATAACACTTGTCCACTTGGCCTAGCTATCTCATAAACTTTCGTCATTAGTCGGCCGTACTTCAGTTAGTGCTTCCCTTCCCTCATATCTACTAATCACCCTATCCGGCCTAACCTAAGCCCAAGTATATAGGAATTAAGGAACAGCATTGTTATTTGTTAACCTAACCCCCTTAAAAAGCGCCATGAGACCATGAGTAAAGTAGATAAAGTAACTCAACTTACTTCTTTGGAAAAATTTCCTGATATCCATCAGGGGGGCAGCTGCCCCCCCTACCCCTCGCTGAATACGCCCTCTTGCACATACGGGACAGTATCTTAACTACAGCTCCAACCTTCCGAGTTTGACAAAGAGAGGGGTCGTGAGAACATTGGTAGACAGAGCAATGCACATATGCAACGACAAGGAGTCACTTGATGCCAAATTAAACCACATCAGAGAGAACCTTCATCGGAATGGATACCCCAAGAAACTCCTAGGAGAAATATTGAAACAACTCCAGAGACCGAAGACATCTGAAGAGTAACAACAAAGCACAGTGATCTGCCTTCCGTACATCAGAGATGTCTCCGAGAATATCAGAAGGATCGAAAACAAGTTCAACATCAAGAGCTGCTTCCAATCCGGCAGTACTTTACGGAGTTTTCTTACCAAGACCTAACCTGATAACAGAAATGAACTCAGTAAGTATTGTATTTATGAAAGTCCATGTGAATGCAGAGATTCCTACATTGGGGAGACAAAGAGGCCGTTATCGGTAAGATTGGAAGAGCACAAGAAATGGACTCAACGCGGAGAAACGTCAAAGTCGGGAATTGCTGAACACCATCAAATTCTATGTGACGACGCAAGTGTTCTACATAGAGAGAGGTTCAAATGGGCTGCCTACATCGAAGCCAATAACGCCTTTAGTCAACCAAGCGTCGAGATCAAGAACGTATGGAAACCACTAATTGCTCTATTTGGCAGACTGCAGATGCGAGGAATTCCACGCACCACTACACCGCGCACATGGCGGAATTACACGCACCATTGCACCGACAGACATATAAATAAGTAAGTAGCACCTAAGATTTTCAGTATTCACCTGGAGACGATTGCAGATACAAGCATTGGAAATCGTGAAAACCTTTCAATTCCATTAAGACGATGGAAGTCCGAAACGAGAGTAATCATGTCTTTCAACAGGTTCACTGGGATAATGAATCTTCATTTTTGTTCGTATATTCATGTACCAGCTCCTTCTTCCGTCTTGGAGCCGTCTTTTTACCAGGTTAAAGAAGACAGTTGCAGGTATATAAAGCAGATAATACCGGGAGCTGACAAGAGTAGAACAGCTCATATGTCGAAGATAAAGCAGAAAAGGCACCGATTAATAGTTAAAGTCCTGACCAGCTACAAGCACTTAGACCTGATACAGCGTGCCAAAATTGTGGTGAGGAGTAGACTGAATGAAGACGTCTTTGGAACCGCCATGTTTCAAGGTGAAGATAATCGAACCGATCATTTTGAATAATTCATAGTTTCCCACAAGACAAAATTGAAGTGAGCAGAAAGAAAAATGATAGTGATTGAGCTGGTGAAATCCCATTATTTCTTATTAAAATCAATTTCACTCGAAAAAGAAAAACCATTTTTTAAATGAGAAAAAACAATACTTTTTCCATAAATTATATGAAGAAATCCAAAATTTTCCCCCAAGTTCACCATGACTTCCTGAAAAAAATATCATATTTTTTTATTTTGGTAAGGCTTATTTCATCAAGTATCTCGAAATACAACAAAATTCAGACAAAAGTAACACGAGACACAAAGGAAAAACAATAAACTTACCCAATGATTTCAACATAAACATGTTTTCATTACCTTTTACACAAAAACAAATAACCCATTTACCATTTATTGCATAAACTTATTGATAGAAAAAACTCCTATTATTCGTGATCTCACCTGTTAGTCATCCAGACCGGACTGAAGTCTCACAACTAATTTGATGGCTTATAATGAATATGTATTGTGAATATTGTATATATTATGATTTCATATTCATATATTCATATACTATATAATTATTTATGCCTATTTGCCATTTTATTGTTTGTTTTATCATTTGGAGGTGAGTAAGTGTAATATATTGGTATTCAAATAACAAAAAATGGTCTATACCACCAACAAAAAGTTTGTATCACGAAAAAATTAAAAAGAAAAATTAAGCCCGTCCTCCAAAGAACTCTTACCGGCGCTTATGCCATTCTCCTCGAATAGTTTTCCACCGTATATATTCCACAAATTATGATGATTTTCTTCATTCCAAGTATTACCTTATTCTGTAAACAACTGCTGTTCAATCAAGTTAGTTGAAAAAATGAATCATGTTTTCATTCTTCTGATGGTTTGTACCTCTGTAACAATGGTTCATGCGTCACCAAGTGTTAGGAAATGTTCAAGCGATTTTTGTGATATTGTAAAAGTGAATTGCTTGAACGTGCCAGATTCCTGCCCAGAAGGCCAAGTCTTGAGAACAGTGCCGGAACTTTGTATGTGCTGCCCTGCATGCTATAAAAACCTAGGTAGGTATTTGAATAATAGAGGGTTAATGACAAATTTATTGAACACGTTGCGATAAAACATTATTACCGCATGTCAGTTTTCAATTTACCGGTGTTCTTTATGAATCAAAGTTCATTTCTCGATGAGCTCTCATTGCTGCAAGATGATTGTTCCATGACGATGCTGATTTGTTCTTCTTAATTATTAGTTATAATAATAATGTTTATCCATTCACAAATTATAATATTTACAAAATTCAATATATCTTTGGAAGTTCAAATGACTAACAATGGCACCACAAGGGCATCCGCGCGTGGACTTGCCTTTGTTGATCATTTAAAATATTTAAACAAAACGTCGTACACAGATATAATATAATAGGGACATTTAACAAATAATAATTACAAACATGGCACACTATACAAAAATTTGTATCGGGCGGTAATAGCTATTTATGTACCAAGTGCGTTATATAGATCCTAACGCCCGGAGGGTAACATTCACCCGAGGGCCTTTGGCCCGAGGGATGAATGTTGCCCGATGGGCGTTAGGATCTAGTAACGCTCGTGGTGCATACAAGATTTTATTTTTCACGAAAAAATTATCTTAAACGACGTTGTTTACTTCATAAATTTCTTCTCATAGTATTTACTGCGTTCTGGTCGGCAACTGAGCACAAGTGAGCTTCTATGCAATTGCCATGGAAACATTGAAGAGGTTGCTAAGGGTTGTTTATTTAATAAAACGACGCTGCATTTTTGTACGAATTGATAAGCTTGTTAGTGGAGGAAACTAAAACGGTTGTGTTCATAATAATTATGGAGATCCCACAGAATGTGACGCTCAAAGCTGGAAAAGCGTTAGGAAATTTACTGCCTGTGAAATCCAAACACTTATACGAGAAGGAGTATGACCATTTTCTGAAATGGAAAGATGAAAACAGAGTGAATACCGTAAATGAAACTGTCTTAATGGCATACTTCCAGGAACTGGTGAGTTTATCTCATGAAAAATATTAATATTTTTTATTTATTTTACATTATTTCAGTCTGAACAATATAGTGCAAATATTATATGGACCAAATACTCACAGCTGAAATCAATATTGATTGTTAAAGAAAATATTAATATATCAGCTTTCAGTCAACTGATGGTATTTCTAAAAATTAATTAAAAACGATACATTCCTGAAAAATCAAAGGTATTGGAAGGTGGACAAGTATTACTTTTCATAAGAAAAGCTCCAGATGATACTTTTCTGCTACATAAAGTTGTTCTGGTAATGGGCGTATTTGGAGGCTTAAGACGTGATGAAATGGTCAAGATGACAGTTGATGACATTGAAGACAGAGGAGCCGTTTTACTGGTCGAGGTACCAGAAACCAAGACCTGCACCTCAAAAAGTTCCACCATTGTTGAAGAAAGCGAAATAGGAGCCTTGAACTTAGTTAAAAAGTACATTGCACTACGACCAAAAGGATGTAAACAACGTAGGTTTTTTTAACCTACAGAAATAATAAATGCATTGAGTTACCTGTAGGAGAAAATGTTAGAAGTTTTTGAGAAATACTCGAAGAAAAATAAACTCAGAGGCAAACAGTAGACATATATGTAATCAACTAACAACATCAAAAATTACATCTCATAGTAACCATTGTACAAAGTGTTTATTAATTCAGTTCACATTATCATCATTCCAACACTCTCCCTTAATGTGAACTCTCCATGAATTTTGACAATAAATAATGGAACTGCTCTCTTCCTAATGGTTTTGTAAACAAATCAGCGAAATTTTCTTTCGAAGCAACGTAAGTAATATTCACATCTGCATTCAAAAACCTTTCTCTGGTATAATGATAATGAATGTCAATGTGTTTGCTTCTTTGATGCATAACAGGATTTACAGATAAATGAATTGTCGACTGATTATCACATAGTAGTAGTGGTTTTATATTCTGACCCAAGTCTTCTAGTAATTGTGACATCCACATTGCTTGTCTGCAAGTACTTGATAGTGCCATGTATTCTGCCTCCGTGGTTGAAACTGCTACACTTTGTTGCTTCTTCGTACACCAGCAGACAACTGATCCTCCATAAAATGCTACAAATCCTGTATAGGACCGCCTATCATCTAGGGAGTTTGCAAAAGAAGCGTCACTATACAATTTCAGTGAAGGGGACCCCACTGGTTTATAAATCAGTTTATAATGCCTGGAACCTTTCAGATAACGGAAAAGATGATGTACTGAACTATTATGTATGGTTGATGGATCCACACAATACTGAGACAAAACATTTACGGTATGGGCAATATCTGGTCTTGTTCCCATAGCTAGATACAAAAGACTTCCAATTTTCGACTGATACAGTTCTTTATCAGTCCTAGAATCACCTGGTTTCGCTTTCTCCAGTCGTGTTCCACAATCCATGGGAGTTGAAGTAGGTTTGCAATTCAGAAAATTGTACTTTTCTAATAACTTATAAATGTACTGCTCCTGGGACAAAGCCAAATAATTTTCCTGCCAAGATATTTGGATTGAAAGCAGGTATTTTGGTATTCCTAGAAAAGTTACTTCAAAATGTTGAGCTAAAATATCTTCAACAATTTTCACTTTTCCATGGGAAGAACCCAAAATCAGAAGATCGTCCACGTAGACTGCTACTATCTGTTGTTTGTCCAAAGATAAAAATAAACAGGGATCTGCATTTGATTGCCGAAGATGGATTTTCTTGAGCACTGTGATCAACTTTTGATTCCATTGTCGTGGTGATTGCTTTAGACCATAAATACTTTTATTCAACCGACAAACTCTTCCTGGTTGATCATCCATGCCCTTTGGAATTCTCATGTATACCTCTACGTCAATATCTCCATTGAGAAATGCCGTTTTGATATCCATTTGGCTTGATATCATTCCATTATGAATTGCGTGAGCCAAGAACAGTCTGATCGTCTCATATCGTATCACAGGAGAAAAAGTTTCTTCGAAATCGACTCCAGGAACTTGACTGAATCCTTGGGCTACAAGCCTGGCCTTGTATTTAGAAACTTCCCCTGTTTCAGATATTTTTTTCTTAAATACCCAACGACATCCAACTACTCTCTGACCTTTTTCTACATCAACAATGTCCCATACTTTGTTTTTCTCCATAGATTCAAGTTCTTCCGCAATTGCCTTCTTCCATTGTTCTTCCTCCGTTCCAGAAATAGCATCTTCATATGAAATTGGTTCATTCATAGCCAGTTTGCAGAATTCTTCTCCATAACGTAAAGGAGTGGTGTGTTTACGTGAACTTCGCCTTTGACAGAAATTATCGTTGGAATTACAGTAATTCTTATTTTTATCAAGTTCATTTTTTTTTTCAGTCTCGCTAGAACAACTGGGGTTCTCTAATTCGTCATTATCATCTTGGTCTTTACTAGAATCTTTTCTTCCACTTTCTTTTCCTTCTTCTTTAGTATTCTGATATTCTGTCTCATAACTAACAATGAGAGGATACTGACAATTTTCGTACATATTCATTCCTTCCTTGTTGATTGGATGAATATGAACAACCTCATCATTTTCTGAAGAAAAATTGTAGTCTCTAGAAATAACTACTTTTCTTCCTGTCCAGAAACGATACCATCCTGCTTTTGGACCATAACCAACCAGGCTTGCTTGTAATGCTCTTTCTGCAAATCCTTTGAGATGGTTTATCGAAGGTTTCTGTCCATAGAACATTTCCAGCGGTGTAGTTTTAGTAAAAGAATGGGGAAGATGATTTTTTGTATATACTGCATGAGCTACTGCTTCTGCCCACAGACATTCAGGCAATTCGGAATCTATAAGATACGTTCTAGTGATCGTGGTTATCGTTCTATTGTAACGTTCAGCGATCCCATTAGTTTCATGAACTCTAGGAATAGAATATTCTGTTTTTATTCCAAGATTTTTGAAGAAAGATTTCAAAGAAGTTGATGTATATTCACCTCCATTATCGGACTTGAATATTTTAACTTTTCCCTCTGATTGACGTTCAATTCTCGTGATAAATTCTTTGATTGCTTCTTCAACTTCACTCTTCTTTGAAATGAACTTCACCTCTGCATATCTCGAGAATTCATCAATAAATGAAACGTAATAATACTTTCCTCCGCAAGACTTTGTTGGAAACGGTCCAGCGACATCCGAATGGATCTTTTGCAAGCGTTCAAAACATGAATTTCCATTTTCCTTGGTGATTTTTCGCGTCATTTTAGATTTTCGACAAGCTGTACACTCCATTTCATATTTTCCTTTCGGCAACACACATGGATCTGCTACTGACTTCCTGATATCGTCAAATGAACTAATGGGAGTATGTCCCAATCGTCTATGCCAGGTTGAAATACTTATATTAGCTATAGCGGAGTTAATATGTATCTCTTGAAAAACATTTTCCTTATTTTTGGAAACCACCCATCCTACCATTTTTCCCTTTTTCCATAAAGTTATATCTTCTTCACCTTTCATAGATATTCCCTTTGATTTCAGTGTTTCCCATGATATCAATGAACACTTTAGTTCAGGAGCGTAAAGAACATCATGCAATGTAACATTTATTGTGATACTTTGAGGTAACAGAGCTTTCAGCTTGACATTACCAATATGAGTTACTTCTATCTTCTTATTGTCACCCAATCGTATGAATCCCCTATAAGGCTGGAGATTTTCAAACGCATTTTTATTTCCACTCATATGTGAGGTAGCTCCAGTATCAAAAATCCATTTATATGACGTTTCGGTTGAAACCGTTGCTGGATATGCAACTTCGTCAGATTCATCGCTATTGACCAAATTAGCTTTCTCTTCTTCATGTTTTTTATTTCTACAGTTTTGAATTGTGTGTCCTTTGTACCATCTGTTATGTTCCTTGCAATATGTACACTCTCTGCGAAACTGTTTCTTTCCGCATTTTTCTTTCCCGAAAAAGCAGTATTGTCTTGATTTTTGGATTTGAAACTGATATTTCCATTAGCCGAGAACAAACTTCATCATAAGTCAGATTATTTTTTGTTTTCAAATTATCCACGATATTTTCGATTTCATCTGGTAGTGTGGTAAGAAATAAGGAACCTTTTGCTTTTGCAGAATTTGCTAGTGGACGTAAAGCAGCTTTCAAGCAATCTTTGACTTCACCAGAAGTTTCAGTAGTACGCTCAACTAGTCTCGCCCATAATTCATTGTACTTGGCTATATGATCTGGTAATTATACTTTGATTCACATTTTATGCCAACCACTGACTTCACCAGGGCATGTAGTGAGTATTCATTTCGCTTATCAAATGAATTAGTTAGTGTTCTCCACATATCCTGAGCTTTAATATAACAAGTGATCTGTGGAACAATTATTGAGTCTACGTTGAAAAGTAAGAATGCTCGAGCTAACGAATGCCGATAGCGCCAATCTTCACATCTCAATTGATGCTCTTTCATTATTTCCATATACTTTGCATCAGAAGATTCTACGTTGGGTGGATTCTCTGCCGGATCTTTTTCTTCACCAGTAACTATTTTGAAAAGGTTGTAAACGTCCATGTATGCAAATACCATAGTTTTCCATGAATGAAAGTTAGAGATTCCTTGCAACTTTTCAAATTTAGGAAATTTATCCATTTTGATAACTGTTGACGTCTCTGACAGCTTTCTGTAAACTTGTGACAACTTCCAGAAATATTTTCAACTGGAATACGATTTTCAAGCGAACAACTTCTGTTATATAGTTTCTTCACTTCTTTTGCGGTTAGCACTGTTCTGGGCCCATAACCTGTTAGAAGTTTTTGAGAAATACTCGAAGAAAAATAAACTCAGAGGCAAACAGTAGACATATATGTAATCAACTAACAACATCAAAAATTACATCTCATAGTAACCATTGTACAAAGTGTTTATTAATTCAGTTCACATTATCATCATTCCAACAGAAAATACTATAGGAATGTGTTCCTTCTATCATAGCGAAATACCTAAATTTGGAAAACCCGAAAGGTTACACCGGACATTGTCTACGCCGAACGTCGTCAACGCTTCTTGTTCAAGGTGGTGCTTCCTTTGAAACACTAAAATTACATGGAAAATGGAAGAGTAGTGCGGTAGCGGAGAGCTATATTGAAGAAAGTATCTCCTCGAAGAACAAAATTGCTACAATGATAGCCCATTCCGTTTCTGAAAAAGAAAATGTTAACGTTCCGAACGAAACCGAATGCACATTGAGGAGTTCATCATCGGTCAACTCACAGAACTTCAAACTTGGTACTAATTTTTCAGGAACTTTTGAAAATTGTAATTTCTATTTGAGAGCAAATAATTAGTCCCTTTTTTATGTACAGTTATAAATAAAACTTTTCTGAGTAATTAATTCATTGAACTACAGAAAAAAACATTTAGCGGGCGTTATGACTCATAATGCCCTCCATAACGCCCCGGGCGTTATGGGTCTGTCAGTAGCAACCGTTGCCAAGGTATTATAAAGCAGTAACGATCAAGTGAAAAATAAATATTTTTTTATGCTTCCTGTTTGAAGTTAACAAATCTGGTATTTTTTTCTGACACGGTCCTTTCCGAATCCAGTCTCCTACATATGCTCATACTGTACGCTTTGTTACTGCAGGGATCTGTCCTGGACTTGGTTTTGTTTTCTGATCCTGCAGAGAGAAAAAACAAATTGTTGAATCAAATAAAATTTATTTGAATCAAACGAATAAAAGTGTCGTATATGCACGACAAAATATAATCTCAAAATTAGTAAAATAATAACTTGGTTTCAATCAACTGAAACTAATTTGCATTGACCAAATATCGTATTTAACCAACTGTATTCATAACTCGTTTCGGCAGAAATGTTGTTTCAACCATGTAATTATTATGTTGAATCGGATAATCAGATCTACAAAATTTGTTGATTGCTTTGACAAAAATATTCATTCAAACAAGTATTCATGTCGAATTGATGAATTCACTAAAATGTCAATGCAACAGAATAAGCAGATCTCTTCACTAAAAATATTTATTCAAATGAGTAACCATTCTGTTAATCCACTGAATTGACAAATATGGCAACCGAACATGAGAGCCTACACCATACATTTGAGTCCAGACGCCGCAACGATGATGAGTTAGCTTTGCTATTCGGTAACACTATCTAAGTCAGGGACAGTTTGTGCGAACGCTTCGCCATTTAACGCATATAGTTCAACCAATATAATATTCTTCTATTCGAATCAATCTATTTCCGTTGTTTGATTCAAATAAATATTATATTTGTGTTGAAATACATTTTCATTCAATATGAGATGGAGATTGTTTCAATATTCGAATCAAAGAAATATTAGCATTGCATTGCAAAATATAATGATTCCATCAATCGAATACACCTGTCCCAAGTAGCATTTTTAGTGGGCGGGACGTAGCGGCTACGAGTCTGGAAAACTTTGAGGTGTTTGACCACAACCACTGCCACGTAATATACACGGTTCTATCCCGTGGCAGCTACCAAAGTGGGGAACACTTCTTTGGTGGCCGCTAAGTTCCGATCTACGTTCCTGGATATCCGATAGTGATATTCCAACCACGTTGTGGTCACCTGGCAAAAACGTGGATATGTAGTGGCCAACACTAGACACGTTAAACAACTGACTGCGCTTGTGTAATTGATATGTAGCTCGATATCTATCCTGCAACATATTTTTATAATAAATGTTCCTCATTCTTCCATTTTGCCTGATTAATTTCCAACACTCGATCGACTATAAGTATAAAAATATATAACATACACACACGTAAGTGAGAATTTCGAATTTGGATATTTCTGATTGGGATAAAACGATTGAAAGTTTACTGTGAAATATGGGTGTTATAGCACGCGCCATCTGAATACTCTTCATTTAAAGAAAACATTATATTATTGGTAATAACTCTCCTCTAAAATTAGGTACCATCAATTTTTTTTTATCAATCTTTGTTACTTGAAACCAACACTTACGTAATAAATTACTACGTTTGATGCAGTACTGACGACAAATAAATATTTATTGAATGTTTCGTTCATTTCTCTAATAATGGCGATCCAGCATATTCCTGTAAATATGGAGCTTTTGGAGAATATAACTTCAAAGTAGCAGAAACTTAAAATGTACCACGATTAAGTTCCTCTCATCATAAAGTGGCCAATGGAACTAAATTATTAACATTTTAATCACTAGAAAATGGCGCCATGACTCAACACTTCAGAATTATAACCTTAAAATTACAATAGGTCTTATACCCTTGAAAGTGGCGAACACGTCGTGGCTCCTATAATCTGCCACTTCAAAGTGGTAATCCCGAAATTGCGGGTACATGTCCATTCATTGTTAAAAAAAGGACAAGGTATGAATATCAAGCAGGCGCACAAGTCAGAGATCCCATCTATTTAAATGAACCTTTTTATACAAAATCAAGAGAAATTGTCTATTGAAAATTTTATTTCGAATAAATATCATTCACGTTTCACGTAAGAGGTAAAACGAACTTTTTGTAAGCCACAGTAAAATAATTTGAGAAAAGTTAGGTTAGTTTTCGTCATCGCGCGGACCAATCCACGGTCACTTGATGGAGTCTTTCAAATGTAATGTGACTTTTATTAAATGCGAACTATGGCAATCACTTATGTTGATAGCAAGAACGTGGCAACCATCACCACATGTCACAATCAAGTGCCTGCCACATTGAAGATTTCATGGAAGTTACTAAAACGTCACCGAAACTATCATACTCTATTGAAAGTGATTGTGACTTCCAAGTGATGTTTAAGTGGTACATGATGGTTACCGCAACAGATATTTTCCACTTTCAAATTTGAAAACCTTCAAGGTGATTCTGCTTGGTGGCCATAATGTTTCAGATACCTCAATTGACACTAACAAGTTATAGAACTGTGGAGTGGCTACCATAGATGTTACGTGACTACAACCATGCAAATATAAAATTTTTGTTATTCTTACTGTATAGTGGTGGATTTAGTGGTGATTACGTAATAACCACCGAGTCGAAGTTGCAATATCAGTTTCCGTCTCTATGATACTGCTTGGGGTGTTTTGGGATGAATTTTATTTAGTCTGGTTAAGCCAATGAGAGTGACCAAATAAATTTGGTTGAATTGACATATTCTTTTTTTCCGTATATTTTGGCAAGTTCGTTGAGTTTTTCATTTTTAGGAAATAACGTTCAAAGAGCCAAAATATTATCCAAAGTACGCTCCCGATTAGGAAAGATCATGGTACATCACAATGAGCTAATGAAATCCTATCACTCCTTATTAAAAACAATTCGAACCGGGAAATATTTTTCAAATAAGAATAACAATTCTTATTCCATAAACTATATGAAGAAATCCAAAATTTTCCACCTAAAGATGTCTTTGACAAGAATATTATTATTTTTTGTTTCATTGTTATTACAAAAAAATATATACTCAACAAAAATTTCCAAAAGTTTTATTTTTGATCTCATTGTTCTCTATGCTAGGGCGAGTTTCATTGAAAACGTCGTTTTCTTTGGCTCCTACTTAGATACGCATTCGTATTCGTATAAGTGTTTCATGAAACAAGCCCCTGATCGTTCCAAAGGCTGATTTACACGTTGCTAGTTACTAGTTTACCAGCTGGTAGGTTGACAGAAAGGCCACTAGCACATGGTAATTGGTATCCCAGCTCATTGGTGCTTTATGGTTTACACTATGTCAGCTACTGTAAGAATCCCAGAATTGTGTCAATGACGCACATTTCAAAACGGTATAATTTTACAAATGTTATAGTTTTTTCGTCATACCAACGGTAATCCATTTTTATCACAGAATGTACCGGTGTAGGTACATTCTTTACTCCAGCGGTTGGCGGAAGATAATTGTTCTTTACACAGTGCCAGTCAGTTGGCGCCAATATGCGGTATGGTGGAGGAAAAAGATGACGCGTCAGCAGAACAAAAATATTTGTTTTACTAGCGCTGTCTCCCAACGATTATACACAAAGAAAACGATGGCTTATTTCCTATCTTCGTACATTGGCCAAATTTCAACTGCATAAGTGCCCATGTATATTTCTACTTTTTCACAGCGGTTTTTCTTCGTGTTAATAACATGTTCTGTCGTTTTTTAGGTATTTATGTTTGCTTAATCATTTGACTTTCGTTTCAATGGATTTATAGTGGCATTAGCATGGAATGTTAGTGCGTTTTGGAGCCCACTTGGTGACAGGACACTTGTTTTTTAACTGTTTTTCGATTTATTGAAAATATTTTAGGTAAATATAGCTCTCCCGAAAAATGCTGAAGGATTTACATAATTCCCTAGGCAGTGTTAGTTCAAGCTGTTTTTACTTCAGATCATAGCATGGAAGTCGTAGTTTCTTGTAAGAACCATCAACAAGCTCTCAAAAACTTCACCCTAATTTTCAACCCATAAAAATATCGAGACAACTCATTAATTCCTATTTATTACAATAGGTCGAAAGTTTCTACAAATATTCTCAGTAAATCGAAACAAGGAAGTGCCCTAGCATGAAATGACGTTTAAAACGTGCTTAGCATCAGTTCAATTTATGAGTTTTCCACAAAAAACGTGGGCATCTAGAGTTCTAAAAATTCAAAGGAGCTGAAGTAAAATAGCACATCAACCAGAAACACACAAAAAATAAAATGGTTTAAGTTGAGATAAAGGTTGCGGGGGGGAATGCAGATAACATCGACGAACTCGGCTATCCTTTCTGGTGTATCATAGTCTACTCGATAAGTTGAAAATGGTCTAAAATAGAGATACTGCTCTTAAAATTATGTGTGATAGCTCATTGGATCCGGAATAACGCCTAGAAAAATGTGCCGAAAGCGTGTATTAGCACATAAAAAATTGCAAAAGATATAAACAATTGAAGATGAAAAAAAAATTGCATTTCGTTTTTTGCCAATATTTCATAAACTATTGATATTTAAGAAATTTCAAGAGAAGATTCTGAAAGAGGAGAAAATTTCCAATAAAAAACTTTGAGCTCCCGGAACTCTATCTCCATAATTCATAATTTTAATTTAACGCTGAAAATGGGTCTCCGAGCGACATTTTTAGGTTGCGCGCGCGGCGTCAAAAGCGAGTACGACACATTAATTAATTTATTTAAGGTATTAATTTTTTTTTTTTTTGAAAAAATTATGGTGTATTCGGAACACTATAAATAATTTACTCCCGTTGGGAATTTTACTTAAAGTAAATTTTTCAACAAGTTAAACGATTGTTAACTAACAAAATTTTCTCGAACTTCTGTCTTCATTGTACATGAAAAAAAATGTTTAAATAATTGTGGTAAAATTTTTTCGCTTCGTAGAGCCTTTCCTATATACATACTTAACAAGATCACGCCATGGAAGTTGAAAAAATATCCATACTTTGTTTATAATAATTTTTGTACTTAAACAAAAACTTAAAAACCCAAGTAATGTTGTTAAAAAAAAAATATTTTCCTTAATCATCATATTATCGTTTTTCTATTAATACAACATATAAATTTATTTGCAAAAACAAAATTCCCCCCATTTGTTGATAAATTTTTTATAAACAAATTGATTATTTCAATATTTTAAAGATTTTTCCACAACTTATTTTTCAAATATTATTTTTAAAAAAAATCCTTAATTTTTAGAAATTATTTTTTTTCTAAAAATCATAATTGACAGTCCTCTATGGAATAACAAAAAACAATTTTTTTTTCATCAACAATTCCATTGTTTATTAACTTACCAATTTGTTATATTTTTTTTAACTTTGTTAGATTTTTTTTCTTGAACTCCTAAAATTTACAAAAACAACCATATATGACAAAGTATAGAAAAAAAAATTCCCAATTTTCCCAATTCCAATTCCCAAAGAACAATGAAAAATTGGAAACAAATTTTTTCTTTATTTTGTTATATATGGTTGTTTTTGTAAATTTTAGAAGTTTCAGAAAAAATATCTAACAAAGTTAAAAATTGGTAAGTTAATAAACAATGGAATTGTTGATAAAAAAATTTTTTTTCGTTACATAGAGGACTGTCAATTATGATTTCTAGAAAAAAAATTATTTCTCAACTAATTATTTAAACAATAGAAATATAAAAAAACGATTCTAAACAATTAAAAATTGTTATGAGATTTTTATTATTAACAAAAATCATAAAAAAAATTTATCAACAAATGACGGTAAATTTTTTGAAATAATTTATCTTGTTTGTAAAAAAAAAAGATGATTAAGAAAAATATTTTTTTTTAACAACATTACTTGGATTTTTTCGTTTTTGTTCAAGTACAAAAATTATTATGAACAAAGTATGAATATTTTTTTAACTTTTATGGCGTGATCTTGTTAAGTATGTATATAAGAAAGGCTCTAGGAAACGAAAAATTTTTACGACAATTATTTAAAAAAAAAATCATTTACAATTGAGACAGAAGTTCGAGAAAATTTTGTTAGTTAACAATCGTTTAACTTGTTGAAAAATCAACTTCAAGTAAAATTTCCAACGAGAATAAATTATTTATAGTGTTCCGAATACACCATAATTTTTTCTAATTTAAAAAAAAATATTTAATACCTTAAATAAATTAATTAATGTGTCGTACTCGCTTTTGACGCCGCGCGCGCAACCTAAAAATGTCGCTCGGAGACCCATTTTCAGCGTTGAAATAAAATTATAAATAATGGAGACAGAGTTCCGGGAGCTTAGAGTTTTTTATTGGAAATTTCCCCCTCTTTCATATTTTTTTTTGTAATTTCTTAAATATTAATAGTTTATGAAATATTGACAAAAACCGAAATGCCATTTTTTTTTCATCTTCAATTGTTTATAACTCTTGCAGTTATTTATGTGCTAATACACGCTTTTGGCACATTTTTCTAGGCGTTATTCCGGATCCAATGAGCTATCACACATAATTTTAAGAGCAGTATCTCTATTTTAGACCATTTTCAACTTGTCGAGTAGACTATCATCATTGGCTCAATTGGCTGTCACCAAATAGCGCGCTGACAGCGCCAGTGACTGGCATAAAACGTTTATACATCATTCGCTGGCATCCAGTTACTGGCGACCTCTACTGGCACCCCACGGGTAACGTGTAAATCCGCCTTAAGAATACCTCCAACTTCAACAAAATTCAGAGAAAGGTCACACGAGACATACAGTAAAAACAACGCTTCTATCGAATGATTCCAAACACGAATATGTTTTGATTACTTTTTACGCCAAAAAAAAACTAGAAATAACCCATTCGCCTGCTATTATATGAACCGAGTGATATAAAAAACTATATTAGTCATGATCTCACCCATTAGTCATCCAGACAGGACTGAATTCTGACATTCAAACTTGAAATGGAAATAAAAAAAGTTCACATATAATTTCATCATTTTATACTATTCACGCAGAGAGATTAATCATTTTTTGAATTATTCAAGTATTCAAAAATAAAAACCCCTCTCCCATAGAACTCTTATCGCCGCTTATGCCATCCTCCTCGAATTGTTTCCACCGTAGATTTCCACAAATTATCACGACTTATTTCATTCCAAGTATTATACCTGTTCCTGTTAACAAGTGCTATTCACTCGAGTTTGTTGAAAACATGAATCCAACACATCACGTTTTCATTCTTCTGATAGTTTGTACCTCTGTGACGATGGCTTATGCACTACCTAGTGTTAGAAAATGTCCAAGCGATTATTGTAACCTTATATTAGTGAGTTGCCTGAACGTGCCAGCTTCCTGCCCTGAAGGCCAAGTGTTGAGAACAGCGCCGGAACTTTGTATGTGCTGCCCTAAATGTTATAAAAACCTGGGTAGGTATTTGAATAACAGAGAGTTAACGTCAAACGTGTGGTGACAACTTATTGCACACGATGCGGTAAATAGTTATTTATTGTATGAGCGTCATATAAGCCATATAAAACACGAAAGAAAAGCAACACGAGTGGTTGCTTCTCTTGAGTGTTTTATATGCCAATAAGATATGGGATGCAATACAATATTTTATTATTTTATATTATTATTTTATGGTATGTTATTAACACGAGGACTTTTTCTGAATTAGGGGCTCATTTTTTATGTTTATGACAGTTGCTGGAAATTTATAAAATATGTTGTGTTTTGATATGGTTCCAATAAGAACAAGTTTGTTTATTAGGTAAGTTAAAATTTTCTTAGACCGTGTCTTATGATCCAATAGTGTTTTATTGACCTCATAAGACGTTTATAAAGAAAAGTAAGTGAGTAAATTTATTCAATTCGGTATAAAACAGATACAGATTCATTTCTAACAGAAGAGAGAGAAAAAAAATATATATATGTGTATATATATATATATATATATATATATATATATATACAGTGTTAAATTAGTCCATCAGTCCGTTTTGATGTATTGTTAAAGGGCAAACTGGTATGGCTTTACAACAAATTGATGTGCAAATATTTTAAATATTTTTTTCAATGAAACACCCTATATTTTTTCATGCATTTCGATTCGTAATAACATTCTCAACAACAAAGCTCATTTGACTTTTTTTCGTAAAGGTGAAAATAAGACAGTTGTATTAGTAGGAAACATTTATAGTTTTGTACATTAATACCAAATAGCTTAGTGGTGTCAATTGAGTGGTGCGACATGATGATCACGGGTTTCACGAGTTCACATCCCAGCGCAATTTTTTCTTTTTAATGTCTTATTTTGCTATTAGTAACAAAATATTGTCATTCGTATAAATACAAAAAATGGGTGTTTGGACAATCATGAGGTTTTATTCGCCAAAACGAAGAAATTTTTTGTACTAGTGAAAGAAATAAATATTTGCACATAAGTCGCTCATTTTCCACTTTAGGAAGAAAAGTGATATGAGCCTTGTTGTTGAGAATGTCATTACAAATCGAAATGGATGAAAAAATATAGGGTGTTCCATTGAAAAAAATATCATTTTATGAAATATTATGACAACGCGACTGTCAATTTTTTTTTTGTTTTCGGCATCGAGAAGGCCACTGAAAATGCTACCAGTTTGCCCATTTAACCGAAATCTAGCATCAATAATAACGAGTGGCAATGGTCCGACTTAATTTGAACATTATTTATATATATATATATATATATATATATATATATATATATATATATATATATATATATATATATATATATATATATATATCTCAACTCAACTACCGCAACTAAAACATTCTATAGACGGTCGTACTGTACGCTTTGGTACTCCAAGGCTCAGTCCTGGACCTGGTTCGTTTTCCGGTCATTTTTTTGCTAGTTCTTTGGCTTTTTTGTAACCTGCAATATCCTGATATCCTGGAATCCAAATCGGCTTGAGGCGGTTTCGTTCTGCCAGTGTTCTTAGTTCATCATTGCATGTTCAAAACCTTCAGTGTCCCCTGCTTGAGAGGATATGGATCTGCTCCTCTTTTATTGCTCTTCATTGAAGCATTTCGTAGACCTAAAACACAGAGGTGTGGTTACCCAGTGGGTAGCTGAGAGAACACTCCTACTCCAGCATTATCCGTCTTTGAAGTTACCTAATATTGCCTCACCTTGTACCACCAAGTGGAGGGGGGCAGCAGTGGCTCTATGGCTGCAGTGGGCGTTGATCTCATTTCCATGAATTCTAATGAGTTCATATGGTGATGTTGATCTTTATTTCATATCCAAGTTTATATGCCTGTGGTCGGAGAAGTCAGATACATTCCATTCTGTAACAAAATAAGTGACGTAAGTGGCTATTGTTACATCAATTACCTCTCTCCTGTTTTTTGTTACAAAGGTTGGTGTGTCAATGTGTATACATCGTTTGCTAGTATTCCTCCCATATTTGGTTGGTACCAACTAGTTCTTACGTTTCTTTCAAGTCCCCGGGGCAATTCATTCCTGGCAACGGTTCTCACAGCTTGGATTTAAGTAAACGGCGGTAACCATGGTATTATTCACAATTTTTGAGTTCGGTACCTAAACCTCTTACAGTTTGAAGTCGGCAACTTCATCTATATCAATGTGAAGTACATCCACATTCATATTTCAAGAAGCTATGGTGGTAAATTCGATTTCGCCCAGTATATAAAGATGTTTCGATCATCTAAGTCTTAATTCATATGTCTAAAACTCCACCAGAAATAACAAACTTATTTGCTATTGGCTTGTTTAGGATACAATTAAATACATACTATTATGGAAATTAGTGAATTGACTGGTATAAAAACTCTTGGTATCTATTATTTGTGAAAGCACTTATTTGTCATCCTAGAACGGTACAGAAAAATCACATATCCGACTTGAAATTCAAATAAAATATGTTCACATCTACTTCCTTGCATACTTGAATATGTGTTGAAAATATTGTATACAGGCCATTATTTTGTATTATCCATGCCCAGGGATTCATATATTTTTTTATTACTTTTGCATTTACTATTATTTGTGTCTGTGGGTCATTTTACTCTTTTATTATATCAATGTATACTTCTTCTATAGTATTAAAATAACAAAAAATATCACTGATTCATTCTTCAATTCAATTCAAAACGCCCCCATCAAAGAACTCTCACCGCCGCATATGCCATTCTCCTCTAATGGATTCCCACAGTATATATTCCACAAATTATCATAATCTCCATCATTCTAAGTATTACCTGTTCCTTTAAACAACAAGTGCTTTTCGATAGAGATTTTTAAAAAATGAATCCAACACGCTCAAAGCTATTCATTCTTCTGATGTTTTGGATCTTTGTAACAATGGTTTATGCAACACCTAGTGTTAAAAAATGTCCAAGCGATTTTTGCGATCGTGCATTCATTCGTTGCTTGGACGTGCCAGATTTTTGTCCTGAAGGCCAAGTATTGAGAGCAGCACCGGACTTTTGTATGTGCTGCCCGGCATGCTATAAAAGTCTAGGTATGTATCTGAATAACTACAAACGTGTGGTGACACTTTACTGAAGATGGTGCGGTAAAGCGTCATTACCGCACGATAGTTGTCAATTTATAGATGTTCACGAATCGAAGTTTACCTCTCATTGCTCCAAGACACTTCCCTCTATTGGTGAGTGTAATTTGACCTCTTGCACATCCGTGAATACTTCTGAATAATGCCATTTCTTAACGAATTACAGACGTTAAAAATGAAAAAAATCAAGTAAAAATTGTCAAATTCGTCCAAATTTTGGGAACCGCAAAACAGGGTAGTTTTGGTAGTTCATACATTTTTTAAATTTTTCCTGGCCCATTATGAACTCATCTTGATCAGTAGGAGTGTTCGATCCAGCTTTCGCGAATTAAAATACCCCGGTATAATAACATTTAGAAAATCTTAGCTTCTTCTCTCTCAAGATTTTTTATGGGACACACTGACGCTATAATATAATTTTTTCTTCAATCAAACAAATGTACTTTTTCATGAAAAGGTAGGTTTACCCACCCTGTATATACTCCCACTTGTATTAATTTCATATTTAATGACTGACCGGTTTCAATTTTGCAAACAGTATCGTTCATCATTTCAAACGACTGCTTCATCATGAATCCAAATATTCAGTTAATGGCTGCTTTCGCAGTAGCTTTGATGTTTTTTTTAAATATACCCGAGGCAACAACCCGTTCTGAAGAATGTTCTCCGACTTATTGTGACAATAAAAGGTTCAAATGCGTAGCGCCCAACTGTACAGAAAACGAAGTAGAAAAAACCATACCAGAGAAGTGCCAATGCTGTCCTATTTGTCTCACAAAATTACGTAAGTAGTTTTTCGTCAGTTTTCATATCAAAAACTTATTGCAATAACTTATCAAGTGTGAGTAGGATTCACTCACTGAGCGTTACACGCCATTTACTATTTATTTAATACGAAAAGGAGTTTCATGGCTCATATAGAATAGAATAACAAGAGGTGACTCATAGATTTGAGAAAGAACAATATATCGTTTTATTATGAGGATTATAAAAACAATGTTTTCAATAAAAGTTAAACTATATTGCGTAATTTGAAAATATCTTAACATATACAGGGTATTTATTTAAATTTTAATGAGTCATCACTACCATTAAACTAAGCGAAAAATGTACTTGCTTTTTTCGAAAAATTTCAGCTGTGGTTGTTTGTGTCCTTCCACTTTTTATAAGCGAAATTGTTTTCATTTTCGTGGGTTTTGAAATCCTGACCTCACTTTTTCACTTTGGCGAACCAATACTCGGCGGTTATTAAGGGTCACAATAGCCTGCAGTTTTCCAATGACCAGATATCGTGTTAGAAACACTACCCTTGTTAGGCATTCAGATCACTTTCAGCCCACTGTTCTATTTCAAACATTTACTCCAAGTCAATCTGCTTATGTTTATTTTGGGAATACTTATTGATTTCATTCAATATGTCAAAAATCATCCATTTTATGTGGTGCCTCTACCACAAAAATAGAAGAAGTAATGGTATAAGCAACAGGTGGTGTACCCTCAATATCGAATCCAATTGAATCAGCAGATTTTAAAGACATATTTGATTTAGTCAACTTCGATTTTTAGAAATAGTAATAAGGATAGCAATAAGCTTAAGGATAATTTTATACTGGACCCATTTGTCACAACGAATTTAAATTAAGTACTTAATAACTTTAATGGCAGGTCTAGCAATTAATTTCGAATTGGTAATTTTTATTTGGTTGGTTTATTTATCGCTTGAGTAGAACTATCTATTACGCAACCCAGGTCCTGAGCCCAGTCAAGGGCAAGTAAAATCTGCCCTTCTGGCCCCGTTGAGTTTGTCAGAGTCAGTACCATAGTGATCCCTGGAGTGTTATTTCTCCACTAAGGCTGCCCGGAGCAAGTGGCCCTCCCACGGTAAACAGAAGGTGGCGCCCAAAAAAACCGGAAAACGTGATGGGGCGCTAGAATTTGATTGTAGGGGATAAAGCCCTTTACAGAACAACCAAATGAGCGTCAAAGTAGAGCTGCAAATGACAACATACTCGAACGTGTCCCCAATGATGGTGATGTTGTCAAGGATATAGTAACAGGAACTATAAATACAAATTTGAAAATAGTGAAGGCTTTCAGAGTTGGAAAGAACAAAAACGCATCTAGGGTTTCTATATAGAAAGGTATTAACTTGGCAAACTTGAAATCAGAAAAATTCATGGAACAAGCAATATGTCATGTTACCATTTTATAGAACAATTGTCAAGATTATATAGGCCCTGAACTGACAGTTTTTACAAGCTTTTATTTAACTTGCTTCGTTCGTATGTCATTCAGTCATTCTTGCCGACATCCAATTGAACTGAAATTTGGCAGGTGTTCATAATTCCGGTGACAATGAATTATAGAATGTTTGTTAGAGAAAAACAAAATGGCGACTCCAAGATGGCGGACGAGTTTTGTGATTATGGTCCGATTCGATTCAAATTGGTATGTCGGGGTTTTTGGTGGTCGGAAATTATGTATTTTTTGTCGAAAGGTATACATTCAAGATGGCGGCTTCAAAATGGCGGAGGAGTTTTGTCATTATGGTCTGAATCTATTCAAAATTTTTATGTGGGGTTTTCGGAGTCAGATATTATGATGTTTTTGTAAAAATGTATCAAATTGAAATGGCGGCTCATGGAATTTATTTTATAGAAAAAAAATGGCGCTCCAAGATGGCGGACGAGATTTAGGTTTATGGTCCGATTCTATTCAAAATTGGTATGTGAGGGTTTTCGGAGTCGGAGATTATGAAATTTTTTATCAGAATTCACAAATTCAACATGGCGGACGAGTTCTGTGATTATGGCCCGATTCGATTCAAAATTGGTATGTCGGGGTTTTTGGAGTCTGATATTTTGAATTTAGTCGAAAATTATTGATTTTCAGTCAAAATTCATTAATTGAAGATTGCAACTCCAAGATGGCGGATGAGTTAATCTTTAGATGGTCTCCTCATTGAAGGACTAGATAGCTCAGAACTTACAGGAAAAAGGCCTCATAATAACGACGCTTTAACGAAAATGCATAGATTAAGGCGTACTTAAGTACCAGAAAGCAAAAATAAAATAATTAATATTAAACCTTTTTAAAAACAAGCTTTTATTCAAATGCTCTAAAAAGTCGAAAATAATTGCTTTGGATGTGTGACGTAGGTTATTCCGTCAGTTATACATTCAGAAGCTTGTCGCTTTTGTAGTCGAACTGAAAACTTTGCTCGACAAGCTTTTGAATCTATAACTCACGGAATAAGCTACGTCACACATCCAAAGCAATTATTCTTTACTTTTATTTTTGTATTAATCATTTTTGAGAAATTTACAATTTAATTTTTTATTTACTGTAATTTGAACATAATTTTATTTTGAATTCGAAATTGGCAAAGAAGGGTGGCTATGAAACAAACATATTCTTCATTGCAGTGTCTATGAGAATAATTTAAAATTGACAATATTTGAAATAACGGTGAGAAAAAAATTAAAAATAATTAAAAACTTTCAAAAGTGAGCACCTACCACTTTCAGGAAATAATCCATTCAATTTTATAATCTTTCACTAAAATATTGATACTAATAGGTTGGAATACGTCCTTATTGTTTTCATATCCTCTTTTGTAAAAGGGGTTGTTTTATAAACTTCATCTCTAACGTAGCCCCACATAAAAAACATGTTTGTCAAGTCTGGTGGGCGAGGTGGCCACTTGAAGGGACCTCCTCTACCTATCCATATCATCGAAAATTCAGGGTTTTGATGAGGTGCACTGGATCTGTCGCGTGAAAACCCCATTCTACGTTTGATAATGTGTAAATTATGAATTAATTATTCGTGGTAACTGATTTTACAACTAAAGTCAAATAAAGACATGTCGGTCAATTATTCGGTCAAGCCAATTCTTTTTAGAATTGTGTGAGATTTTATATTTATTTTATGCTGGTGCTTCAATTATTCAATGCCAAAGTCATAGTCCACTTCAAAAAATTTTTGTTAAAATAAAAATAAAATTGTAAATTTCTGGAAAACTCTTAGTTTTAGGTACTATATTATATTGATGAAACTTGTAGGGATCGAATGGTTTTAGAAAATGGTAAAATAACGTACTGTTTCAAAACACGGTGTTAAAATCTGTTTAGGTAATGCCTCTGTATAAAACCCCACGTATTCGGAATGTAACTTTTTTTCCATTACGAAATTTCAAA
The DNA here is from genome assembly GCA_018342105.1 of Gonioctena quinquepunctata. NCBI lineage: Eukaryota > Metazoa > Arthropoda > Insecta > Coleoptera > Chrysomelidae > Gonioctena > Gonioctena quinquepunctata. The sequence continues at coordinate 183,407 of JAFIRS010001513.1, forward strand.
TAACTCTTGTTTGGATTCGTTTGATAAAGTTTCCATGTTTAAAAAAAAATGTTTCGGTTGTCAAAGTCAATGAATAAAATCAAATAATAAAATTTAGTATCATTGATATATCATCGAAAATAAACTATGACTTACTGAACTTACTAAACGAATGTAGACACTAAAATTAGATATACAGATCGATACTATACGATTTATAATGAGGTCCTCGAGCCAGTTATCCAAAATATAACAGATATACGCGATGGATAATCAAGTATTCAACTAGACCATGTATAATGTTCCCCCTTCGAGCTGTTGCGCCTAGAGCGATAGCGCGTTCAGCCGTCTCCGTCTCTTTTCAATCGTTATTTTTGTCGTATTTCATGAATCAGCTTATCCCAAGTTACTAAGTTGGAATTCCGAAATACTGGATCGAAATACGATACAAAAAACTATAACGAGTTAATAAGCTGAGATCAACTGATTCTGAGGTACCAAGTTGGAAATCCGAATTGCTATACTTTGTTTCCTAATGTGAGAGAGTGATAAAATGTAAATTTGCAATGACAGAACCCATTTAACATTGTGGGCAACTTAAAAGTTGTATTGTAAACTTGCAATGATAATTTTTCGAAATTCCGTATAGTTATTTAAGACGTGCACACCCCGAATCGGTCCTAAATTAGGGTCACCTTAATTTGCATAACAATAGAAAGAGGAGTTCTGTGAATGAAATTTATATGACAGCGGCGTAACTACAGGTAGTTTATTAGAATAATAATTATACATGATTATAATGATAGAGATAATCAGATAATTGAGATATTGATTATTCTAATATTAAGTAGATAAAAACTTATATAAAAGTAATAATAATATGAAAATACATAAACTATAAAAAAATCTACCATTTACAATACAACTTAATTTTTAAATTTTAGCCATCATATTCCGAGTAGTCCGATGAACTATCGCCGTTGGGGTCCAGAGAAATGATAAGGGGCTCTACAGTGTTTCATAGCATGTTATCAGTTTCCCACATTCTTTCTTCTATTCCAATCACATGTTCGACGCACTTACTCCATTTTTCGCAATCTACTGTCTATATTGTAAGAGGGTTTCAACGTCTCTTATTTTGAAAGTAGTGTTATGACTTGCTACAAACCCTTTTACTTGCGCCCACACCAATTCTATGCGGTTTAATTCACAGTGATATGGCTGAAGGCGAAGTACCGTCAAATTTCCTTTTGAAGCGATTTCGTCGACAACAAATTTCCTACAAAGAGGTTTATTCAACTTTACAATCTCCAGTACCTCCTTTTTCAGCATCTCTTTGTGAAATTACTTCTTATTTAAAGTAGCCCACTGAAGGATCACATTTTTTCTGCAAAAAGACGTTGGTATTTTTTCTGATTTTCTTGAGTGGTTGCTGGCATTATCCATGCCTATAACAGACCCAGGAGAAATGAGATTTAGCATTTGCTGGAAGTATTCTTCGAATACATCAGCGTTCATGTCTTCTTGATAATCTCCAGTCCGTTTTGATTGAAGTGCTAGTAAGCCAGCATAAAATAATCCATTTTTGCTACCAATGTGACTAATTATTGATCTTTTACCTTTTCTCGGGGGTGCTTTCATTCCAGTGGGCCATCTTTCCATGAAAGCTTGCACGCGCATTTCATATGTTTATCCTGGCATATTTTACCAACGGTATATCCTTCATTTAACCAAGTTTCGTCCATATAATAGATATTCCTGTTTTCCCTTCGAAACTGTCTAACTGCCCTCAAATATCACCACCAGCAGATGATGTCTGTTTTGAATTTTTTCATAACCAATATTCATTTTATTCAAAGTTTTCCACACTTTCTTCCTACCCATGGGTGGAATGAAATCATCTTTTTTCATTTCAGACATTATTTTTTTTAAGGTAGTAAGGTAGGTATTGTATGATTCTTCTGATGGCAGTCTTCTCATCCTCATTTATTACCATTTCTTTTTTTCCTGTACTTCTTCTTTGGTGACCTGATGGGGCCGCGTTTATCCTCGTGCACAAGTCGGTATATTGTTAACTGTCCAACTCCAGGTCATATTTGAACACATTTCAATTATTTTTGAACCTCGTAATGTTGAGATTTGGTGGCGAACAGCGTTGAACACATTGAGGTTAATAATTTTCTCATTTTTAGAACGCGCACCTTTACTAATCCGTTTCTCAGCATCAAATTCAGAAACAGCCATTTTCAAGAACGAATTTCTCCAACAACTGCCGGAAAGTAACTAGACATTTCAAATTTTTGAAACACTGAAGCACAGGTAGATAAACTACCTGTGCCTCTACCTAAACTTATAATCGTTTCCTCAGAAAAACCCTCCATTTGTGAAACAAATGCGACCATATTGTTATATCTTATCGCAGGGACGGATTTATATCTACATAATATTATTTGTTGAAAATACTTTTGAAGTAACGAAAAGATAATCATGTAGGTGATTGTAAATTTATTATTTTATTGTACCGGGAACAGGAAATTACAGAGCATACTTAAGCGTTGTCCATTGTTAGGGGCTAATCATATTAACAGTCACTAATCTGGTACGAAATATCTTTGAACCAACTTTATAGGGTTATTGGTTATACTTGGACCGGACCAATTGATATCCTCCTTGTTTGAGAGCTAGAAAAATGGTTAAATCAGGAAAATAATTTTTTTTCTGAACCGCCAGGAAATGTAAATAGAAAAACAATTGAATGTCGCATTAAAAAGTTATGATATAAACTTTTATTTTTTCCAATGGGACACCCAGTATATTATTGCATTTTTGGTACTCCGGAAAATTCTAGATATGTTTCATTCATAATGTCTATACCTACTTGCATATTCCTATCTTAGTTTTTTTCATAAGCTATCCAATGACATCAACTTTAGATTTAACCTTACGCCTATGGAATAATGATGTATTACTCTCTCACATTAAGAAACAGAGTATAGATCGGAATCAGCTAATTCCGAGTTACCAAGCTGTGTTCAGCTAATTCCGAGTTAATATGTTGGAATTACAAGATATTGATTCGGAATCAGCTGATTCCAAGTTCCTGAGTTGGAATGTCGAAAACCTAGATCGAAATCAGCTATTTCCGAGTTACCAAGTAAAAATTCCAAGATACTAAGTTGGAATTAGTTCTTTGCGACTCAATAAGTCGGAATTCTGAAATACCACGTCGGAATCAAATAATTCCGAGTAAGTTAGTCGGAATTCCGAGATCTGAACTAGTTGATTTATATACAGGGTCTTTCTTAATAACATGCTAATATTTAGGGAGGTTATTCTTGGGTCCATTTTGAGAAAAAAACTTCATATGAACATATGTCCTAAAAGTCTTAACTTTTGAACTACAAGGTGCTAAAGTTAAAAAAACATTTTTGTTTATGATAACTTTGGTATGAACCTAGATAATTTTGTGAACCTGCTGACATGATTTTTTATTCTTTCCAGTGGCGTTCTTGCAGGCTTTGCAATGGATCATTTTAAAGAGAAAAATGATACGCCAGCTCTCTTTTTTTAAGTAAAAATCATTATTGAAATCCTCATTCCTTTCTGAGCAACCTCCTGCAAATATGCATGCCTTTTTCTCATGGACCCACGAACTCTTTGGAAAATGCCGGGACTGTTTCTAATAGTTTCGCAAGAAACTATGATGCGATTTCTCAACTACTCTTCAGTATTAATTGGTGTGTTGTAAACCAATGCTTTAAGATGACCCCACAGGAAATAATCGTAACTATTGAGGTCCGGGGACCTAGGAGGCCATGCCTGTAGTATCCAACGATTATTGTAATTTTGGTTTGAATAGTCGCGCGCCAGAGCACTAAAGTGCTTTAAAAATAATTATTGAAATCCTCATTCCTTTCTGAGCAACCTCCTGCAAATATGCATGCCTTTTTCTCATGGACCCACGAACTCTTTGGAATATACCGGGACTGTTTCTAATAGTTTCGCAAGAAACTATGATGCGATTTCTCAACTACTCTTCAGTATTAATTGGTGTGTTGTATACCAATGCTTTAAGATGACCCCACAGGAAATAATCGTAACTATTGAGGTCTGGGGACCTAGGAGGCCATGCCTGTAGTATCCAACGATTATTGTAATTTTGGTTTGAATATTCGCGCGCTAGAACACTGAAGTGCGCTGGCGCCCCGTCGTGCATAAACCACAGTCGATTTCTTACTAAAATGGGAACTTCTTCCATCAAAGCTGGCAATTCTTCTTCGAAAAACTGCCGGTAATTATGTCCATTCAACTTCGCATGAAGAAAATAGGGTCCAATTAAATAATCACCGCATATATATTCCACCCCACACGTTAACGGAAAACTGATCCTGGGGACGGGATTCCAAGATTGCATGTGTATTTTCTTCAGCCCAAAAATTATTATTGTAGAAGTTTTAGATGGAGTTTTTGAAAAAATTGGCTTTATCGGTGAATAAAATTTCAGAATCAAATAATGGATTTTCATACACATTTTGAAGAAACCATTGGCAAAAGTTTATCCGTAATGGAAAGTCGTGAGGAAGTAGCACCTGAAGTCGTTGGATATGGTAGGGATATAATAAAAAGTCATGGAGTATTTTACAAACAAGAATATGTGAGATTATCAAATTGTTCCCAATTTTTCGTGTACTTAATCCGGGATCTTCCTCAATTGAATTCAATTCCTGGTGTTTCTTACAGTACGTTTTACTCCTTTCAGATGATTTTCTAATTCAAAACTTCCCTTTTCGCACAACATTATATAAATGTTTGAATATTTCCGGAATAATTCTATCTGGAAAGCGGTCTTCATACAATCGCCTGGCTTCCAGTGCGTTACCATCAGCAAGCCCATAAATGTAATGCACATCTGCAAACTCAAAATTCATAAAATGGATCTTTTTTTATAATATTGTTAATTTTGATGACTTAAATAGGTGACAACTAGACTAGGTAGACAACTGTCAAAACTGTTTATGTTAACAAAACAAAATCGGCTTCTTACCTACTAGATACGTTTTTAATCCTTGATAATAACAACGTGCAAATGAATGAATTTTATTTTTTACGCAAAAACCGTACGTCAAACAAACAAAAAATCACGAGACCAGATTTACTCAGAAATAATTTTTGCTTTAAGAACAAGCAATTTTCTCTTTAACATGAATCAGTGCAAATCCCGCACGAACGCCACTGGCCAGAATAAAAAATTATGTTGTACATCAGAAAATGCCTTTCAATGTATAAAAGATGCGTACTGCGTTTCACAAAAATATTTGAGGTTATACCAAAGTCATCATAAACCAAAGAATTTATTTTAAAACTTTAGCACCCTGTAGTTCAAAAGTTAAGAACTTTAGGATATATGTTCATATGAAGTTTTTTCTCAAAATGGACCCAAGAATAACCTCCTTAAATATTAGCATGTTAGTAAGAAACACCCTGTACATCAAGTTGAAACTATAAACAATAAATACTGTGGCCCTTGTATGCTTCCGAAACGGAGTGAAACCGTCCGGGCATTAAATTTTATTTCCGTTATATAAATCGCTTTTCTTTCATCTTCAAACGTCATAACTGCATTAATTTCATAAGGACAGTGGTTGTTTAGGTTCACTTTCCGTACCATCAAATTTAAAGTTGAATTTTCATGTGTGCCCATTTGGCGAACGTCGAATTCATGATAAGAATTCGCTCCATGCTACGTTTCACTATACCATTTGCATTCATTTCTGAAACAATTTATGCGATAACTCGCATTCTCATATTGCAATATTTACCATGAATGAATAATATTATCGTTCTCCATTTCTTACATTGTGTATAAATATCCTACGCCAATAACACTTTTCGCAAACTGTTGTTATTTTTTCGCAGTGACTCGAAATGAATAATTCCACATGTTTTCTTAAGTATATCATCATTTTGGTTTGGATAACAGTAAATTTCGAAAATGTAACAACTGACACTGAAAAATGTGGTCCACATTACTGCGACAATAAGAGATTCAACTGTGGAATCATTCTTGTACCTCCTTGTCCATGTAATGAAACTTCCAGAGTAGTGCCAGAACTTTGTAGCTGTTGTCCGAAGTGCTATAAAACATTGAGTAAGTTTTCATCATTTAAATACCATCCCACTCGTTGAATATGTGTATATGGTGGTGTCTTTCTTCGTTTGTTATAACCTCAGACAATGCACAACAAGTTGGTGGTTCCATACTGCCAATAACAACCTTAATAATAGGAATCAGACTCATCTCCCGAATAATTCCAGATTTGTTACATCTGCCCTGTGTAGTTCTACTATATTGATGTTCAAGGCAGTGTATTTTTGATAAAAATACATTTCACCGTCGTAGTCCAAAAAAGACATCAGTTCGGCCTGCGCGCGAAGGCAGGTCTTTTAGATCTTACTATGACTTCTCTGAGGTAAGAGAAATGAAAGGCAACTTAAATAAATAATAGTTTAAAAAAACTAAAAAACATGCTTTTATAGAAAATCAGACTAAAAAAATTGAAAATAAGAAAAAAAAACTTGAGAGGTGTCAAGGGACACCCGGATGGAACGAAGTTCCTTTCGATCAATTGGTGAAGGAATTGTAATTTTTTTTTTTTTAAGTTATAATAATATTTTATATATATATGCACTCTGTCTGTCTATTCTTTCGTACACGTCATAGATGCGCGGGACTCTGTAAACACAACAGAGTGTATAATATATATATATATATATATATTTACTCTCTCGACTTCGTAAACACAACAGCGTATAGGTTAGAACACGGACGGCTTGCTAAATGCATTGATATTGTTATATTAAAATATAATTTGCTTTTAAATTTATTAAAGTTATGACGCGTAACCTTGCGAGACAAATTATAACGCGTATGACTTGGTTAGCACAATAGTAAAGAGAGGTTATAATGCGTACTTGCTAAAAATACATAAGCATTTATTATTGTCCGTATAAAATCTCTACTTACCTAACTCCATCAGCAATATCCGGAACTTGTGCAGAAACACTGTCAGGATTCATTATTGTTATTATTTTTTATTATTTATTATGTACAAAAAACCTGTATACACTCAACAAAAATAATCGTCGCGACACCACACTGTTCAATGTGAAATAGAAAGACGAAACGAAAATAACTGGCTTGCTTTCTATGAGAGAGAGAGAGAGAGAGAGAAACACGCGAAACACGCGAAACCATAGCGAAAGTCTCGTTACAACTTTTGGTCTTAATTTATTCCGTCTAGCCCCCGTTTGCAACGCGCGATAAGGAACTACGTTCCAAAAATATTTTATTTGAAAAAAAGCGTGGGGTGCATGGTATCGCCTCGGCCAACATTTACCTGTGATCTGAGACATTTTCTCTTTATGCCCTAGGTGTGTAATGTACTATATAAATATTGATACCATGCAGATTGCTGAAAATTTGTGATTGTGAATTTTTAATAGCTATGAAAATACTTGGTAAGATTTAAAATAAAAAATGTGGGTCAATTGCAATATATAATTGATGCATGAATAGTTCACATAATTCACTAACAATTTTATCAAATCAATCAAAACATACTTTATTTTCTGAAGAGAATTCTTATTGACAAAGCTTTAAAAAAATTATATAGATGGTACATGTAAATATGTATATATATATATAAAAGCAAATCTTCAAAAAAGACATTCATTCTGATTAAAAAGTTTAGTTCCTTATAATAGCTATTAAAATTAATGTAATTCTTCATTAAAATTGATAAAAATATAAAACATTTAAAAAGTCAAATATACAGAGTGACCCATTTGAAAGCGGGCCACGTCTCTAAAACTGTTATTTATTATCCGACTCAGAAGTTTTTCTTTTCAGTAGATAGAGCATCAATAGTTCTAGTAGAATGCCATAAATTCGAAATAAAAATAAAAATTTCAAGGCCTACTTAGAATTTTTTTAAAGGTCAAAAATCCAAAAAACATACTAGCGATTTTTTTTAATAAAATTTGACGACGCCACTGGATTTATGATGCTTTCAAATGGGTGTGACCAAAATTTCACGATAAAATAATTTTTTTTAACAGACATATAGCATAAGTAAAATATTTATATCAATATCGAAATAATTCAAATCAATTCAATCCTGCTATTGAGAATGGAACAACCATGTAATTGGAATAGAAGATGAGCCTCTCTGCCAGTGGAAGTTCGTCCATAGCGTTGGAAAATTCGTTTTTGAAAAAATTCAAAAAAATTTGACCATTCAAATTGCTTTAAAAAAAAGGGGCCAATTATTTTGGTATGTAATATTCCACACCAAACATTTATTTTCTGTGAGTACTGTCTTCTACAATTAATTATCCAATGTGGATTTTCTTCCGTCCAGTACCTTGTATTTTGAGAATTAACATTGGTTGTGAATGTTGCCTCGTCACTGAACAAAATGTTTTTCAAGGAAATTCCTGTTATTTAGATATTCTCCTTGAGCCCATAAACTATACTCCATCCTCTTTTCATTATCGCCTTCTTCTAAGGTGTGAAGAAACTTTAGTTTAAAGGGCTTCATCTTATTATATTTCCTAAGATTTCTCCTTATTGTTTCACGCGGTAAGTTAATGTCCAAACTTGCAATTCTCACACTTGTTTTCGGATTATTATCAAAATAATTTCGAATTCGTTCAGAATTATTTTGTCTCTGTCTTTGTACAATATTACTATTCTTCAGAATATGTTTACAAACAGCTCCATACTGATTGAAAATTTGGTTTAATTGGCCAACTGTAGCTCTGCTAATATTTAGACGCCCGGATGCATGTTATTGAAAATTCTACATACTTCCCTTTCGAATCTGTCGTTGTTACCACGAAGTCCTACTGTTTCAATTTTCTGCTGCAAAGTCAAATTATCAGCCATACTTCTTTATTAGTGTAGGTACTTGAGGAGTTATGAACTTCACTATTAACACTGACAAATTTGTGTCTTTTCGTCTATTGTTCTGATGACTTGTCATTTCTATAGCAACTAAAGTTACAAAGCCTCCTAATAAAAATAATATTTTCGAAATGTGGTATCACAAGCATGTTTGAATGAAACCAAGATTGATATTTGGAATAACAAACCAATGATCGAATGTTGATCGAATCTTATAGTTAGTTAGCATTAGAAAATGGTAGAATAAATGTTTCGAATTAAATCGGGATTTGGTTGAAAAGTACGAAAATTAATGTGTAGGCACTCTCATTTCCACCACGCTTTTTTTTAAATAAAATAATTTTTTTAGTCTGATTTTCTATAAAAGCGTGTTTTTTAGTTTTTTCAAACTATTATTTATTTCCTAGTTTTTAGTGTGGTTTATTTATAAAGGCGTGTTTTTTTAGTTTTTTTTAAACTATTATTTTTATTATTTTTTTGCAAATAAAAAAAATGGAAAAATCTTATCAAATTAGGTAATCATAATCTCCGACCTCAAAAACCCCCACATACCAATTTTGAATAGAATCAGACCATAATCACAAAACTCGGCCGCCATTTTGGAGCCGCCATCTTGAATTTTTCAATTTCCACAAAAAAAACATAATATTCGACCCCAAAAACCCCCACATACCAATTTCGAATGGAATCAGACCATAATCACAAAACTCGGCCACCATTTTCAAGCCGCCATCTTGAATTTCTCAATTTTCACAAAAGAATCATAATCTCCGACCACGAAAACCCTCAGATACCAATTTTGAAGCGAATCGGACCATAATCACAAAACTCGTACGCCATATTGGAGCCGCCATTTTGTTTTTTTTCACACAAAAATTTCTTAATGCATTGTCACCGGAATTATGTACACCTGCCAAATTTCAGATCATTCGGACGTCTGGAAGTGGGTCAAAATCGCGCCCAAAGGAGTCGGTTACAAACAAACAAACATACAAGTGAAGCTAATATAAAGCGTGTAAAAAAAATCTATACAATGAAAAGAAGAAAATTGAACATAACAAAACAAATTCTTGATTGAAGAAGAAAGTGCCAAAATATTTTAGTAAAAAGACATAAAAAAAACATAAACATTGTCGAGCTCAGCATAATGTCAAGTATATCTCGAAAACAAATGTGTAATCATTTATCAGAATAGAGTAGAAAGAGACAAGTACCCTGTATCGATTATTCTCATTTGCAAAAAGCGTACTTAGGTAACAATTAAAATTGAAAAGAAATCCTCCCCAGAGATTATAAGTGGTTAGTAACGTTAACATACAGCTTCAAATCGCTAATCCAGAAAATTCATCAAATCCCTGAATTCACGAATTGTTTTCCAAGGCACGATCACCGTCACTATTTTCCGTTCCGTAACGGGGTCTACGCTAAACACACGCGTGTACGAATTAACACCAAAACGATACTTAACCCTTAATCCAGGGCGTCGCGACGCAACCTCGCCTTTAACTCTCGACTCGTTTTCGCCGTCCCCGTATTGCCCACTTAACCGTTCGATCTCGCGAACCCTGACCGACTCCCCTCGGGGTTAATCGTCGAATAGCTGGTTTTGTAATACCCTGGATATTATCACGTAAAACTTTACGATGACGTTTTGCTCCTCCTTTTACCAATCCTTTTCCTCCCTTACCACGAATCAGACTCATCTCCCGAATAATTCCGGATTTGTAATCAGCACGTAAAATTCATATAAAAAACTTTTTAACAAAAAATAAAAACGAAAAAAGAAACTGAAAAGCAAAAAATAAAATGAACATTTTTAGTCTTAATAACTAAGCTCCAAAACTAATGTATGTAACTAATTTTGAGTCGGCGCCAAACAAACACACAAGCAAATTGATTACGTAAAGCGTAAAATGATGACAACGGTGTGCGCGGCGATGGCGCGTCCCTTGGTCGGAAATTGCCGAGCGTTCTCGAAGTTAATATCAGCGAGACAGCTACCCAAACGGGCATACATGTGAGAGCACATGTCTTTGCGAGTGGTCGTGCGGAGGGCGCTTTTCTGGAATGTTATTGTTTATCGCTGGAGATTTCCCGTTGCATTTTCATGTTATTTTGTTTTGATCATTTCTTTGAAGTAATTTGAATTTGTTGATTGTTTGTTTGGCGCAGACTCAAAATTAGTTACATACATTAGTTTTGGAGCTTAGTTATTGGGACTAAAAAGGCTCATTTAATTTTTTGCTTTTCAGTTTCTTCTTTCGTCGGCTTTATTTTTTGTTAAAAAGATTTTTATTTTTATTTTAAGTGGCTAAAATCTACTGATTGCTACCTAATTGATTTGAAATACTTTCAAAATACTCACTTATCCACCTTACTTTAACTATAATCTGTTATATACTATAACTAGCTGGTACCAGCGACTTCGTCCGCGTTGAACTTTGCTTTTTTTGTGTCGACTATTGCAAATCAACTCACCCCTTTTGGGACGGAATTTTAAATGAGACTATAACACGTATTTCTTTATTTGTAACAAAAACCTCAAATACCAATTTTTATGACCTCAACTTCCAAACTAACGGAACCCTTACACAAACTGTCACCCCCGTAGGGGTTGCATTTATGAAAATACTGAAACCTGTATTTCTCTATCCCTTACAAGGACCTAAAATACTCATTTGTATTACCTAGTTTAAAAACTAACGGAACACCCAGTACAAAACTTTCACCCTCATTTCACCCCTTTGGTGGTTGAATTTAAAAAAAATACATATTTCTTCTATTTGTATCAAAGACTTCAAATACCAATTTTTATGATCACAATTCAAAACTAACTATACAGACTTTCAACCCCCATTTTACCCACATTAGCGTTGTTGTAATAACTTTGTAACTTCGTTTTATTCCCCGATCTACGTTTTTTTCCTTTTGTATCACTATGTTAGATGAATATGTTCAACATCATTGAAACCAACCTCAACAAAGTTTATCACTGATGATGAAAATAGACATTTCCGAAAGCTTGGATAAACCTTAAAGAGTTTACCTTTTCATTGCTGCTTACCCCAATATCCCTAGTTTTGTACCTAACTATCGTTTTTTTATATTCCCATTGTTTAAATAATTAGTTGAGAAATAATTTTCTCTTTGAAAATCATAATTGGCATTTCTAAATGGTGTAATGAAAAAAATATTTTTTTTGCATAATTTCAATGTTTTGTGATTTAACAATTTGTTATAAAGAAATTCTGACTAACATTTTTTTTTCTAAAAGTAATTGAAATTATAGAAACAGCCATATGTAACAAACTTTGGTATCGTGTAATATTGGAAAGTGTTATAAAAGATTTAAAAATTATTTTTTTCAGTATTCTGTTACATATGGCTGTTTTTGTAATTTTACTTTTAGAAAAAAAAATGTTAGTCAGAATTTGTTTATAACAAATTGTTATATCAATAAACAATGAAATTATTGAAAATTATATATTTTTTTTGTAACCCAATTGAAAATGCCAATTATGATTTTTGAAGAAAAAAAATTATTAACTAATTATTTAAACAATGGAAATATAAAAAAACCATTATAAACAATAAATTTTTTTATAAATAATTTATTAACAAATGACGTAAACATTTTTTACCCAGAATTACTTAATGCCATCGATAGATGCGAAAATGGCAATAACATAACATTTGTTAACATCATTTTTTTAATATTAATTAATTTTAACTTTAAACAAATATAATAAACAAAATGAAAACTTTATAAAATTTTATCACGTAATCTTCTTAAGTATATATATATATATATATATATATTTATATATATAATTTTATATATATATATATATATATATATATATATATAAGAAAGGCTCCAAGAAGCAAAAAATTTACAAGTCAATTATTTAAACTTTTGTAAAAACGGAGGTCGGAAAAAAACTTGTTAGTTAACAATTGTGTAACTATTTGAAAATCGACATAAGAATTTCTTTCCAACGGAACTTATTCTTTCAGGTGTTGAGGTAACAGCATAATTTTTCAAATGTTTAAATTGATATTTAATACTATAAAAAATTTATTTCATGGGGTAAACTGTTTTCAGCGGCGGTGCGCCCATGCGGTAACTGCCGCGCGGAGCCCAATTTTCGGCGTTAAATTAAAATTATAAATAATAGAGATTGAATTCCGGGAGTAGGGACTTTTTTATTGGAAATTTCCTTCTCTTTGAGGATAATTTCTTCATATTTCTTAATTATCAATAGTATTTGAATTATTAGTGAAAAACTGAATGCCTTTTTTCCCTCTTATTTGTTAATAACAATTGCATGTTTATGTGCTGTAAAATCATCGAAAAACATTTTCCTACGCGTCATTCCGAATCCAATGAGCTATCGCTCATATTTTTAGGAGCTTTATCAATAATTAACAATATTTCGAACTTGTTGATCAGACTACTAGCGGTTTGGTCTTAGCGTTGATCGTATATTTAGTCGATCAGTGAGTCAGTTAGTCAGGACATGTAATTTATATATATACATATTATCCCAAACACGAGGTAGCTGCTGTGAACCGTTGAGGAGATCCCTCGACTCCATCATCAAATTAACTCTGGTCCTCCATATATTGTAGAGTCATCAGAACTACATATTAGTGATGTAACGAATATATTCACATTCGCAAATATTCGCGAATATTCGCATATTTCTGGACATTCGCATCCGCATTCGAAAAATTAATGAGAATATTTTGCGAATATGAACGTTAGAAAAGTAGATAATGTGTAAATAATATTAGGTACTAAGTCTATTAGTTGCATCCTGTTTTCCTTTTTCGTATTTTTTCAATTCAGGAAACTTGGTTTTATGTTTTGACTGCAGATGATTTCTCATAGCCGTTGTAGATTTTCCTTTTCAAAAATATAGATTGTTACAGGGCTTACATCTAGCTCGAGCAGCATCGCAAAGCGTAAAATAAGTTCATATTTCACTATAAACTGATTTACTCATGTTGAAAAATCGCTAATCACACTCTAACCTCTAACCTCAGAATGAACTTATTTCCGTCTACGATCTGTCGATAGGTAAACAAACAACCATCGGCTTTTTTCGGATCAGCTCGGCAATTCTCGGAATAAAATGCAAACGCTGAAAAATGTGTGCGTGCGATTCGCCTGGTCAGCTGTCAAATTTCAGCCATAGAAAAATGTTGCCAGATTTAAAAACTGAATATTCGCATTCGTATTCGCGAATATCGGTTCACAGGTATAAAATCAATTAATCATCCCCTATTTTTCTACCCTTCGGGGTGAAATTCAAATAGAACCCTATATCGAAAAGGGAAACATTATCAATTGAATATTGATAGAAATATTTTTCTGTGAATTGAACATCCTGTTTATATTTTCAACAAATCAGAACCCTATACTTCAAGCATACCCTATACAATAAAAAAAGGATCATCCAAATCGGATAACCCAGTTCAAAATTATGCGTGGTAGAATCGGTTGAGAAGTGAAAATTCAGTGGGTAAACCAACAATCATCCCTCATTTTCCTACCCATCCCTACCCCTATCCATTAAAAAAAGAACTATCAAAATCGGACAACTCAGTAAAAAGTTATGCGTGGTTATACATAAAAAAAAATATACGCGTCGACTAGTGAACCTTCTCCTTTTTTTTCGTCGGTTTAAAAGTAATGGAATCAGACCAACAATAACTTCGGCCACACCCTTGATTTTTTCTCGGTAGAGGATTAATTCTCATTAAAGATGGAAAAAAAAATTAGGGTAGTACATGAAAAAATGAAACCGCGAAGAAATAGAAATGTCAAATCAAGAACAAATTGCATCATATTCAAAAGTTGAAATAATAAGGTTATCAGTTCGAGTTAATTTATATTTTGATAATAATTGAGAGAGCTTCCGTGGATTTTATCTCACCATTATAATCAGATAAATATTCCACGAATTTGACCCATTTGATATTTTTTGTGGAGATCCCAATGATGAACTTATATTTATAATAACGCCGTGCAAGAAGTTTTTCAAGTTGTAGTCAATAGTTTTACCTTCAGTATGTTCCGTTTACACAAGGTGTGCCAAAATAATTTATTTTTTTAATTCTGAGTTTACACAACAAACTTAGCACTACCTACTTAGCACTGACAGTTTTTAATATTTAAAAAATGCTACTGAATTCGTTTACGAAAAAAATGGAATTCGCTGGAAGACAAGACAAAAAATGAAATGGTGCTCTCATCTTCCATGTAGAAAAGCCTCTGGAAAATTTCAGAGCAATACGAGGTAATGTATCATATTTTGTTGCAATAAAACCTCCTACAAACGACAGGACGCACCATCAATTTCTTCCATTCAAGAACAATTAGAGAAGTCATCGAAATTGAGAAGCAATTACGCAGTCTAAATAAAAAGGAAGACAGTCAAAAACTACCAACAACCTGTAACTCTAGCTTGGCCCACCCACAAGTGGATGAAAGGAACCCAATACCGCGACCCAATCACAATGGAGATACGGCAACAACGGATACATCAACGAGTCATTCCGACTATAAATGAAGTGCGCAGAAGTGCGATCAGATGTGACAGATATGCGCACAACTATAAATTGATGTTCGAATCAAAGAGGCTCTCCTGAAGATGTCAAAAGTGATTTTGGAGTTCGAAAATGGACCAAATTAGTTCCATAGTTTCAAATGGCGGCTAAATATCGTTTGAGCATTTTGAGCACAATAGTCTAGTCCAGAAGTGAGTTTCCTGCAAAAAATCGTTCCAACTCTACTAAAAATATGAGCGATGGCTCATTCGATTTGCGATGTCATTCTTCATATTCTTCAGGAAACAGATTATATCGAGGAATACAAAAGCATTTTGAGTTCCTTTGATTTTGTCTCTTACATTAATCAATACACGAGACCAATAAGTGAGATCTGCTTAGATCATTTCCATATTAGGCGCAACGAAAAATTATCAGAGAATATCAAATCATTTGTTTTCGAATATACAATAACCGACCACTATCCCATTGCAGTACTGCTCAGTCTTGAAAAGCGTCATTTAGCTATTATTGAAACCAACCCACAAAAAAATCAAAAAAAATTATAAATTACGAGAAACTCAGACATGATCTCGCCTCAGAAACATGGAATTCTATGTATGAATTGAATGATGTAGACAAAATGACCGATTCATTCATGGATACTCTTTCCAAACATATAGAAAACAACACAAAACTAGTGAAAGTAGCAAAGAAGATTAAATCTAAAAAACCATGGATTACAGCTGGACTGATTATATCTATCAACCACAAAAATAAATCATACAAAACGTCACAAATCAATCCACATAACATTATACTCCGAAATGAATATACAGCATATAAAAATAAATTAAATAGACTCTTACAGAAATCAAAAAAGAATTACTATAGAGGTTTAATAGAAAAAAATAAAAACACTTCTAAGAACCTGTGGCAATACGTCAATGAAATATGTGGTAAGGCAAAAACTGAAACAAAAATTGAGCAAATAACAAACCAAAAAAATGAAATGATTGCTGATAGAAACGATATAGCAAATGAATTCAACAACTATTTCTGTGACTTGGGAAAAACTTTGGCCGAAAAATCAATATCCCCAATAATTTTGAAGAAAAAATCAATAACGTAAAAAACACAATATATCTCTTTCCAACTGATGAACCTGAAGTAATAAAAATAATCAAAACACTAAAAAATAAAAAATCACCGGGAAGAGATAACATACGGTCAGAAACATTGAAAGAAATATGTAATCAAATCGCTGCTCCAATAACGTTTCTAATCAATAATTGTTTCAATACAGGATTGTTCCCCAAACTCTTGAAGATGGCAATTGTTAAACCCTTATTTAAAAAAGGCGATAAAAAAGAACTCGGAAATTATCGTCCAATCTCGCTGATTTCGAATATTGCTAAAATATTTGAAAAAATTTGAAAATGAGACTTGTAAAGTTCCTAGACAAACACGATGTAATTTCAGGAAGTCAGTATGGCTTTAGAGAAGGAAAGTCAACTGAAGATGCAATTTGTGCATTAACATCAAAGATATATAAAGCAATTGATTCAAAAAAACCTTCACTCTGTGTATTTGTTGACCTCTCTAAAGCCTTTGACACAGTATGCCACCAAAAATTAATGAGAAAGCTACAAATATACGGGATTAGAGGAAATGCATACAAATTATTGAAGAGTTACCTCTCAAACCGTCAACAACAAGTCTGTATAGGTACCATTAGCAAAATGAGAAATATCACATACGGTGTGCCACAAGGTACTGTTCTTGGGCCACTACTATTCACCCTTTACATCAATAGTTTATTATCAATGGATATAGGAGGTTGTGTCCTCAGTTTTGCTGATGACACCGCAAT
Source organism: Gonioctena quinquepunctata (assembly GCA_018342105.1). Classification (NCBI taxonomy): domain Eukaryota; kingdom Metazoa; phylum Arthropoda; class Insecta; order Coleoptera; family Chrysomelidae; genus Gonioctena; species Gonioctena quinquepunctata. The sequence goes on from JAFIRS010001513.1 coordinate 200,779, forward strand.
ATTCTATCAATCTAAAGACTGGAAGATCCTCAAAACTGAAGCGGAACTGGATTTCAAAAAAATCAAAGATTGGTTCAGATACAACGAACTAACCCTTAATATGGAAAAGACAAAATATCTCCCGTTCACCTCATACGCAAATAACTTACCAAACCTAGGTTATCTTGTTGTTGATCATGAAACCATAATTCCTGAAGAGAAGTCGATGAAATACCTAGGAATAATTATTGATAGGCACCTACGATGGGACTTGCAAGCAAAACACATTTGTAATAAGCTGAGAGGCTTCCTTTCACGTTTCAAATACTTGAGAGAAATTCTGGACGTAGCTCATTTAAAAACCATTTATTTTTCTCTGATACAGTCTCAACTTTCGTACGGGATCCTAGGTTGGGGAGGCTTAAATGACTGTCATTTAAATAACATTGTCACTTTACAAAAATGGATAATTAGAATTATATACAATAAAAAAATAACCTACTCAGGTGACACACTGTATAGAGAAAGTCAACTTTTCGACCCGAGACAGCTCTTCTGTCTCAAAATCATAATTGGCATCTACCAAAAAAAAATCAAAATTGAACACATCGAACATAGCCATCATACTCGGAGCAGAGAAATGAATTTTTTAGTGCCAAAATGTGAAAAAAGCGTGAGGCAACGTAGTATTGAATTTTTGAGTCCAAAGTTATATAACATCCTACCAGATCACTTGAAATCCATCGAAAACTTCAACTCATTCAAAAGTCATATAAAGAAATGGTTACGACATACGGAGAGATATATAATACACGATATAGTTAACAATAAATTACAAGGACTCACTCTCAAGTACTGAATAAGCTCAACAGTTTTCAGAACTCTATTACACTACTAGTAATATTATGTGACACTTTTGAACGAAAGTGTTTGTTTACATTTATAATTATCGTAACTCATATTTTTTATATTATACGTATATCTTATTTTCATTTAACTTTTACAATGTTTTTATATTAATATTTTATATTCATTCAACTTTTACATTTTACATATTTATAGTTTCGTTTTATCTGTTTTCTATATCTTATAATTACGTCTTTATCCATATGATAAAGTCCTTATATGTTTATATGTGAATGAAATTCTACACACCATCTATCACGCACAAGCTGTACCCAATACAGCTTCAGTGATTACCCTGTTTATTCATATTCGTTGAAATATTATATAACACACAGTTTGAAGATTCATGAATAAACATTATTATTATTATTATTATTATATTCTGAGAAAGAGGTAGTTTTCTATTTTTTCCGCCGACGAAAATTTGCAATTTTTTTTAACAAAAAAAAACTAAGAAAATCAAAACGGCCTCAGATTTTTGGCAATAGCTCAAAAACTATTGATGATAGAGACAATGAAAAAAAGGTTCATCAAGAGGAGAACATTTCCCATGAAAAAGTTTTAAATTCGTATTAAATAGTACAAAAAACATTATGTGTATTGCTCACTCGGAAGGTGCTGTACTCCTGTCGTAACGTTGAATTTAAATTATAAATAATTGAGATAGAGGTCCGGGAGACTTTTGTATGGACAATTTCCTCCTCTTCAAAGCCTGTTTTTTTATTTTCTCTGTCATCAAAAGTTTTTGAGCTATTGCCAAAAAACTAGGGCAATTTTAATTTTTTTTCGTTTTTTGTTCAAATAAAAATTATAAAAAAAATTAAAGACAAGCTTTTATTATACAAATGCACTAAAAAGGAAGGAATAATTCCTTTCATTGTATGATCTAGGTTATTCTGTAGTAACAGATTCAAAATCTTGTCGCGCAAGATTACCTATTTTGTATCCGCGGCAAACTTTTGAATCTGTTACTCACCTAGATCAAACAATCAAAGAAATTATTTTTTCTTTTCAGTGCATTTGTATAATGAAAGCTTGTCTTTGATTTTTTTCAAATAATTTTTATTTTTAACTTTTTAGTTCTGTTTTTATCAACTAATAAGAGCTTGTTTTTAATATTTTTTTTCGTTCATTTATTTTTTATTTTTTAGTATTTATGATGTCAAATAACTAGTTTAGTAATTTATTTTTGAATTCGGACCATAATCACAAAAATTATACGCCATATTGGATTTATTTTTTTCCTAACAATTTCATAAGGCATTGTCACCGGAATTATGTACACCTGCCAAATTTCAAGTCAATCGGACGATTAGAAGTTGGTCAAATTTAACTTGCAAGATTTGATTAGAGACAGACAGATACACAGATAGACACATAGACAGACACACAGACAGACACACCCAGACAGACACACAGACAGACACACAGACAGACACACAGATAGACACCGGGACAGGTGAAACTAAATAAAAGTTTGTAAAAATAGCAAATTTTCGTCGGTTGAAAAAATTAAAAAATACATCTTTTGCAGAATGACATCCCGAATCGAATGAGACATCGCTCATATTTTTAGAAGACTCGGAACGATTTTTCACAGAAAACTCACTTCTCGACAATACTATAACTTTTTCTCTGAGATGTACAGAAAATCGCTGTAAATTACTGTTAATGTTTTTCAAGGATTCATAATTTTTGTTCGCCCTGTTTTCCTTTTATTTGAGGTTTGTTCATTCCTGTTGTTTATATGTTATTTGACAACCGTTCATCTACCCTTGATTTACATAACTCACCAGTCTTTCCCTTTCTAGAATAAAAGATTATTGAAGCAGCTAATCTTTCACAAATGAGCAAGCTATATATTTCAGATCAGAACGTGCCCCATCGGATTTTGAGATTGTTTTTGCAGCGTATTGGACAAACAAAAATTATCTCTCTCTGGTGAAGAGATATAAAGTTTTTTCGTCCAGAGCCTTACAATTTCTATAAATTACATCGAAATTAGATTGTTTTACATATTATATATGTTACATCACCCCCTTCTCACCATTTTTTATCTTTGTTTCAGATGAAGGAGAAAAGTGTGGAAATGACCCGAAATCTATTTGTGCTGATGGTCTGAAATGCATTAATAATATATGTACATGCGCAGCATCTTATAAATAGCAATGAAATGTACTTAATTAATAAAAACAATTTAGCTTTGTGTGTGAAGGTGAATTTATACTTGCGAAGTAGTTGAAGTAAGTCACTAAATCGAGTAGCTAAATTTATTCACTTGCATCAAGTTTCGTTCAGTACTTGAGCAAGTAAAGCATTCAGTGAACTGTTCAGTAAAGGGAATAGAAACCAACAAGTGGCCTCCCCCACCCCTGCTTTGCAGTCAGTTCGGTAGTGCGTAGAGTGAGATTGTTAAACATGCTTGTAGTAAAAAACAACAATGACATTTGCGCAACACCATAAAAATATAAACTGACTTATTTTCAGTCACTTGATTTAGCAACTTGCTTTAGTTACCTTTTTGTATGTGTGAATGAAAAATCTGAAATCTAATAAAATGATTCTGAATCACCATCGTCATTAATTTTAATACCAAAACACCCAAAAACTCTATGGGTAATGTACAAAAGACCTTATAGGTCGAGGTACGGAGGGGCTGAAGAGCCATATCGACTCCCCTACAATCTACATGTTGTGTGCAGTTACAAAATTATTTTTCAATAACATTTGGGATTTCATTCATGATTATTTCCCAAGCAGATATTTTGGGAAACTTATTGAAGAAATCAGAGTAAGTCAATCCTGGCGCTCAATATTTTTTGTAAAGATATCTGGAAAATTACAGGCACACTAAATCTCACCTAACATAAGCAACAGAAACAATCTGAAATCTAAGTTTTCCACTTTCAGCTCCTGCAATAAGACAAGAAGTAAAATATATGGTCGAATATCCATAATTGAAGTTGTAACAAAATCAGAGGATCACCCTGTAAGTAAGAATATATCGCCGGGTTCAATAGCAAATTTTCATACTTGGGTCCTAAAAGCTTTCTTTTTAAGGTTCATAAACAGTTGGATTTAAGGGACTCAAACAATCACAGTTTTGAGAAACCTTGTCATCTTGAACGCAGGTTTGCTGTGCAAGAAGTCGAAAACGAAATTCTTGAAAACCAATGTCGACATCTGCTAGCCGGTAGTTTGGGCAAAAATCTTGAAGGATAAATAAAAATTACAAGCGGGCCAAATTGGCCTGGCGGGGAACACATCTGCAGAGAGGCAAACCCATTGTAAAATAATTCGTATTAATTTCGTCACGCACCGAATAAACCCTCGAGATATGGGAATTTTGCTAAGAAATATAGGTTCACTAGCCGAAAGCGGCCAATTGGGGCACGTCGTGCTCCTTCTGGGGCTAATGCATCGGCCTCTTCGTTGCCCTTGTAGCCTGTGTGGCCTGGCACCCAAGCCAGAGATAGTCTGTTTTAAGTGAAAAGTTTGACTCTGTGCACGTGTCGATATAATCGAGGAAAGAAAATTGACCATTTTGAATTGTTGCCTTTCACAAGATTTTTTATATTTAATGAAAAATATTACCAGCAACCTGAAGGTCTTGCTATGGGTAGTTGTTTATCCCCTTTTCTAGCAGACATTTTCATGAATAATCTAGAAAATAAATTAATTGTCACGGATATTAATTCTGAAATTATATACTGGTGCAGATATGTTGATGACTGTCTAGTGTTTGTGAAAGGATAACATTGATACTGCTCAAAATTTATCAACCAAAATTAATCAAATATACCCTAACATAAAATTCACCTTAGAAATAGAATAAAATATTAAATAAATTTTTTAGATCTTACAATCTATAAAAATAGTCATATATCAGATTTCAATCTCTACAGAAAACCCACACAAACTGATCATGTGATACCCAGCTTTTCGAACCATCCCCACCAGCACAAAATGTCTTCCTTCAATTGTTACATCCACAGACTCTTAAATATACCTCTTTCTGATGTTGAGTATCAAAACGAATTGAATATTCTCAAACAAATAGCTTCCAACAATGATTATAATCCTAACATTATCAACACTTTGATTCCAAAAATTAGAAACAAAAATGAACCCAACCTATCTTATCTAAATTTAAAAACATTCGACAAATTTGTTTCGATCCTTTTCTAACGACATTTCTAACAAAGTAGCAAGTTGCATTCAAAGTAACTTTGACAACATTAAATTTCCTTTCATAACCAATACTAGCTTGAGTAGATTTTTGGTCAATACAAAGGACAAAATTGACAAACTTTCCCAAAAGTGGCATATATAAGTTAAATTGTAGAGATTGTGATGCAGCGTACATTGGTAGAACCTGTAGACCTTTGAAAGTTCATACAATGGAACATTTGAACAGTAATAAAGTATCTGCCTTCGGTCATCACTTGAGATTCAACAATCATAATTTCAGTCCAAATAGAAATTCACAAATCTTACATGAGGTCAGTTCTAAAAATTATAATAGATTAGATTTTCTTGAAGACCTACACATTAGTAACGACATACTCAACAATAATCTTTGTCTCAATACTCAATTCAATTTAAATAGATCCTATATTCCCTTCATAGACGTCACTTCACTTTTTACTTTTAATTTTAATCATGTTAATAATTTCAATTTTCATTGTCTATGATAATATTATTTGTATCTCTTTGCAATTTGTTAGCCTCTCTTTCAACTTTCTCCATACTGAGAACATAAGTCATTGTTTGGATTTCTACTGTTACTTTGACTATCACCTCTTAAACTCTTTTGTACTCTAACTGTGGGAGTTGTGAAGTTGGGTCAAGTTCTCATTGAACTTTTATCACACTTTCTATCCCCCAGTTGTGTTTCAATTGATCCGTGGTGAATAAGGCTTTTTCTTAAGGAAAATTTAAATTTATTGTCTATTTATTGTGATCAGGATAGGTCTCACTAGACTTCCCCTTAAACTTATATTCAATTACGATGACTTAAATTTGAGAATTTAAGAATCTTGTCTAGTCTTCCTTGGAAAATTGGAACGCATATTTGACAGATGACAATTCCCATCATATGATCAATCTTCAAATCTGGTTTTCGTATGCCATGGATATTATTTTCATGATTCCGATATCTCCACAGTTTTGTGTTCCATGTCAATCTACTTCAACTTTCACTTGTCAATCTTGTCATTTAGGTACAGCTATTACACCTAAATAATGGCTTATGGAGAAATCTAAATGTAATTTCAAGTTTCATCCTGGCTAAGGATATGTTTTTTAACATGTTTGTCATGTCTTTTTGGCTTATTGTACCCCTGACGAGTAAGTAAACTCACTTTTCAAAATATTTCAAATATCCTTCCAAATTGTTCTCTATTAATATTACTTACTTTCAGGTCAGCATTGATGATTACTTGAAGGTCGAAAGCGCTTTGCTACGATTTTAATAAACTATTTTATGCACGAAATACAATTTTATTTCCTCGATTATAGTCTGTTTTGACTGCCCACCATTTGTAGAATATAATTGAAGTTAACAAAAATACATGGTGGAAGGCCTAAATATCAACCTACACGCTGTGCTTGTGAAATGCGGTTCATGTTTCATTTCGATGACATCCATTTCCTCATAATAATCCAAGGGCGTTGGACAAGATGAATCGTGCGAAGTTGAAGAAGACGATAATTGTCAGCAAAAACTCAAATTTATTACTGTTCCAAACTGGAACCAAATGTACCCGCGATTTTTTCAATCAATCAATTAGGAAAACATATTGTTCATGAAATTCAAATTACTTTTTGGCCGCCGTTTTATTGTTATTGAATTGTCTTATATGAGCCGAGCCGTTATCAAATCAAATTCAACTCTAAAAATTCATTATGCAGACAGAATAATTTTCCAGAACATCACAAAGATAACTCCACTTGCCGAAGATTATTGACTTTGAAGTCTCTGTAGACTGGAGAAATCTGGATGCTGACAGCACTTTCACCGACTCTTGACTTTTCATCTTAGTTTTTACTAATAAAATATTTAAATTTAGATAAAGATATTAAGATACTGTGAACTAAACAATATTCAAATTACAAGGACTTCAAAAGGTTTCTCAATCATAAAAAATTATTCAGTTACATGTGATTAAGATTACTAAAACAAGATAATATTCAATAAATACCACTCTGACGGAAACTTAGAACGAACTGACTTGTAACCTCCTCTAAGTGGTGTTTCGCGCTCAAAATCAGAAACGCCATCCAACGAGGCATAGCGTATGAATCGAGATCCTATTTTGATATAAGACAAACAATTGAGACATTTATGACATTTTTACATATGGGTAGTATTCTCATTCATGTCATGATTTTTAGAGGCCATTTGCTAGACATTGCAGGAAAAACCCAGGAAAGTCCGCGCAATACCACATTTTCTCAACTATCTCAATTAATTTGACATTTTTTCCCTGTCCTATATTGGTCGATGAAGAATATCCTCCGTGAAAATCATATTTCATTCAACACTCGGCTGAGTCTAACTGGAAAAATAAATATTCCATATTATTTATTTATTCATGTATACAGGTAATCCCCGTGAGAAAAAAAGAAAATATACAAAAACAATAATGACATGTAATACTAACTTAATCTAAATATGTTGCATAGGTGTGTAAGAACAAATGTATGGTCAGCTATTCTATTCTATTTCTACACTGTTTTTTTAAAGAGTTCAAAGAGATTCCTATAATGTCATAATTAGGACTGTTGGCCTCTCGCATAAACCTTGACATGGGAGAGTAAGTAGCCATAGTTAGTCTGGTGATGAGGGCTAGTGAAGAAATCATTGTTCCTAGTTAAACGAGCAGGAACAACTTTTTATATAATTTTAACTTTTTTTATTATTTTAACTTTCTACTTTATATTTAATTTTAACGTGTCTTATTGGTTTTTATTAGGCGTTTTAAATTGTGATCTTACATTTGATAGATATAAGATATCCAACTTTTTATTTAATTTTAACCTGTCTAATTTGTTTTTGTTTTGTATTTTTTGACGATTTGTGTTTTTCACAGATTGACAGTTAGTGATTTAACCATTTCAACATTTGAATCTTTTATTCTTTTACATTATATTAGGTGTGTGTGTACTGTTTATTTATTGACTTTTTTGTTATTTTAAAGCTAACTCCACACTGTCTCCTCTGTAATAATTATAATGATGGTAGTTGTGATCTAACACTATGCTTTGTCAATGAGATTCTGATTCTTTGGACAATAAAGTATATTTTGATTGATTGATTGATTGGAACTCGGAACGAGACTATGTGTAATAGATCTTTACAGTTAATGTCACCATAGATAATTTTAAATAAAGTTAAGGGATCATCGTTTGTTCTGCGAAAAAAAAGGGTGTTAAATACAGATTATCAAGTATGTCCGAATAAACATATTCTCCAATAGAGAGGTTTAATTTGAAGGCAACATGTCTGAGCAACCTATTTTGCACTGCTTCAATATTAGTTATATGTACTTTATAATGCGTAGACCAGACAGGTGACGGAACTCTAAGATCGATCTTATGTAGGCTAGATAGACAATTCTGGTGGCGTCGACTGAAGAAGCATACAATTTCGGAGAACAAAGCAAAGAAGTTTAAGAGCTCTATTGATAGTGGTGTTTATGAGGGCAGTAAATGACAGGTTCTTATCGAAGATTGCGCCCAAGTCCTTTGTTTCATTGAGTAGTTTTAGCTCGACATCATCAAGAACAGTGAAAGAGGATTTATGATTACCCAGAAGGGACTATCGGACAGTGATTTCAATTTTTTTTAAGTAAAACTTCCTTTACGCACGCTTGATTTGGGGAGTAAGCTGGTGAATGCGCGACGAGAGCGTTACGACAAGTGTGATCGGGCGAGGCGAACGGTCTCGACAAAGGTGAGTGCGTATCTCATAGTAGTTGCTGGCGTCGTATCGTCATATGCAGCGTTCCTTTTTCCTTGTCTATTTTCTCCCTCTACTAATACGCGGCATTCTACTCTCGACATTGGGGCGCGTTTGATTCGCTGTCCTTTTCTTGTCTCTCTCACTCTTTCTCCTTGTTACTCTTCCGTATTTCGGCCTCGCGTTCCTACAATTTACTTCGGCAAATTTTTAAAATAGGATAACATAAAATTCAACTAATACGTAAATAATAAAATACTTATTAATTGTAGAGGTTCACCATTACAAATAATTGGTGACATCGTGATTGAACATGACAATAATCAAATGGAAGTTGATGATGAAAATCCCACTATAGATCATGTACAAAAACCGAGACAAATTATTGGAGTAAATTAATTTTTATTTTATTTTTATAATCATTCATGACTCTAATAATAATTTACTAAATTTACCAAACTAAAATGATGAAATTATAGGTTATTAGAAAATTAATATATGTATATGTATATACATGTATATATTATACATATATAATATATAAACATATATATATATATATAATAATATAGATGGAGCTAAAGAAGTTTTACTTCAGTCGTGTGGCTAAAGCACACTGTTTTTTGTATTTTCAACCACTGTTTCAGAATTACGTTGTGCACCCGTCATCCACAGAATCAAAACAACTCAAAATTCACCCTGTATACACGAACCTACAGAATATCTAAACTTAGCAATAAGATATATTGAAAAATGGTTGTAAGTAGTCTATTCAGAGGCGCTCAAAGTAGTAACTTTTGGTATGCTACAAATATTGTTATGTGGGGTGACATAAGTATATGAGAGGTGTTTATCGCACTGAAAAAACAAAGTAGAAATTGTGAAGGCTGTCACAAAAACTGTTTTTATAAACACAATATTCAACTATTATATGGACACATATAGAGACAGACACAATTTTTTTTAGTTCCGTGGTTTTGAGCTCTATAGGTGGTATACAATCGATTCTTATGAACATTTTCATTATAATTTTTATTACTATTACAATATTTTTTCTCTCTGCGATCGTTCGAAAGTAAAAATTACTCCGGACTCTGTGATTACCATACTCAAATTATCTGATCGGTTGATCACTGTTATTAAATATTTATAATTTATGTTTTCGGCAGTATGGGTAACAGAAAATCCCCATAATGGATGAAAGGTCACAGAAAGATAAATGATGACGATATTGAATTATCATCTAAACAAGTTTCCAGGGATGTATTAAGAACGTCTGCTTGAGGAGAGTAATTTTGAACAAGCGCTATAAACTATAATTTTGTCAAAATTCTACAAAATTCAATAGTTAAGGAATTTTGACATTCCTGTATCTCGAATGAGTTCTGCCTCTGTATTCCCAATGAATTGAATTAGCAACTTTTTTACATCTTTCAGTCAATGAATTCATGGAATTTTGCTATTTATTTTTTATCTGTTTTTTTTTTAAAGCGATGGAAAAAGTTATGTTATATGAAGTAGCCTACATTTTGACTATATTTCGCTAGATTACTCGTAGGATTTTAAAAGATATAATCTAATAATCTTTATAACCGAACGTTGTTTATTCAAAAATCGTATTATTATTCGAGCATCCAAAATGTTGCCACTGGGTTGCCTTGTCCAGTTCAGCCATTATTTATTCATTGATCATAAAGATACAGACAAAAGTACAATGTACAAAAGTACGAGATTCCCACAATATATCACTTACTCTATACTGCTACACTATTCCAATTTCACTATTCTATACCTTTTCACACAAGCCAAAGAAACAATAATGAATAAAAATAAATATACATAAATACATGTTGAAAAATGATTGAGAACATATTTTAAGACAAGCTTTTATACAAATGCACTAAAAAGGAAAAAAATTATTTCCTTAATTGCTTGCCCTAGGTTAATCTGTGAGTAGCAGATTCAAAATTTTGCCGCGTAAGAATACCTATTTGTATATTCGCGGTATGCTTTTGAATCTGCTACCCACAGGTCAAACAATTGAAGAAATTATTTTATCTTTTTAGTGCATTTGTATAAAAGGTCTTCAATCATTTTTGTTCAATTTTTTTTAGTCATTTATAAAATCCGTCATATTTTTGAATTCTTACAAAAATTGGTAATCTCCGACCCCAAAAAAATCCACGTACCAATTTTGAATGGAATCGGGTCGTAATAGCACAACACGTCACCATCACGGAGCCGCCATCTTGAAATCATGAATTTTGATAAAAACATCATGATGTCCGATCCCAAAAACCCCCACGCACTAATTTTGAATCAGGCTATAATCACAAAACTCGTCGCCATCTTGGAGCCGCCATCTTGAATTCATGGATTTTGACTAGTGATCTCTGTCCCCGAAAACCCCCTCATACCAATTTTGAATAGAATCGAACCATAATTCCACTATTCAGTTTTTTCCGGAGTTATGAACACCTGCCAAATTACACGTTAATCGGATAACTAGAAGTGGGTCAAATTTAACTTGTAAGATTTGATTACTCACGGACCGGTGAAACTAAATGAAAGCTAATTTTCGAATAAATTCATAATCTCCAACCACAAAAACCTCCACATACCAGATTTTGAATAGAATTGGACCATAATTCCTAAACTCGTCCGCCATCTTGAATTTATGAATTTTGACAGGAAATTCATAATCTCCGACTTCGAAAACTCCCACACACCAATTTTGAATAGTATCGGACCATAATCACAGACATCGTCCGCCATCTTTGATTTTATGAATTTTGACAAAAAAATCATAATCTTCGACCTCGAATCGGACCATAAACACAAATCTCGTCCGCCATCTTGGAACCACAATTTTGTTTTTCTCTAACAAAAATTCCTTAATGCATTGTCACGGGAACTATGGACAGCTGCCAAATTTCACGTTAATCGGACAACTAGGAGAGGGTCAAATTTAACTTGTGGGATTTGATTACACACATCCGGACAAGTAAAACTAAATAAAAGATTGTGATAATGAAAAACTTTTTAAAGACAAGTTTTTATTCAAATGCACTAAAAAGTAAAAAATAATTGCTTTGGATGTGTGACGTAGGTTATTCCGTGAGTAACAGATTCAAAAGCTTGCCGCCCAAAGTTTTCAGTTTGAATACAAAAGCGACAACTCACGGAATAACCTACGTCACATATCCAAAGCAATTATTTTTCACTTTTTAGTGCTTTTGAATGAAAGCTTGTTTTTACAAAGTTGTTTTATTAATTATTTCATTTTCTGCTTATTAGTACTTGAGTACGTCTTAATCTATGCATTTTTGTTAAAGCATCGTTATTATGAGGGCTTTTTCCATCATCTTGGAGCCGTCATTTTGATTTTATGAATTTTGGAGAAAAATTAATAATTTCCGACCCTGAAAACCCACCCATACCAATTTTGAATAGAATCGGACCATAAACCTAAATCCCGTCCGCCATCTTGGAGCGCAATTTTGTTTTTTTCTCTAACAAAAATTCCATGAGCCGACAGTTCAATTAAATCAATTTTGACAAAACATACATTATCTCCGACTCCGAAAACCCCCACATACAAATTTTGAATAGAATTGGACCATAATCACAAAACTCCTCTGCCATTTTGGAGCCGCCATCTTGAATTTATGAATTTTGACAAAAAATTCATAATCTCCGACCCCGAAAACCACCACATACCAATTTTGAATCGAACCGGACCATAATTACAAAACTTGTCGGCCATCTTGGAGCCGCCATCCTGAATTTTTGAATTCTGACAGAAAATTAATAATCTCTGACCCCGAAAACCCCCACATACCAATTTTAAATCGAATCGCACCATAATCATGAAACGTGCCGTCATCTCGAATTTATGAATTTTGATCATGGAAATTCATAATCTCCGACTCCAAAAACCTCCACATACAAATTTTGAATAGAATCAAACCATAATCACAAAACTCCTCCGCCATTTTGAAGCCGCCATCTTGAATTTAGGAATTTTGACAATAAATTCATAATCTACGTCCCCGAAAACCCCCACATACCAATTTTGAATCGAATCGGACCATAATTATAAAACTCGTCCGCCACCTTAGAGCCGTCATTTTGAATTTATGAATTTTGACAAAAAATTCATAATTTTTGATGCCATAAACCCCCACATACCAATTTTGAATCGAATCGGACCATAATCACAAAACTCTTCCGTCCTCTTGGGGCCGCCATCTTGAATTTATGAATTCTTACAAAAAATTCATAATCTTCGACCCCAAAAACACCTACATACCAATTATGAATCAAATCGGACCATAATTACAAATCTCGTCCGCCATTTTGGAGCCTCCATTTTGTTTTGTTTTTCTAACAAAAATTTCTTAATGCATTGTCACCGGAATTATAAACACCTGTCAAATTTCAGCTAAATCGGATGTTGGCAAGTTCTCCAACAATGTATTAAAAATTTTGAACCGGAAAGAATGACAGAACGAATGACATACGAACGAAACAAGTTAAATAAAAGCTTGCAAAAAGGGAAACATTTTCAATTGAATATTGAAAAGAAAGATTTTCTGTCAATTGAAAAATCCACGATAAAAATGAAATTATCAGAAAACAATATTCACAAAAATAAATTAATTTTTATCGTGAATTTTTCAATTTACAGAAAAATCTTTCTTTTCAATATTCAATTGAGAATGTTTTCTTTTTCAACATTAATACCTAGAAGTGGTTATCTTGAACGATGGAAGATAGTGACTAAAGTTTATATTTGAGTAGCAACTGAATCTACCCTGTTCATTGATTTGTTTAATAACATGAACAGAATGTCCATGAAATCATATGTGGAATCATCTGCGATTGAAAGATAAACTTTAGTCACTATCTTCCATCGTTCAAGATAACCTCTTGAGAGGTATTCATAATGAAAAGGGAAACATTCTCAATTGAAGACCAAGGGGAAAGAATGGTTCAAGTCACGCAAAATTGGTTTTAAGAAAAATCTTTATGAAAGTTAGAAAACGTATAGAAGTAAGGGTATGACTAGAATTGTTAAAATAGAGATATAAACCAATTTGAAAACTCTTTATTACTAAGATATCTTTTAAGAAGTTCAACATTCTCAATTTTTGACGTGTTAAAAAATTAAATGTAAAGGAATGCTTGGACATATATCGATTTTTCCTCAAAAATTGTCATAACCACTGACGTCTCCGTCTTCCTCTACTTCTTGCTCTTTTTTGTTAAGCTGGGCATCGTGTCGACCTCTCGTGTTTTCTGGAACTTCTAAAGCTGTGAGTTCCTCGTAAAATACACTTGATTCTGGATTTACCAAAAATTGTTTCAAAAACGGTAGATCTCCATGCTTGGCTGCATTCATGGGGATACTGGCGAAATATAGTTTTTAGGGCTAATTAGTCTTGGTGTTCCCACAGGCGTTTTAATTTGAGGTTTTCGAGCATTTTCTGCCTCTCCCGAAGCCCTTGGTAAGGTACTTAGCTGGGCCTTAATGGTCCTCGGGTAGCTTCCTCCCCTTCGTCATCAATCATTTCACACCCTTATCACCACGTTAACAATAATCTAATACAAAACACGTACAGCGAAGCAAAAGTGAAAACAATACGAGAGAGACTAAGTAGAGTTTCCGTGAAACACAAAAATAATGATGCAATCGTAGGATTGGTGAGCCCCACGGAAGAGGGCACGTGGCTTTGAAAATGGACATGAACTATTCTTCCCAGGCCGCTTGGAATTGAACCGTTTTTCCCCAGCACTTTTCTGTGTAATATCTATGAGAATGAACCATGTTTTCTTCTTGGTGGATACAGCATTGGTAGTTAGCGCTAAAACGACAACAGTTAGCGGTCGTAGCTCAATTTTTCACAAAAATGGTGTTTAACCGTTCTTTCCCCTGGGTCTTCAATTGAATATTGAATAGAAAGATTTTTCTGTTAATTGAAAAATGTTTCTATTCTATTTCAATTGAGAATGTTTTCCTTTTCACCCTGTTCATATTTTCAAAAAATCACATATATACTTACATATATACACCACATACGTATATAAAATAAAATGAAAATAAACAAAAATAAATAAATATTTTAAACCATTTGCATTTACATTGACTATTCGTCGTAGCATAAGGCACCTATTTTTTTAATTCTTCGATGGGGTGAAGAGGATGTATTACTACTTGTAAGACTACTTTTTCATAGATATCAATAACATTTATAAAGTATCACGAGCAAACTTCGCAAATATATGCAGCAAATAAAACTTTTTACCAAAAAATAAACCGACGAAAAAATAAACTGAAAAGCAAAAAATAAAATAAACCTTCTTAGTCTTAATAATAACTGAGCTACAAAACCAATGTGAGTGAATCAATATGTTAAACCATTTGCATATACATTTACTATTCATCGTAGCATAAGGCACCTATTTTTTTTTATTCTTCGATGGGGTGAAGAGGATGTATTATTATTACGTACCATTCTACAAAAAGGAGACTTCTGGATTGACTGAGTCCAGCGAAAAGGTACGTGGTATAAATGGTTTGTTGTAAGTGGCCGACTAGAAAAGTTGATTTGAATTTGGGATTTTTTATGCAGTTGCTAAATATTTTATGAAATAATAAAATATCTGTGATCACTCGGTTTTTTTGACAATATCTCTCAAAATACTAATGTTTCAGTAAAAATGTAAGACTACTTTTTCATAGATATCAATAACATTTATAAAGTATCACGAGCAAACTTCGCGTGCGTGCTGGACCCTTCCCTGGATCTACGAGATTTTCAAATATATGCAGCAAATAAAACTTTTTACCAAAAAATAAACCGACGAAAAAATATACTGAAAAGCAAGAAATAAAATAAACCTTCTTAGTCTTAATAATAACTGAGCTACAAAACCAATGTGAGTGAATCAATATGTTAAACCATTTGAATATACATTTACTATTCATCGTAGCATAAGACACCTATTTTTTTTTTATTCTTCGATGGGGTGAAGAGGATGTATTATTATTACGTACCGAAAACGGAAACATTCTCAATTGAATATTGATAGAAAGATTTTTCTGTGAATTGAAAAATCCACGATTAAAATGAAGTAATTTTTTGTGAATGTTTCCGTTTTCAATATGAATACCCCACAAGAGGTTATCTTGACGATGGAAGATAGTGACTAAAGTTTATCTTTCAGTCGCAGATGATTCCACATCTGATTTTATGAACATCCTGTTTATATTTTCAACATATCAATCAATTACGTACCATTCTACAAAAAGGAGACTTCTGGATTGAATTAGTCCAGCGAAAAGGTACGTGGTATAAATGGTTTGTTGTAAGTGGCCGACTAGAAAAGTTGATTTGAATTTGGGATTTTTTATGCAGTTGTTAAAGATTTTATGAAAGAATAAAATATCTGTGATCACTCGGTTTTTTTGACAATATCTCTCAAAATACTAATGTTTCAGTAAAAATGTAAGACTACTTTTTCATAGATATCAATAACATTTATAAAGTATCACGAGCAAATTTCGCGTGCGTGCTGGACCCTTCCCTGGATCTACGAGATTTTCAAATATATGCAGCAAATAAAACTTTTTACCAAAAAATAAACCGACGAAAAAATAAACTGAAAAGCAAAAAATAAAATAAACCTTCTTAGTCTTAATAATAACTGAGCTACAAAACCAATGTGAGTGAATCAATATGTTAAACCATTTGAATATACATTTACTATTCATCGTAGCATAAGACACCTATTTTTTTTTAATTCTTCGATGGGGTGAAGAGGATGTATTATTATTACGTACCGAAAACGGAAACATTCTCAATTGAATATTGATAGAAAGATTTTTCTGTGAATTGAAAAATCCACGATTAAAATGAAGTTATTTTTTGTGAATGTTTCCGTTTTCAATATGAATACCCCACAAGAGGTTATCTTGACGATGGAAGATAGTGACTAAAGTTTATCTTTCAGTCGCAGATGATTCCACATCTGATTTTATGAACATCCTGTTTATATTTTCAACATATCAATCAATTACGTACCATTCTACAAAAAGGAGACTTCTGGATTGAATTAGTCCAGCGAAAAGGTACGTGGTATAAATGGTTTGTTGTAAGTGGCCGACTAGAAACGTTGATTTGAATTTGGGATTTTTTATGCAGTTGTTAAAGATTTTATGGAAGAATAAAATATCTGTGATCACTCGGTTTTTTTGGCAATATCTCTCAAAATACTAATGTTTCAGTAAAAATGTAAGACTACTTTTTCATAGATATCAATAACATTTATAAAGTATCACGAGCAAACTTCGCGAGATTTGCTGATCATTTTGTGCTGGACCCTTTCCTGGATATCCGTGATTTTCAAATATATGCAGCAAATAAAACTCTTTACCAAAAAATAAATCGACGAAAAAATAAACTGAAAAGCAAAAAATAAAATAAACCTTCTTAGTCTTAATAATAACTGAGCTACAAAACCAATGTGAGTGAATCAATATGTTAAACCATTTGCATATACATTTACTATTCATCGTAGCATAAGGCACCTATTTTTTTTTATTCTTCGATGGGGTGAAGAGGATGTATTATTATTACGTACCATTCTACAAAAAGGAGACTTCTGGATTGAATTAGTCCAGCGAAAAGGTACGTGGTATAAATGGTTTGTTGTAAGTGGCCGACTAGAAACGTTGATTTGAATTTGGGATTTTTTATGCAGTTGTTAAAGATTTTATGGAAGAATAAAATATCTGTGATCACTCGGTTTTTTTGGCAATATCTCTCAAAATACTAATGTTCCAGTAAAAATGTAAGATCACTTTTTCATAGATATCAATAACATTTATAAAGTATCACGAGCAAACTTCGCGAGATTTGCTGATCATTTTGTGCTGGACCCTTTCCTGGATCTCCGTGATTTTCAAATATATGCAGCAAATAAAACTTTTTACCAAAAAATAAATCGACGAAAAAATAAACTGAAAAGCAAAAAATAAAATGAACCTTCTTAGTCTTAATAATAACTGAGCTACAAAACCAATGTGAGTGAATCAATATGTTAAACCATTTGCATATACATTTACTATTCATCGTAGCATAAGGCACCTATTTTTTTTTATTCTTCGATGGGGTGAAGAGGATGTATTATTATTACGTACCATTCTACAAAAAGGAGACTTCTGGATTGAATTAGTCCAGCGAAAAGGTACGTGGTATAAATGGTTTATTGTAAGTGGCCGACTAGAAAAGTTGATTTGAATTTGGGATTTTTTATGCAGTTGTTAAAGATTTTATGAAAGAATAAAATATCTGTGATCACTCGGTTTTTTTGGCAATATCTCTCAAAATACTAATGTTTCAGTAAAAATGTAAGACTACTGTTTCATAGATATCAATAACATTTATAAAGTATCACGACTAAACTTCGCGAGATTTGCTGATCATTTTGTGCTAGACCCTTCCCTGGATCTCCGTGATTTTCAAATATATGCAGCAAATAAAACTTTTTACCAAAAACTAAATCGACGAAAAAATAAACTGAAAAGCAAAAAATAAAATAAACCTTTTTGGTCTTAATAATAACTGAGCTACAAAACCAATGTGAGTGAATCAATATGTTAAGCCATTCGCATATACATTTACTATTCATCGTAGCATAAGACACCAATTTTTTTTTCAATTCTTCGATGGGGTGAAGAGGATGTATTATTATTACGTACCATTCTACAAAAAGGAGACTTCTGGATTGAATTAGTCCAGCGAAAAGGTACTGGTATAAATGGTTTGTTGTAAGTGGCCGACTAGAAAAGTTTATTTGAATTTGGGATTTTTTATGCAGTGGTTAAAGATTTTATGAAAGAAAAAAATATCTGTGATCACTCGGTTTTTTTGGCAATATCTCTCAAAATACTAATGTTTCAGTAAAAATGTAAGACTACTGTTTCATAGATATCAATAACATTTATAAAGTATCACGAGCAAACTTCGCGAGATTTGCTGATCATTTTGTGCTAGACCTTTTCCTGGATCTCCGTGATTTTCAAATATATGCAGCAAATAAAACTTTTTACCAAAAACTAAATGAAAAAAAATAAACTGAAAAGCAAAAAATAAAATAAACCTTTTTGGTCTTAATAATAACTTAAATACAAAACCAATGTGAGTAAATAATTTTGAGTCGGCGCCAAACAAACTAGCAATTGAATTAGGTTAAGCGTAAAATGATGGCAGCGGGATGCACGACGGCTTTTTGATTATTTATTCAAAGTAATATTGTAACGAAGTCACTATTTTCCGCTATGTTAAACAACCAAAAGCTCCCTGTAAGGATTCAAATTCATCTTGTCGGTAATAATAGGTCTAAAAATACCACTCGTGTTCGTGATAAATCCGTGGATCACACCTAACCCGATAAATAGGATAAACACCCTCCGTAGACCACGCCGATGCCGCGACGCGTGTATATAAAGTACGAGCGAGTGTTACTTGCGCAAGCCAGCGAATCGAGAAAGCACGTTTCATCGAGCCAGCTGTGCTATGAACAAACATCGCCGAGAACATTCAGTCGCCCGATCAGTATAGAACTCTTGTCTATGCACCCGATAGAAGCCAGAGACATCAGTCCGTTCGACAAAAGCACACGCTGCCATCTTGTTAAGCCATGTAATTACAGAGAAACTTTCTTCCCTACAAAACAGCATAATACTCCCAAACAATATCGTGATAACCAGAAAAAGTTCAATAGGGTTCACCATGTTTGACTGAAAGAGCTGATAAGCATACGCTCGTTAAACCATACGTTGTTATTGGAAGACAATTAAAATGCACTTGAAAATAATTATCAAGAAGTAACCCTTGTACACCGGATTCATAAATAACTCATATAGGAAAAATTAACGATGGTAAGCAAGATTATTGATTGCCACTTGTTTACATCACAGCGCAATATGAAGAATCATAAAAACGAATTCAATGTAATTGTACCACAGAAAACGCCATAAATTCACCAAGAATGACAGCCATTAAATATAACTCTTCCTCGAAAAGGCATAAAATTATGTTTTATATATTTTTATTAATGACAGAAACGGAACAACCCATTAATTATTAATGCGAGCAATGACCAAAACAAAAGCCATTATTTTTGGTTGAAGATAATTATAATTACTAGTCGCGGTTAGACAAATTATCACGTGATTCGATAACGGAATATAAAAGCGCGAGTTTGATATCAAAATAATCAATCGGGGTTCAACAGTGAACCAAAGAACATGTCACTCTCAAAAGTGAGGTTAAAAAGTCAGTCGAATCGCAGTATCGTACAATAATGATGAAAGTTTCAAATCAAGTATTGAAGATCCAAGTGAACATACTAGTGAACATTAGTTTTTTCCAAAAATTGTCTATTTTTGTCAACGTTTCCAGAACAGAGATAATACAACGGGAGTCCGCAATTCAATGGTTCACGATCTCTTAGAAAAACCCTAGCTATATCGCGCCATACTAATATACCGGGCGAATAAAATAGAATAACCAATTGACGCGGAACTAATCGACATAATAATAAATTCAAGACCAATTGTCGTTAAAACCCTACTCCAGTGAATAAGTGTGAAACAGTGGGAGGTATGTAAGTTTTTCTATATTTATGTTTATGGCAAACCCAACCTTTTTGTGTAGCCAACTGTAAAAGTAAGTGCCAATAAGCTACACTCGTTTTCGTTGTATGATTATTGTTCATATTATTCGTCTATAGAAAAAAGGAAATTATTGTATCAACGTTTACTAAATATATATATATATATATATGTACAGTCTTAACATTTTATGAGTGCATTTTTATTAGTTCATGGTTAATTATTGTATTTTCGAAATTACTCCTGAACGGTAGTACTTCCTGAATAAACAACCAATGCCCAAGCACAGGGAGAAATGAAACATGTCCAGTAGGCCGCTCCTGGTACATAGTTTCGGTTCGACCACCTTCAGGTAGTCGATGCTCTCGCTGCTTATTTTTTCCAATCTAACGAATAATGTCTGGTATTACAGGTGTGGTGTGTTAATTCACAACACCCCGTAGTCCGGGCAAAACAATCTGACGTCATCCGGGACGTCACATCACGTGGATTGCTCCAAGGAGAATTTTACTGAAAATATAATTTGTATCTAAATCGGCGGAGTCCAAAAAACGGCGCGCGCCTAAAACTCGGTAGGGAGGAATCCGCAAAAGAGGGGGAAACCGACTGTAGTTCCGTTTAAAAAGATTTCAAAGAATCATTAGCTTACCGAATCAGCACCAGCAGTCACGCGTCCGACAACTAGTATCCGAAGTGTGAGCCAACTACCAAAGAAGTCTACTACCGTCCCGAGCCTTGCCGACCAGCTTGCCGAAGCAGTGATAGCGGAGTTGTGTAAATATTCTCTCTCAGGTCAAAGGTATCGGAAATATTTGTAAGTACCACAGGTGCGATGCGCGCATGATCGAACCATAGCCGTAAGAGGCCAATATTCATTTCAATGCTACGCTGGTGATTTCAGTCGTGTTTGAGATCCGCTCCGAGTCACCACGTGCGAAGATTGATAGACCGTGACCGTGTTGGCAATCTAAGTAAATCCGGTGAGTAATTTTGTTTCCTTTGCAACAAGGGCCGTTTAGTAATGTGATACGTGGTTTGGCTCGTTCAAAGCACGGGCGGAGGTCGCATTGAAGGGGTAGACATTTCTCGCGCCTCACCCTCCTGCGCTCCAGCGTGACTTTTCAAAGGGGATAAAAGTAGTAGTGAACACGGGGGAGGTCGCATTGAAGGGGTAGACATTTCTCACGTCTCACCTTCCTGCGCTTCAGCGTGACTTTTCAAGGGAGATTAAAATAGTAGTGAACACGGGTGGAGGTCGCATTGGAGGGGTAGACATTTCTCGCGTCTCACCTTTATACGATCCAATGTAGTAATGAGAAGGGGCCAAATAGATAGAGTGGGAGTATAAAGGCTGAGTTCGACTAGGAAGGATAGGTTGAGCCAGCCTCCACTGCTACTGAAATTAGTCGTTTTGGCCGTCCGTAATAGCTTGCATTTGATACCCGCTGCATACTACGAATAGTCAGGGCCTGTTGCTTTGCACCTGTTTTTGAGCTTGCATACTACTCCCCCCGCATGAGCTTATTGGTTATTACGATAATAAGTTTACCCCGCTTGCTTGAAAAACACCCTCACTACTTTCACTGAATATAGTGTCAACCAGTTGTTTATTTGTTGTGATAACTTGAGGCTGCCGTCAGCCGCCGTGCCTGTATTTCTATGCCAATATACCTGTTCATCCTGTATATAGAGTATTGTTTCATTTACCATCTTGAGTGGAATTTAATCATCTAGTGCACCCAGGTTCGAAACCCAGTTAAAAGCAATTAAAGCCTGACTTGATGGCCCCGTTACATGGTCATTACTATACTGACCCCTGGAGTGTTTTTCTCCACTGAAACTGCCCAGAGCGAAAGTGGCCTTTTCCACTATAAACCAAAAGGTGGCGCCCGAGGCAAGACCAAGATTAGTGAATGGCACCGAAGTTTGATAGTAGGGGGAAAGACCCCTTACAATATAATGATCTTCGTTGATTGTTTATTTGGCGCCGACTCAAAATTAGTTACTCACATTAGTTTAGGAGCTCAGTTATTATTATACTAAAAAGATTTATTTTATTTTTTGCTTTTCCGTTTATTTTTACGTCAGTTTAATTTTTGGTAAAAAGTTTTTATTTTTTACTTTTTTTGTGGCTAAAATCTACTAGTGTCTACCTACTCAATTGACTCCAGGTATCCATTATTTGTGCCGAGTTTCAACAGAATTGGTTCACAGATGAAAAATTAATAATTCCCTATGTTTCTACCCTTAGAGGTAGATTATTATTTTCCAAATCCAAATATGACCAACTATGAAGTGTACCCTATCCAATAAAAAAAGAATCATCTAAATCGGATAAACCAGTACAAAGTTTTGAATGGTAGAATCGGTTAAAGGTGAAAATTCAGTGAACGATAAATATCTCCTATTTTTCCTTTAAGGGAAATTTTTTTAAAAAAAGGGTATTTCCAATGAA
Source organism: Gonioctena quinquepunctata (assembly GCA_018342105.1). Taxonomy (NCBI): domain Eukaryota; kingdom Metazoa; phylum Arthropoda; class Insecta; order Coleoptera; family Chrysomelidae; genus Gonioctena; species Gonioctena quinquepunctata. The sequence continues at coordinate 223,765 of JAFIRS010001513.1, forward strand.
AACAGAATCATCGAAATTGAACTACTCTGTGAAAAGTTATGCGTGATCCATTTAAATAGAAAATAATGAAACGCTGACGGAAATTAAACATAAAAGATGAAGTTTGAATCAAAGTTAATTTATTCAATAAATGTATTGAGAATGTTTTATATTGAATACTGAACACAATCCAGTTTTTTTTTTCTAGAACATAATTTAATATTATGATATGGGTGTGTCTATTCCGGAATTGGAACGATATATTCCGGAAATGACACACCTATATCATAATATTGAATTATGTTCTAGAAAAAAATCTTCTGTGTTCAGTATTCAATATAAAACATTCTCAATACATTTATTGAATAAATTAACTTTGATTCAAACTTCATCTTTTATGTTTGATTTTCATCAGCGTTCAATTATTTTCTATTTAAATGGATCACGCATAACTATGATTACACAGAGCAAATTGAATTCAGCTGGCGTGAATAAACTTCGGGTCATGCCTGGCCTGTATCCCCATCACATATATTCGTAGATAAAATGAGAAGAAATTAAACCAAGTTCCACTATCTTGCTCTCGTTTGACCAGTCAGTCCACAAAAAAATAGACCATGAACATTTTGTTAGTTCAATTTCTAATTATCCTTGTTATCGGATTTTCTAACGGATTTGTCTGTACCAAACAGTTTTGCAAATCAGAATGTGCTCCAGTTAACTGTAACGAAGAAACTGAGATATTCGTCGAAAAAGGAAGTACCTGCAGATGCTGTGATGCATGCTACAAAAAATTATGTAAGTGGTTGATGGCATGTTATACCGGATGACAAAGATATATGGGTACAATCCACCACTTTGTTATCAGTCAAGATAGAGATTGACATTTGTGGTGAAGCTATGTTTATGAAGTAATTCTGCAGGGTGAGTCAGGAATGATGTCAATTCTTTTATTTCAAAAGGCAACTTTCATTACAAGCTTTTATTTACTTTCACCTGTCCCGATGTGTCTAATCAAATCTTACAAGTTAAATTTGACCCACTTCTAGTTGTCCGATTAACGTGAAATTTGGCAGGTGTTCATAGTTTCCGAGACAATGCATTATGTTAGAGAAAAAAACATATTTGTGTTTATGGTCCGATTATATTCAAAATTGGTATGTGGTGCTTTGCGGGGACGCAGATTATGAGATTATGAATTTTTTTTCAAAATTCATAAAATCAAAATGTCGGCTCCAAGATTGCCGACGATTTCTGTGATTATGGTCCGATTCTATTCAAAATTGGTATGTAGAAGTTTTTGGGGTCGTAGATTATGAATTTTTTGTCAAAATTCACAAATTTAAGATGGCGGCTCCAAGTTTTGTAATTAATAATAATAATATATATTTACCATGCAAATAAACAAGAAGATGATCCACAAAGGCTAACCTTATTTTGCATTTAGTTTTCATTTGAAAGATATGAACAATTTATATGTTAAAATTGACCAAGTATAATAAAGTGATAGGATATAGAACACAATAATGATAATAATACAATCATAATAATACAGTAATAGTGATAAAGATGCCAAATAGCACTTAATAATGTATAAATCATAATAATGAAATTCACAATAATAAAAATTCGAATAATAATACTAATACAAAAACATACGGATTAAAATACAATAAGATACGGATTAAAATACAATTACATACAATTTTAAATGTCAAATAATTGAGTTCAAATGAATATAATTTTGGAATAGGGATAACTTTCATAATATATTATTGTGGTTTATTAAATTTTGTATCTCCTTTCTAGTTTTATAATGAATCCATTTCTTAGCTTCTTGCTTAAATAGTGGTAATGAGTTGAGATTCTTCATTTCAATTGGGATTCTATTGTATAGTTTGGGAGCAAGAAATAAATAACATCGCTGTCCGATAGTTTTGAGAATTTTAGGTACCTCTAGAGATTCTTCTTTATACCGGGTGTTATAAACATGGTCTACTCGTTTGCTTGATGAAACATATTTGAGTTGGTATACAAAGGGAGAACAAAGGAGTTACAAAACGATTCCAGTAAAGATCGTCACTATCCCTTTTCCAGTAGATTCAATGTGCCTTTGAGGTTGTTACTCCATCCTGAAAAGGCAAAATATGTGTTTGAACAAGGGCATAATACATAATTCGGATGTCAAAGAACTTTTTCAAATATTTGAATTTACTCAAATAGAAGCGGAGTTTTTTCACTATAATCGAAATATGAGCCAGATATTCAATTGATCTTCTTTCCATCAGCCGCATGATTTTTTTTTCATGTTCAATTTCGATTTGGTCAAAACTCGGTAAGTTTGGCTCATAACTGGTAAGGGGGTTTTTTCTTTATAACTGTTAATTATGGTCCGATTCGATTCAAAATTGGTATATGGAGATTTTCCGGATCGAAAATTATGGATTTTTTTTCAAAATTAATAAAATCAAAATGGGGCTCCAAGATGGCGGACGATCTCTATGATTATGGTCCGATTCCATTCAAAATTGGTATGTGGAGGTTTTCGGGGTCGGATATTATGAATTTTTTGTCAAAATTCATAAATTCAGGATGGCGACGGCCTCAAGATGGTGGACGATTTTTATGATTATGGACCGTTTCTAATCAAAATTGGTATGTCGAGGTTTTTGGTGTCGGAGATTATGAATTTAGTCGAAGGTCATTGATTTTTTTATCCAAATTAAATAAATTGAGGATGGCAGCTACAGGATGGCGGAGTTAATCTTTAGATGGTCTCCCGATTGAAGAACTAGACAGCTCAGAACTTACAGGAAAAAGGCCTCATAATAACGATGCTTTAACAAAAATGCATAGATTGAGGCGTACTTACTAAAAAGAACATAATAAAAAAATCAATAAAAAACCTTTTTAAAGGCAAGCTTTTATTCAAATGCGCTAATAAAGTAACAAATAATTGCTATGGATGTGTGACACAGGTTATTCCGTGAGTTATAGATTCAAAAGCTTGTCGCTTTTGTATTCGAACTGAAAACTTTGCGCGACAAGCTGTTGAATCTATAACTCACGGAATAACCTACTAATAATTAGATGTGTGACACATCCAAATTATGTTTAGCACATTAATTTTCAGGACATTTGAATAAAAGCTTATTTAAAAAAAAGTTTTTCATTATTTATTTCATTTTTAATTCTTATCAGTGTTTAGAAGTCCTTCAGCACGCCTAATACCTAATCCTAGTTATATGTGACAATATATATATTAAAAACAGGGACACAACCTCCAATCAAGTAACACATACTAGATGAGTAACACAAATATACTCGAGAGCAACATATATTCATGATGTTACGGATCTGGGGTACGTGGCTATTCAAAAACTGAAGTAAGTATTCTCCTGAACACAAAACAATAAGAAATTCTCATAAGTAAATGACTCAACCACAATTCAGGGTTAAAATACCGCACACGTCACTGTAATCACTTCGTGTCACTCGATGAACTTACTAAGTATAAGAATAAATGGATTTACTCGACGTGCGGCTGTCCAGAGTTTACTGGAACGCTCTAGACAGCCGTTCCTCAAATCGTCCCGAAATTTCTGGAATTCGGAGTCTTCTTTCAAACTTGCTGTTGGCCAGATAAGCATGCAGTGGCGTAGTGTATTCATAACACCGACTCTCCCTCCCTACTTCGTCCCGATCAAAAGCCATTGTTTCATCATGATAGGGCTACCTTTCCAGATGAACAACTTTCGTCTTGGTCCTAGGTCTATAAACCACATCATTGACTCTTTTCTTTACCTCGTACGGTCCTTCCCGTTTGGTCCTTCCTAAACCTGGTCACCTTCTTTGAATCCTCCTGACAAGCTTTCATCCTGTCACTCGCCAATATCAACCTCTTCCGAGCTGGTTCGTGAATATTCAAGACACAGTATACATATCAGTTTCAGATTAATAAATTTCTCATATTGTTTATCTTATATGTTCATGATATGTCAAAATGATGAGAATTGCTCCATAACGATCTTTGGCATGACCTTAGACGAGTATCTCTCCTTGAAAGAGTAAAAAGTTGGATCCTGTCTGTTATACTACAAGAGTCACGGCACAACATGTAGATCGAAGGCACTCAAAACATCATATTAATGAAATTTCAAGCACTGTATCTTTATGAAGAGATTTTTCATGGAGCATCTAGTGGAACTGATCTTTGCTGCACAAAAAAGAGCAACGAGCTAGCTATCCCGGAGTTTATCTGCATAGTCCCGAACTTCTTCCTCATTGGTGCTTGGTGATGCGAACATTAAGTCACAGGGTAATCGAAGTTCCCTTCGATGCGAACATTAAGTCACAGGGTAATCGAAGTTCCCTTCCAAAGATTATTCTAGCCGGGGTAAGCTTAGTTGAATCATGCCCACATGTTTTGTATGCTCCTGGAAATTCCAGTTCCTTGGATGTTATCCATTGTTTGGCTGGATCATTCAACCATGCCATCCCAGCTCTGGGGTGGAGCTCCCATCAGATCTTCTTGAATAACACTGATAAGAATTAAAAAATAACTAATAAAAAAGATTTTTAAAGACAAGCTTCTATTCAAGCCGTGTACTAAAACGTATAAAATGAGTTCAAGTCATCGCTGACAATGATTTAGTTTATTTTTTTTTATTATTTGGTTTCAAAAAGGTTGTCGCACGAAGTGTTCATAAAATTAGGTAGCAATTAATCTGATTGGGTGGTGGTAAGTAAGAACTTGTCGAATTATTAATTTTATTACAATTTTGACGATTTTGAAAAAAACTCAAAATCTCCGACCGCGAGAACCACCTCATACTCATAATCACAAAACTCGTCCTCCATCTTGAATTTAAAAATTTTTACAAAAAATTCAAAATTCTCCAACCCGAAAACCGCCGCATACCAATTTTGAATCGAATCGGACCATAATCACAAAACCCGTCTTCCACCTTGGGGCGCCATCTTGAATTCATGAATTTTGACAAAAAATTAATTATGAACACATGCCAATTTTCAAATTAATCGGACGACTAGAAGTTGGTCAAAATTCACTTGCAAGATTTGACCCAAACTAACAAACGAACGAACGAACTAACAACAAGTGAAACTAAATAAAAGATTGTAAAAATAAAGGGTGCCATTCGAAAGACAAAAATTCACATAATTCCTGACTAGCCCTGTAGAATTACTGCAGCAGTGTTCCATAGCTTCACCGCAGCGAATCTCCATCTTGACTGTTACATACTTGCAAGGACGTACCCAGGGGGGGTCCAGCCCCCCCCCCCGCAAATGTTAGAGATTGGATACAACACACAAAATCCCTGAATAGAGCGCCAAAAATGCCTTTCTGTCTGAGACATTTCCAATCTGCGGGGCGGGTGGGTGGCGGGTCATATCGATGGTCATCGCAGCAGCCCCCATTGAAGTATTTGTGGCAAAACCCCTGTCAACAAAATATTTCATGTGTTTTGAAAATAAAACCATTGCTGTTAACTTTTGACTTACTTTGTAAATGGTAAATACTCCTAAAAAGTATATCTATAAATCAGCAGACGTCTCAACCAATTCGTACAAAGCTAGTCTACTTAACCCCTGTTGACTTTTGACTTACTTTGTAATGGTAAATACTCCTAAAAAGTATATCTATAAATCAGCAGACGTCTCAACCAATTCGTACAAAGCTAGTCTACTTAACCCCATTTTCAACTTAGTTGAAAAACGAAAAACCTGTAATGTGCCAGTAAAAATATAGGGCTGAAACGTGATCAGATAGCATATCAACTCACAAAGAAACCTATTCTTTAACTGAGGCTAGAGCTCCTGGATGTTACCTATGCTCCTGGTGTTACGCCACTGATCTATCACTGAGGGATCACTCCTTCAAGAAAAGGCCAAATAACGCTTAGGACATCCTCAAATATAGGGTTACTATGAATTGAATTGTTGCTAGTCAAAGTACTTTGACATATAGGGAGCATCAATTAATTGTAAGTTATTGAACCGAAATTATTCCCCGAGAGCGGCTTCGAGAAAATATCTCTTTCTCTCTATACTTGGGAATGTGGGGCTTTTATCTAGAGAGCACGTACCGTCTCAGAAAGTGTGTTAAATAATGCACTGGGAAAAGCATTAGAATATACATATATATTTTATGAAAGTTACAAAACAATTCTATCCGTTCTATATACTATAAAAATGATACAACGGTCAATGAACAGTGGAGAGTTTACCTTAAGTTGGTTTTTGTCAATCTCAAAGTCAAGTAGATTGAATATAAGTAAGAATGACATCAATTGTTAAAACGACTATTGCTAATTATTATTTGATAACTATGGGAACATAAAATATAGAGATACGTTTAAAAACACATACAAAAATTATAAATGATTCAATTTGCTCAAGCATAAGATACAGAAAAATATATAAACTTACTCCATGCCACCAGGTTTCAACACCTATTCACTCGATTTGTTTTACACGATATTAGTTTCATAGGATTAATATTTTAGTTATTTTCGCGAAAGGTGTTTATTTACTCTTGGATTTCACTGTATATTAGACTATAGTTGTATGGATACTGTTTTTCTATGAGGTCATGAACTATCGGTTAGAGGGTTTCGTTGACTTATCTCGATCTTGAAGCATTGATAAAATAATGTTTAATTAGGGTAAATACTGTTTACTTGTGTATTCACTTTGGGAAGTAATTACTCGTGCAATTCCGGTTTAACTTGATTCGAATTTTCTATCTCAATGGTTTCGCAAGTTCACTGCAAGATGATCATATTCGTACACTTCTCATCTTTATTTCACTATTTGGTAATCGAATGAAAGATAACCTCTTTCAAGAGGACTTGTTACTTGAGCAACGACTATGTACCGAATCATCATGTTGTCCGCAGGGTCGCGCCTTTTATATGCCCTACCCTTTCACGGATCGTTCGCGGATCAAAATTCCCAACATTAGTTATCTTCTAGCTGTCATAATAAATCACCAGCTTGGTAATTGATGGCTTGTTACTGTCGTCAAAAAAATGTATAAAAAAAAAAGATTTGTCTATTTCGTGGCCGTATTGCACTTAGCGAGCTGTCAGAACCTATAATTTATAGTTGCTTTGTTTACTCCTAAAATTCCTTAGATACGCGTAACTTGTAGGGTGATGAGTTTTTTATGACTCATTTGTAGAAGGGGGATTTTTATATGCAATCCGGGCAGGCGGACAAAATATTTTTAACGGGCCTTGTGTATCAGTTTGGTCGCGTATTTGATTTCAAACTTTATTTTTATTCCCAGTGAATTTGTTTTCTGGCTACAGAGTTCATATTAATCAAAATCGTGTTGTTTCTTATGCTTGAAAGTTTTTCTGTACTTATGGGGGCATAACACTGGAAATGATGTGATCCACGCACCAGTTAGTCAGTAATGATAGAATTCAATTTCTACAATTGTTGAGCAATTTTTAACTTTTACACTTTTGACCAGGTTTTTGCATCAAATTTGTGAATAATTGAATAACTTGAGAAAATTGATTTTCTTTTTATTTTCGAGAAACTTTCACGTATCGAAATGGAGGGGAACTCAAGTCAATCTCCACGAAAACAATATCTATGGAGTTTACTTATTTCCAAAGTGTATGCATTTCGAATGTTTATACTTCCATCATCAGCACGAATACAAAGAGTTTAACAAATGGTCACCATAAATAAAATAACAACATAACAATAACAAATGGACAAAGGACAAATTTCGTCATCTACACTTTACATAAATGTTAGTATTATATTATCTCTTAATTTGTTTTAATAACGATGATTGTTTTTTTACATTTCTAGAAACCAATAGAAACTTTCAATTCAAATCATTCATGTACGTTTTGGCCAATCAAAACATTATCGATTTGTTGAAAATATAAACAGGATTTTCATAAAATCAGATATGGAATCATCTGCGACTGAAAGATAAACTTTAGTCTCTATCTTCCATCGTCAAGATAACCTCTTGTGGGGTATTCATGTTGAAAAGGGAAACATTCTCAATTGAATATTGATAGAAAGATTTTTCTGTGAATTGAAAAATCCACGATTAAAATGAAGTTATTTTTTGTGAATGTCCAACAGAAAATAACTACTTCCCCGGCTAAAGCCACGCTGGACATTGAACTACATCTGATAGATATTCTGAAAAGGCCCTAACTCCAAAGAAAAACTCTAAAATTGAAAATTTGCATTTTTATTCATATAGTTATTTGATTTTCTATTCCAGTCTCAATTAAGAACTCATAAAGATGAATGAGGCAAAAAAAGAATGTTTTCCAAAATCTTTCTATCAATATTCAATTGAGAATGTTTCCCTTTTCAACAAAACATTATTATTGTGATTATTTTTTGACATTTCTAGAAACCAAAGGAAACTTTCATTTCAAATCTTTCATGTACGTCTTGGCCAATCAAAACATTATTAGAGTGGGGATATTCTACCTAGAATAATTTGAGGTATTTTGTTTTTATTGTCTGACAACGTATATTTCTAATTTGACGTCTGTCATCAATTCGCATGAAAAGTGAGAAATGAATCAAAACCGGTTTAGTACATTTTATGTGTTTATGATCGTAACATAAAAAAATAATCTAAAGAATACCACACGAGAGTTCGATAAAGTAGAAAATATTTCTCCATATTTTTTCTCAAACTTGTTGCCATTTGGCAATAGCCACTTGAGCCAATCGGGCTCTCGTGTCTATTGTCTGGCAACAAGTTTTCAAAAATCTGTCAAATTGTTTCACTTTATTCTCACGCTCTTACAACTGAGAATAAAAAGGAGAAAACAAAAGCCATCGTATTCTACGAGGCATAGTAACAGACTCGTATGAATACGATGACTTTTATTTTCCTTTTTTTATTCTCATCGTTATACACAAATTAAGAGATAATATAATAATAAATATATAAAGTGTAGATGACGAAATTTCTCCTCAGTCCATTTGTTTATTATTTTATTTATGGTGACCATTTTTTAACCTCTTCGTACTGATGATGGAAGTATAAACTTCCGAAATGCATACACTTTGGAAATAAAGTAAAATATATATATTGTTTTCGTGGAGATTGACTTGGAGTTCCAATCCCCCTTGGATTCTATTTGACTAGCCACTCCACTTTGAGTAATATGGACTACTTCTACCAATTTTTTTAAGTATCCGTTTACGCGACACTTTAATCATTTACCTGGCCCCCCTTCTCCGAAAAAAGATTCTGGGTACGTGCTTGCATACCAGATTGATGAAAAGGTCAGATTCTCGAAAAACGTTCAGCGATACATGTTATTTGTGATATTTACGAATATGAGTCAACATGTAAAGAAAATTAACAATAAAGTTCATCCTTTATCAATTGCAGAAGCATAAAAAACAAGTTTCCCAGTCTTGAGGCGAAATCCTTTGAGCAGCAGAGGCGGAGATAACTAATTTTATTTAGATATTTAAATATTTTAAAAATACGTTAAATTAAAAAATATGCCATAAACGAGGAAGTATGTATTGATAGGCAATCGGACCATCATAATTTCACTTTCCCATGGACGAAAAATCAGATCCTTGGGGAATACCCATTTTTTACGTGCTCGAGACCTATATTACCCTGGATTTTCCCTATATCTACTGTATTTTAAGGGTCAAATTTCTACCTTTTGATATGACTTTTTACCTTATTCCACATGGAGGATTGGACTTTTTCTCCAGATCTAGGGATTTTTTCATGCAGATTCACGTATTTCACATAGTTTTTTCCTAGATCTACTGAATTTTCAGGGTTGACCTGATGGATTTCTCATGGATGATTGACTTTTTCCCCAGATCTAGGGAATTTTTCACGTAGGTTATGTTTAGATTAGTCGTTTCAGGTGGGTTTTTAGGGTTGACCTGATGGATTTCTATGGATATTGATTTTTTCCCCAGATTAGGGAATTTTTCACGTAGGTTGTGTTTAGATTAGTCGTTTCAGGTGGATTTTTAGGGTTAACCTATGGATTTCTAGATTGTTTTTTCCCGATCTAGGGAATTTCTCACGTAGGTTGTGTTTAGATTTGTCGTTTCAGATGGATTTTATGGTTAACCTGATGGATTTCTCATGGATAAATGATTTTTTCCCCAGATTTAGGGAATTTTTCACGTAGGTTGTGTTCAGATTAGTCGTTTCAGGTGAATTTTTAGGGTTAATCTCATGGATTTCTAAGGTTGTATTGTAGTTTTTTCCTAGATCTAGGGATTTTTCATGTTTATGTTTATGTATGAATATAAGATTTTTGTATGTTGTTTGTGAAGTCTATGTGGTAAATCTAAGTGGGTTTGATGTTTTTTATTAACAATAAAGTTCATCCTTTATCAATTGCAGAAGCATAAAAAACAAGTTTCCCAGTCTTGAGGCGAAATCCTTTGAGCAGCAGAGGCGGAGATAACTAATTTTATTTAGATATTTAAATATTTTAAAAATACGTTAAATTAAAAAATATGCCATAAACGAGGAAGTATGTATTGATAGGCAATCGGATCATCATAATTTCACTTTCCCATGGACGAAAAAAGCCAAATTTTCCAACAAAACACATATAATATTATAATATTTTAAAACCTATTTCGATCCCAGACCAGAGACGCTACTGGCTTTCATGTATTCAGACCTCCTGAAACACGTTTAACCATTTTCAATTGCAGAAGCTGTTTCTATAGGGAGCAAATCAAAAACTCACTTCGCTATCACGAGCGTATATGCGAAGAAACGGAACGAAAAATAATGTGTATTACTCGTAAACATACTCCGTCGGCGAATGTAAGATCAAAAGGAGAAAAGAGCCGATAGTCAACGTGGGCTCGAGTGTCAGCTGTCTAGTTCTTCAGCAGCTAATTAAAACGGACCAGAAGCCAATGATAATTCTTGTAGGTTGAGAGGCCAAGAAAACTAATATATCAAGAGTTATATTTGTGTTTGAAGAGGTCTGAATAAATAAAAGCCAGTAGCGTCTCTGGTCTGGGATCGAAAAAGGTTTTAAAATATTCTATAGTTGTGATGTGTTTTGTTGGAAAATATGTCTTATTTACGATTTACGGAAAATGAAATTATAATGATCCGATTGCCTATTAATACATACTTCCTTGTTTATGGCATATTTTTTTATATTAACGTATTTTTTAAATATTCAAATATCTAAATAAAATCAGTTATCTCCGCCTCTGCTACTCAAAGGATTCCGCCTCAAGACTGGAAAACACATTTTTTATGCTTCTGCAATTGATAATGGATGAACTATAACTGGTGTTTCATTAGTCTCAACGTATAGACACACCAACAAGCATTATCATTGGCTTGCGGTCCGTTTTAATTGGCTGCTGAAGAACTAAACAGCTATCGCTCAAACCCAGTTGACTATCGGCTCTTTTGATCTCCTTTTGATCTTTCCTCCGCCGACGGAGAATGTTTACGAGTAGTACACATTATTTTTCGTTCCGATTCCTCGCATATACGCTCGTGTTAGCGAAGTGAGTTTTTGATTTGCACCTTACGGAAACAGCTTCTGCAATTGAAAATGGTCAAACTATAACAGTAATATCGACAAATGTCATAGAAAAAATTATTGTTTCAGATGAAGGTGATAGATGTAAACCAATGATGCCAGGGGGCGGTGCTTTTTTGGCAAAATGTGTAGACGGACTGAAATGTGGTGAATACGGAAAGTGTGTAAAGGAATTATGTTGATTTGAACTTTTCAGTTTGTTCCTTATTCAATAAACATGTATCGTTTGAATGGGTAATATCTTATCTATTCCTATCCAGAATAAAATCAAATACACACCAAAAAAAAATCCGGTGAAAATGCATTATGAAATTTTTGCTATAAAAAAACAAAATGGCGGCTCCAATATGGCTGGCGAGTTTTGTGATTATGGAAGATAGTGACTAAAGTTTATCTTTCAGTCGCACATCTGATTTTATGAACATCCTGTTCATATTTTCAAACAAATCAATCTATCATACCCCATGACAGGTTTTAATGTCAGAATAACACTAATATCAAAGTGTCTCTCCAAGAGAAATGTTTCTAACCTTTTTCCATCTTTGCAAAGTGAGATGGCTTCTAGAAAATGTGTTTCCGATTACTTCCGGTCTTCCTGATGATCGTGGAAGCGTGAAATAGATTTTCGTCGACAAAAATGTATTGAAGACCTAGTAAATGCGATGCCTCTCTTGCGTCATTGTAATAAATGATTTCTGATGAGTACTCTCTTATGGAAAACATTTTTTTTGCCTCATTCATCTATGTTAGTTCTCAATTGAGACTGGAATAGAAAATCAAATAACTATCTGAATGAAAATGTAAATTTTCAATTTCAGATTGTTTCTTTTGAGTTAAGGTCCTTTCAGAATATCTATCAGCTGTAGTTCAATGTCCAGCATGGCTTTAGCCGGGGAAGTAGTTGCTTTATGTTAGACATTCACAAAAAATTACTTCATTTTTATCGTGGATTTTTTTATTTATAGAAAAATCTTTCTATTCAATATTCAATTGAGAATGTTTCCCTTATCAACACGTTCGATTCTATTCACAATTGGTATGTGGGGGTTTTCGGGGACAGAAATCACAAATTTTTTGTCAAAATTCTTGAATTAAAGATGGCCGCCCCAATATGGCGACGAGTTTCGTGGCTATAGCCCAATTCCAATAAAAATTGGTATGTGGTGGTTTTTGGGTTCGGAGATCATGATGTTTTTGTAGAAATTAATAATTCAAGATGGCGGTTCTAAGGAAAAAATTATTAATTCAATTGTTTGACCTAAGTTATTCTGTGAGTAGCAGATTCAGAAGCTTGTCGCGAATATAAAATAGGTATTCTTGCGCGGCAAGATTTTGAATCTGCTACACACAAAATAACCTAGGTCAAACAAAGTAATCATTTTTTGCTTTTTAGTGCATTTGTATAAAAGTTTAAAAAAATATGTAATCATGTTTATTACAAAGTATGTTAATTTCAACATTTTGAAAAATAAGGCCTAAAATCACACAGCAATGCAAAAAAACAATTTTGTCATAAACAAACTGGTTTTCAAGGGACATTATTTCAGTTTAAGCAGAATTTATCCGGAGATTTCAGCTTAACAAGAATGTGAACATATAATAATAATAATAATATATATGAGCATTTCATGTTGGATGGTCATTACTGCTTTGGAAGTGAAACTTCTTTGGGGGCGATGAGAGCAAAATTTTAAAGTCAAATGCGAATGCAACGCTATTTGGCCAAAGATATGATGAATGATAAGTATCGGTGGTTCAGTGGTAAAATGCCACGAGGGTTCAATTCACGGCCGATGCAGTTTTCGTTATTTTAAAGTTATAAGTAATATTTTTGTTAATTCATCTTTATTTATTTTTATTTTGATCAAAATTGCAATGATTTTAAATAAGGTTAGGATTCTTGAATACTTGAAGGAACAACAGTAGAAACGTGCCATGCTATCCTGTTATTAAATTGCCTAAACGATTTTGCAAAGTCACATTAACCTTCCAATACCCGCATCAGATTTACAACACCAGTAACCGCTTCGGTCTGGCATTCAATATTATACAGGGTGATACAAAAGTATTTTGACAAACTTCAAGAGGTGATTCCTTACAATATTCTAATATGAATTGTCCATATAAATATATGTCCAGAAACGCTTCGTTTCCAAGATAGAGGGTGTTGAAGTTTTATTTTTATTTTCGTTTTTTCAAATAACTTTCGAAATACTGACCTTAATTGAACGAAAATCGGTATTGAGAGGTTTTTTGAGGTGTCGAATTAGAACCTGATTATTATTGCTCTCATTCGTAGGGGGCGCCACCTACACGTCTTTTTCTTTTTTGAAGATTCATAGCTTTTTTGAGCGTACTTCTAGCACATTTTTCAGTAGAAAAATCAATTCTACGTAAAAAAGCTACCCATATTACAAGTCGCTATAAGCAACCGTTTTCTAGATATTTGGACTTGAAAATTTCAAGTCCATTATTTGATAATCGATGCGTGTTGAAGTTATTACCATTATTTTGCATTTTTCCCAAGAATGCTTAGGAAATACATTTTACGTTTAAGTAAGTAGTTTTGGTTTTTCGGTTTGGAATAGTTATTTTTGTATCAAGGGTGCAAAATCTGTATTCGTTTTAATAAAATTAGCAAGAAATATCAACATTTTATTTCAAGAAATTTTGAATATGTAGAATAAAATAAAGGAAACTAAATTGTATTCAAATAAATTGTTCAAACTGTCCACCTTCAGCGAAGATATAGGCATTCAGTCTTCCAGTCATTGAATCTCGTACCCGCTCAAAAATTATTGGTGTGTTTCACAGGCATCTACTATTCGGTTTCTTAGATCTTCCTCGTTCGCTACTGGAGTTTTATAAACCAGTGACTTCAAATGTCCCCAAAAATAAAAATCTAGCGGGCTTAGATCTGGGGACCTTGGTGCCCACGCCTGGTTAGGTTCTTCTATCCATCGATTTGGATAGACAGTGTTAAGGAATTCCCTGGCTACAACGTTAAAATGGGCCGGAGCCCCATCATGCGGATACGAATTTCTAAAGGTACATTCTGAAGTAGTCCCGGCAACTCATTTTCTAAACAGTCTCTGTAAGTTGCGCCATTCAGTCGGAACGGAAGAAAGAAAGGACCTATCAAGTAATTATCAATTATTTCCGCCCAAACATTTACAGAAAATTGATACTGATAATGTCTTCCACTAACTGCGTGCGGATTTTCCAGAGCCAAAACATGCTTGTTATGAAATTTTGTGATAGCATTCCGGGAAAAGTTTACTTAGTCCGTGACGAACATATCTTAAAAATTGAGGATTTCCAGCCAATTTTCTCAAAAACCACTGACATATAGTAATGCGTTGGGGAAAGTCTCGTGGCAAAAGAGCTTGTACCCTTTGAATATGGTATGGATAAAATTGTTGATCATGGATAATTCTCCAAACTGTGGACTGAGTAGAATTGAGAGCTTCAGCAATTATTCTTGAACTTGTTTCTGGATTCTCCTCGAGAGCGTTCAAAACAGCTTCTTCCATTTCTTGGGTTCGGACTGCTTGTGATCTTCCAATAATATCAGCTGCCCTCTTGAAGGTACCTGTTTCTACCAAACGACGGTGGAGACTGGTAAATGTTGGAGCTGAAGGCAGTACTCGATTAGGAAATCGCTTCTGGTAAATACGTCTTGCTTCGCGCATTGGCATCCGCAAGGCCTCAACCGAAATGCATGTCGGCTAAATGAGCATTATTGTTTAAATAATCAATTTTTTCAAAATGTTTTAAAACTCACAGAAACTTCAAGAAAACAACAAAACGTTTAACTGTCACATAATATGTAATTACCAAAACTACTTACTTAAACGTCAAATTCATTTCCTAAGCATCCTTGTGAAAAATGCAAAATAATGATAATAACTTCAACACGCATCGATTATCAAATAATCGACTTGAAATTTTCCAAGTCCAAATATCTAGAAAACGGTTGTTTATAGCGACTTGTAACAAGGTTAGATTTTTACGTAGATATGATGGAGAAATTGATTTTTTCACTGAAAAATGTGCTAGAAGTTCGCTCAAAAAAGTTAAGAATCTTCAAAAAAAGAAAAAGACGTGTAGGTGGCGTCCTCTACGAGTAAGAGCAATAATAACATCAGGTTCGAATTCGACACCTCAAAAAGCCTCTCAATACCAATTTTCGTTTAATTAAGGTCAGTATTTCGAAAGTTATTTAAAAAAAACGAAAATAAAAATAAAACTTCAATACCCTGTATCTTGGAAACGAAGTGTTTCCGGACATATAATTATTTGGACAATTCATATTAGAATATTGTTTGCCAAAGTACTTTTGAATCTCTCTGTATTTAGAAATTTTGTCGGAATGTATATCACATAAAAACATTGTTTTCAAGAAACAAATTTCATTTTATTAAGAATGAGTATTTTAATAATAAATTATTTAAAAAATAATAAAGGATATCTTCAAATAAAAATCATTTGAATGAATTGTAACAGGGACTACGAACTTTCTCGACATGAAATGAAATGATTGCGATGATTTAGCAACTCATCATGCACCTGTGTAGGGCACTGGAATCTGCTTCCACTGATATGACACCCTGTTTTTAATACAGCTCCGAACCCTGAAAATCGCTCAAATTCAGAGAGAGAGAGAGAGAGAGAGAAACTGACTTCACACACACACACACCTGCACAGCGATATACAATTGTCAAAAATCAAACTATAGTGCCTACATTGAATTTGTTTCAGAAGTCAGGAGTTTTAGGAGACGGAAGTTATAAATAAAGTAAATCAAGGAACACAAACAGATGTTCCAGGGGTTTCACATTGTCAAACACAAACATCTAGGAATTTTTGTTCACAGACGGCAGTTATAAATGAAGGGAATCAAGGAACACGACCAGATTTTCAAGAGGTTTCAATTGTCAAACGCAAACATCTAGGGACTTTCTTCACTAACCAAGAAAAACAAATTTGCAGGATTTGTGAAGGTACAAACAAACAAAAATTTCAGATCTTAAGTTGTCATTCAAATCAAGTAGAATAAGAGGAATAGAGACTGATAAAGCTAGATTGGAACAATCCTTTAAGGAAATGAAAGCACAGGATGAAGATATTTTCAAAGAGTGTTTCAAAAAAGCTTGCGACAAGCACCTTCCGCTGTTTTGGGAAGTACTGCCAAGATTGTCAGTGACCTGAAGGATAGGAAACTGAAGGGAAGGAAAAATACTAAAGAATTCAAACAACATGCACTATCTCTCTATTATTATTGTAGCGAGAAACAAAGCCAAGGGCAGTCCACTGAATTAGTGGTGGGAAAGGTCGTGTTTCCTGTGTTCGCTAAAACAGTGTACATATCTGTATATAGGTTCATTAGAATTTTTTGTTTTTTTTAATTCTAAAAGCTGAAAGCATGTTGATAAGTGCCCCTCTATTATAATTATATAGAGCTTACGATGTGACATATGATTTCAGATTACAAATGCAGATTTTAGAAGAAATGATTTGCCAACGAAAAATGTTGAACAGTATATTAGAGGATATCTTTTGAGAAAATGTTCAAAAAAGCATTCATATAAAGTATGTCAAGATTATGCTAAGGCAACGGATACTCTCGATTCTGCAAAATTATTCTGCCACTTCAAAGGTAATATTTATTGCCTTATGAGATTTCTCTACATTTTCAAGTGATTTCATGCAGTTGATACTGACAAGTATGGAAAAAGAATAGTTCTGACATTGTCCCACGAGACAAAAGTAAAATGACAAATTTATTTCCCCGATATTTGAAAGGACCCACAGATAAGAGGGAAATTGAGGTATGCTGATTTTTGAAGCTAACATAGATTATGTCACAAGGCGAGGAAAAAAAACAATCCAAATCAGCTTTTCTTTTAATTTTTAGTAACACCCGCTTGATATAATCGGAGCAGGAGGGGGATCTAAACCAAGCAGTTGGTCGGAGGAACAAGGCCCACTCTCGAAATCGATGAGGCTAATGACTTCTATTAGTATAATTATCGCTTTCTAATAAACACATGAATTTCACAAGTAAGCGTGGACTTTTCATTCTATGAAGATATATTGATTTTAGCTAGTAAATTCCGAACCTTCACAAAGTGTTCCATGGCTCTTTAGAAAAATTATCCACTATATTGAATTTTCCATCTCCAAATCAAATATACTTATAGTCAGAAGATTGTCATCTCATAGGCATTTTTTTTTACAAAATTAAATATAAAAGTAATGATAAAAATATTTGACTTGCTAGTTACTAGATAAATTACAAACACAAGTTGAAAAAAGTTATTACAATGGGCAAAGGTAGTTCAGAGAAGATACAAATTAATTACGATTAATATCGAGTCATTTTATTACAAAGATAATTTGAATTCTTGCGATAAGATAGTCGTGTTGTCTGTCAAAATAGTGAACATCTCCTAATTTGCCCAAATGCTGAGAGACTATCAGTGTTCACAATTTGGGTTCTTTCACTCAGATAGGACTCGAACCAAGTGTAAGCTCCGTCCTCTGAAGCTGTAGAGATGAAGATTACGTAACAGTCAAAAGCTTTAGATATATCACTAAACACTGCATCACTGACTTCCTTCAGTCTAGATTATAGATTTTTCAGAAAGCGAATTTATTTATTGAAATTATTCATTGAATTTCAGATCCTTAGCAACTCTGCTAGACATAGTAGAATTAAACCGTTTTGAAAGTTAGGTTCCGTTTTGTCCCTGGAAACTTAGCAAAGTTTTGCCGCTGTCATAGTGACAAAAACACAGCCCCTTATGCGATTTTTTGTGTATGCATTAACTTGTCTAGTATATAAATCACTATACCCAACAATAACCTGTTTTCATCACATTTTCGTCAATCCTAGCGAAGTATCCATGGAATAGGTGTCATGAAGAACCATAAAAATGTAATAATTTATTTATCTGAAACCGAACTTTGAATAGTTACAATCTATTGTAGACCTTTTTGGTTCGATCGTCAATTGCAGATTCAGTGATCCAGTCCTTTTCGAGAATTTCATAATTCAATATAAATAAATTGACCAAACCTAACCTGCCCAACAAAAATGGAGTCCATATTATATATCCATCGTCAATAAGTGAAACTCTTCGACGAATTCTGAAGACTAAAACAATCATTTATAAATCATGAAATGTTGAAATTTCAATTGTGACAATTTATCGATTCAATTTCATGCCTATATAAATGAGAACATATTCTCTTAATATTTCATCCCATTCGAAAACCTTGATATTTCCTACATTTTTTTAATGCGAAAACACCCGAAGATCGGAAGCGTTTCCTCGTGTAGAGCTCATCCAGTATTGAAACGACCTGTTGGTAGGTAGAGAGGGGGAAAACACGAGTGGACACGATTTGATGTGACTGCTCATACTACGGCGAATATTCACCAGTGTCTTGACATGCAGCGTTTGGAAGGTTAGGTTTGTTTGATTAATAAATAGGTAGTGCAGTTATTCATTCAACTTTGCTGGGCAGTAACAATTTGAAATGTTTTAATTATTTATTCAGCTAGTTTTTTATCAGTAATTCAATGTTGAAAAATCAAGGTCGAGATTTTAAATTGTTATTGGCAGAACCGAGCAGAAAATTTCAATGTGTAGTTTTTTATGGTCTGCAGCAAAAGTATATCACCAAATTTTTACATAGGGCAGAGGAACATTCAAGTCATTCATGATAAAAAACTAGTTAGCCCTCTTGTATATTCGTATTTTTTTAATAAAACAATCTATAAATCTCAAAACTTGTCCCCATCTTGGAGTGACCGTTTGGAATTTTTATGAAAAAACTAGCTGGATCCGGCATGCATTGCAATGCCACGCAAATAAAATATATGTCTGTCTGTTTCGTTCCGGTCACGTTTCCGGTACCGTCCCGGTCTATCTGTCTATTTTTATATCTATGTATTGAATTTTAACAAAAAAAACCTAATTTCCGACCCCAAAAACCCCCACGGTCCATAATATATATTATATATATATATATATATATATATATATATATATATATATATATATATATATAAGTCATCGCTGACAATGATTTAATTATTTTTTGTTGAATTATTTGGTTTCAAAAAGCTTGTCACGCGAAGTGTTCATAAAAGTAGGTACCAATTAATTTGATTGGGCAGTGATTAGTTAGTAAGTAAGAACTTGTCAAAGTATTTGATTTTTACAAAGTACTCATGAAAGTAAACAACTTGTCGAAGTATTAATTTTATTACAACACACATACCAATTTTGAATGAAATATGACCATAATCAGAAAACTCGTCCTTCATCTTGGTGCCGCCATCTCGAATTTATAGATTTTGACAAAAAATATCCATAATATCCGACCCTTAAAACCCCCACATACCAATTTTGAATCGATTCGGATCATAATCACAAAACTCGTCCGTCATCTTGAATTCATGAATTCTGACAAAAATTTCATAATCTTCGACTCCGAAAACCCCCACATACCAATTTTGAATCGAATTGAACCATAATCACAAAACTCGTCCGCCATCTTGAATTCTTGAATTTTGACAAAAATTTCATAATCTTCGATCCGAAAACCCCCACATACCAATTTTGAATCGAATTGAACCATAATCACAATGTTTGTCCTCCATCTTGAAGCCGCCATCTTAAACTTATAAATTTTGACAAAAATTTCATAATCTTCGACTCTGATAACCCCCATATACCAATTTTGAATCGAATCGGACCATAATCACAAAACTCGTCCGCCATCTTGAATTCTTGAATTTTGACAAAAATTTCATAATCTTCGACTCCGAAAACCCCCACATACCAATTTTGAATCGAATTGAACCATAATCACAATGTTTGTCCCCCATTTTGAAGCCGCCACCATAATCACAAAACTCGTCCGCCAAAAACTACGTCTCGTGTTTCGCCTATACCAAACAATTTGGTACGCCTATGGAATTTCTATTGATAGACAATGGCTCGGGTATCTTCGAGAAAAATTGGTTGTTAGGTGGGGGAAGGCCAAAGAGGTCGTTTCAATACTGGACGAACTCTACGATCCCCGACACTTGATGTCACATGACAGGCTTTCCTGACTCCTAATTGGCTACACCCAATCTACACCCAACTCTGATTTTATGAATGAAATCAAAAGTGACAGCACTTGGAGGATGTTGAAACGATTTTACTATTTCATTCTTGGGGCCCTATGGGACGGTTCGGAATTCACTAGCTAAAATCAATATATCATCATAGAATGAAAAGTCCACGCTTACTTTTGAAATTCATATGTTTATTAAAAAGTGATAATCATCCTAATCATAGTCATTAGCCTTATCGATCTTGGGAGTGGGCCTTGTTCTTCCGAACAACTGCTTGGTTTAAATCGCCCTCCTCCGATTATCTCATGCGGGGTGTTACTGAAAACCAAAAGAAAATCATTTAGATTATTTTTTTCTCCCCTCATCTTTGTTAGTAGGGCTCACCTTTTCCGGCGAAGTCATTCTAAGATAGCTTGAAGCAGCCTATACTGTCGCACACCAGGATTCATCGATTTCTCAACTTCATCAACAGATTTTATGATATCTACAATGAACTCTCTGATTTTGTTCATGTCAGAAGGTTGTTAGAGAGGTAATAGTCTGGCAGAGATGGGCAGTGAATGGCTTGGTAATAGTTTGTATCGGAAAGTTTAATGGAACAATGTCATCGGGAACATTTTCCAATCCCCTCAATTTTCAAGTTAATTCATCTTCTAGAGACATCAGTCCACTCTCCTACCTTTTCTCATTCCTTCGTGGAAGTTTCCATGATCCGAAAAAGGCCATTTGAGAAGAAATAACTTTGAAAAAATCGCCAGGTAGACCTCAAGAAAAATCTGATTTTTGACAGACAGATGTAAACATTGTAGTAAGTTTCGAGGATTTCATCTCATTTTCGCGCCAATTGTTCTGAGCGGGATCTTGTTCGTAGCACTATAATCTTTGTAAACGATCAATTCACAATTTTTTCATGAAGTAATGTTGACAGAAAAATAAAATTTCATAGGTTTGAAGTTTGACATTTTGCGTGACACAAACAACAAACATTCCTTAACCGTGCCATCTACTAATGAAGTTCTAAGCAGAATTTAACGTTTTTCATTTGTTGTCCCCCAAAAATTCTAAACAAAATCGAATCAGTGAATACCCCAGGGTTTTTAGGCATCTTAGCTCCAACGTTGGACCGAACATGTGAGTCAAGAAGTTCGACAGTTGGCGCGGCAAATGTATCTGCTACACGGTTTAACAAATGCTTGAAGCCAATATTCATTTTGAAGTGTGGTACAAACGTTTGTTTCCATTACTATGGAGGATACAGATGTTGCAATTGCAGCGGTAGTAGTCTTTAGTTGTGTTGTTATCGATTGAAAAAAAGAAAATTAAAAGAGGTCCTAGGAGGTGGTGGATGTTGTCTCTTAATAGGAGCAGAGGACGGTAAGTAAACGGATATTTTTTGGAAGAAATGAAGAATAAATTGCTTGTTTATCACAATGCAGAATTTAAATTTTTCTGTAGCAAAGCTTTATATTTTAGATACAATGGCTCAGATATGCTACTGGATTTACGAAGAGAACTGTATTATAGTTGTTACTTATTATTATGTTCATACTGTAGATGTTAAGAATTAAAGATGAAGGAGAACTGTCACTGTCACGAGATAACAAATGTAGTAAAATTAAGACTTTTCATCTGGAATTATATATTGAATAAATACAAATAAATATTTAAAATAATATAAGAACAGTAAGGAAAATTCGAGAACTTCTGTATAGTGTCCGCAGAAGATTTCGAATACCTTTTGGATAAAATTGGACCAGAAATTAAAAAAAAACTACAACCTTTATGAGACCAAATATGAAACTGTTGCCAATTACAATTCAAAATGTACATACCTTTGCAAAACACATAAATTCACTATAATTTAACACATTTAATTACTCCATAACTCAAACTACTTCGAACGAGTCGTGTAGCCGTGCAAGTCAACAAATGTTTTTCTCCGAACATTGGAGGAATTCCTATGACTCAAATAAAGTCATAAATAATAGTTCAAATAACTAAAAAACACGCTTTTATAGAACACCAGACTAAAAAAATAGGAACAAAAAGTATTTTATTTAAATAAAAGCGTGGGGTGCATGGTGTGTAATGTACTATATAATTATTGATACCATGCACCCCACGCTTTTTTTTAAATAAAATAATTTTTTTTCTTATTTTCTATTTTTTTAGTCTGGTGTTCTATAAAATCGTGTTTTTAGTTTTTTTAAACTATTATTTATTTCCTACTTTTTAGTGTGGTTTATTTATGAAAGCGTGTTTTTTAGTTTTTTTTTAAACTAATATTTTTATTATTTTTTTGCAAAGTAGAAAATGGAATAATCTTATCAAATTAGGTAATCATAATATTCGACCCCAAAAACCCCCACATACCAATTTTGAATAGAATCAGACCATAATCACAAAACTCGGCCGCCATTTTAAATCCGCCATCTTGAATTTTCCAAGTTTCACGAAAGAATCATAATATTCGACCCCAAAAACTCCCACATACCAATTTTGAATAGAATCAGAACATAATCACAAAACTCGGCCGCCATTTTAAAGCCGCCATCTTGAATTTTTCAATTTTTACAAAAAATCATAATATTCGACCCCAAAAACCCCCACATACCAATTTTGAATAGAATCAGACCATAATCACAAAACTCGGCCGCCATTTTAAAGCCGCCATCTTGAATTTTTCAATTTTTACAAAAGAATCATAATATTCGACCCCAAAAACCCCCAATACAATTTGAAGCAATCACCATAATACAAAACTCGGCCGCCATTTTAAGCCGATCTGAATTTTCCAATTTTAAAAGAATCATAATATTCGACCCCAAAAACCCCCACATACCAATTTTGAATAGAATCAGAGCCGCCATCTTGAATTTTTCAATTTTGACAAAAGAATCATAATATCCGATCACAAAAACTCTAGGATACCAATTTTGAAGCGAATCGGACCATAATCACGAAACTCGTACGCCATATTGGAGCCGCCATTTTGTTCTGGACACAAAAATTTCTCAATGCATTGTCACCGGAATTATGTACTTCTGCCAAATTTCAAATCATTCGGACGTCTGGAAGTGGGTGAAAATCGCACCCAAAGGAGTCGGTTACAAACAAACAACAGTGAAGCTAATATAAAGCGTGTAATAAAAAATACCGACAATAGCCCAAACGTGGGCAAACGTTGGACGCCCGACGTAGGTAGCTCGCAGGTTTGATTGTCGGCCACATAGTATGATTAACAAGTTAAAAAACGGGTTAATTATTGTTCCCGGTCCTAAAAATATGTGCGATAGCTCATTCGATTCGAAATGACGTCTAGAAAAATGTATCTCGAGCATTTATTAGCACATTATAAATTGCACTTGTTATTTACAAAATAAGATGGAAAAAAAAGATATTCAGTTTTTCGTCAATAACTCAAAAAGTATTAATATTTGAGGACTTTCAAAAAAAGATCCTTAAAGAAGATGAAATTTCCAATGAAAAAGTCAACGCGAAAATAGGGCTTCGCGCGGCCGTTACGGCATGAGCGCAACACTGCTGGAGACAGTATATCACACAAAATATTTTTTTTATAATATTAAATATTAATTAAAAAATTTGGAAAAATCATGATGTAATCAGAACACATGAAAAAATAAAGCCTCGTTGGAAAAAAAATTATGTCGATTTTTCAAAAAGGTATACGATTGTTAATTAACTAATTTTTATCCAATCTCTGTTTTTACAAAAGTCGACATAAAAGTTTAAATAATTGACCTATACATTTTTTGCTTCTTGGAGCCCTTCTTATATACATACCTGACAAGATCACGTGATAAAAGTTCATTAAAGTTTTATATTTTGTTTGTTATAATTTTTTTAAATGAACAAAAATAAAATATTGAAAAAAAATTGTTAAAAAAAATTGTTGACAAATGTCATTATACAGCTGTTTTTGCATCTAACAATGGCATTAATTAACGGGAAAAATGTTAAGAAATTGTTTATAAACAAATATATATTTAAAAAAAAATATTTCTTACCATTTTATTGTCAAGAGAAAATGATGATTTAAAAAAAAATCCTTAAATAAATTTTTTAATTGTTTATAATCGTTTTTTTATATTTTGTTTATTTAAATAATTAATTGAGAAATTGTTTTTGCTTTAAAAATCATAATTGGCATTCCTCTATGGGTTAACAGAAAAAAACATTCTTTTTTTATCAATAATTCCATTGTTCATTAAGTTAACAATGTGTTATAAATAATTTGTGACCCTCGGTTTATTTTTTCCTGTAAGTAAAAAAAATTAAAAAGACAGCTATATACAGTGTGACCCATTTAAAATGGAACCACCCCTGTAAAATGCGCATTCTTCAGTCATTTTCAAATTTTTTTCAATTTTTTTTTTGAAAATTAAGCATCAAAAACTGTATCTTGACACAAATTTTCATAACTTTAGTTTCATTTCCAAGGCACTCTATGGTTTTTTTTTCTTCGTTAAAAACGGCAAAAGTTTATTAGGCAATTTTTGTTTCAAAATTTGACTACATCACTGGATTTGTAGTCGTTATAAATGGAAACCATGAAAATTTCATAAAAAAATACTGGTTAACAACGAAGTTACAACAACTTGAATTTTGGAAACAAAGTATTTGATATTAATTTTCATTTAGATTATAGACATATTCAAAATCTGGCATTACTGCCGATACAAAGTAAAACACCAGTGAATTTGTACAGCGAAAATCCGAAGTCAATAGCTCATTCCGTTCTACAGTTATAACTCCTGAAAGTATGGTAATGTGAGCGATTTCTGGTGGAAGCGATTTTGTAATAAAAATATAACTACGCCACTGGATTTGTGAATTATATTCCCTTAAAATCATTTATTCAAGTTTAGGTTATAAGTGTATTCGAAAATAACAGAAAATTAAAAATTAATTTTTAAGTTATGCAGTTTTCAATAGCCGATAAAAACGAAATGTTCCTTTTTTATTCTGCAAAACTCAACTGAAACAAGCTTTCAGAGAAGGTATCAATAATTTGAGGAAAGCTGAACTAATACATTGAGCATAGGTATTGTACTAAATCAATAGTAGGCTGTGATTTAGTACACCACAAATCGCTCACATTACCATACTTTCAGTAGTTATAACTGTTGAACGGAATGAGCTATTGACTTCGGATTTTCGCTGTACAAATTCACTTGTGCTCTACTTTGTATCGGCAGTGTTGCCAGATTTCAAATATGTCTGCAATCTAAATAAAAATTATAATCAAATACTTTGTTTCCAAAATTAAAGTTGTTGTAACTTCGTTGTAAACCAATATTTTTTTATGAAATTTTGATGGTTTCCATTTATAACGACTACGAATCCAGTGGTGTAGTTAAATTTGGAAAAAAAATTGCCTATTAAACTTTTGCTGTTTTTGACGAAGAAAAAAAACCATAGAGTGCCTTGGAAATGAAACTAAAGTTATGAAAATTTGTGTCAAGATACAGTTTTCGATGCTCAATATTCGAAAAAAAATATTTTTGAGAGATTGACTGAAAAATGCGTATTCTACAGGGGTGGTTCTATTTTAAATGGGTCACACTGTATAACAAACTGCTGAAAAAAATTGTCTAATTTTTTATAAAATTTTTGAATATTACACGATACCGAAATCAAAGTGGCCTCTTAATTTTTCAAGTAACAAATAGATATAATTTTTAAATTATAAGAGATACGATAATGGACATTCAGGACATTTTTGTGGAGGATTAATCAATCTTTGAAATGGATAAAAATCCAAGTTTGTAACTATTGCTAATCAGCTGTTACATGCATTTGTTTATGAAAAATAGTTTTTTTTTTACATTTTCGTACTTTGTTGTTACGCCACTTGCCTTTTATAGAGGGAATACTCCTTCAAAGAAAGACCAATAAACGCTAAGGAATTTTCAAATATTATGAATTAATCACTTTACTTGATCACTCCTTTGTTGTTAGGTTGAGAACTTTAGTAATAAGAGCGTCGACTGTCTGATGATGGTCGAACTGAGATTTTTTTCTCGAGAGCGGCTTCAAGAAATATCCCTTTCTCACTATACTGGGAATGGGGGCGTTTAGATCGAAGGACGTACCGATCTCAGAAATATTGTTAAATAATGCACTTGGAAAAGCATTAGAATATACATATATATTTAATAATAGTTACCTAGCATTTCCATTAGTTCTATATACTGATAAAATGATAAAATAGTCGAAGAACGGTTGAGATTTTACATTAGGTCAGTTTTTGGCATTCTCAAAGTCAAGTGGCCATCAGTTGTTAAACAGATTGTTGATGAATCATATTTGAAAAATAGGGGAACATAATAATGGAGATACATTTGAAAACATATAAAAATTTTAATTGATTCAATTTGCCCAAACATAAATCCAGAAAAATATATAAACTTACTCCAGACCATCAGGTTTCAACACTTATTCACTCGATATTTGTTTTACACGATATTAGTTTGGTTGTATTACTATTTTATTTATTTCCGCGAAAGTAATTTATTCACTTTTATATCGCACTGTATATTAGACTATAGTTGTATTGGTAATGTTTTTCTATGAGAGCATGAACTATCGGTTAGAGGTTTTCGGTGTCTTATCTTCGTTCTTGAAACATTGATAACGTAATTTTTATTAATGGTAAATACTGTTTAACTGGGTATTCACTTCGTGAAATCATTACTCGTGCAGTTCCTGTTTGACTTGATTTGGAATTCTCGTTCTTAATAATTTCGCAATTGCACTGCAAGATGATTACTTGTCAATGATCTCATGACTGATGACTGTCTAGTCAAGAGCTGTTACTTGGTTGATAGCTACCGCACTTCTATATGTTATATTGTTATATGATTACTATGTGAGAGTTTGAGCACGTCTCATCTTTCTGCACTACATGTTAATCGAATGAAAGTTTAAAACTTCTGGTTAATCTTTTGCGTTGTCTCGCGCTTTATATATGATATCCCCTTCCATGTATTGTTCTTTGTAATGACCACACTCCTAACGTTAATTATTTTCGGCTTGTCATAATAAAGCACCGTCTGAGTAATTAATGGCTCGTTACTGTAGCCGAAAGAATGTATAAAAAAATGAATGATTTGTCTATTTTGTGTTCGTATTGCATTTAATGAGCTGTCAAAACCTATAATTTATAGTTTCTTTGTTTACTATGAAATTCCTTAGATGTGCGTAACTTGGAGGGTGATGATTTGTTAATAGCTCCTTTGTGAAAGGGTGACTTTTTTTATATGCCTTCCAGGGCTATGGTGACTATCTATTTTCAACGTGCCCTTGTTCATCAGTTGGGTCGAGTATTTGATTTCAAAATTTATTTTCATTCCCAGTAAATTATATTTTCTGGCCATAGAGTTCGTATTTATTAATAACTTGTTTTTTCTTATGTTTGAAAGTTTTTCTGTATTTATGGGGTTATGACAACTTGTTTAAAAAATGGAAATTCAGCTGTGAACCAGACAATTTTGTTTAAAGATAAAATATCTGCCAAATAACCTCCACATCATACCCATATCTCTTATAGTTTAAATTATAATTAATAAAAAAAATTATTTAAGGTTTTTTTTCATCGTTTTGTCTTGACAATGAAATGGTAAGAGATATTTTTTTAAATATTATACTTGTCTATTTGTTTATAAACAATTTCTTAACAAATGACGTAAACAAATGTATTCCCAAGTTAATTAATGCCATTATTAGATGCAAAAATAGCTATATGATAACATTTGTCAACAAAAATTTGTTTAATTTTTTTTCAATATTTAAATTTTTATCCATTCAAAAAAATTATAACAAACAAAATATAAAACTTTAATAAACTTTCATCACGTGATCTTGTTAAGTATGTATATATGAAGGGCTCCACAAAGCAAAAAATGTATAGGTCAATTATTTAAACTTTTTTGTCGACTTTTGTAAAAACAGAGATTGGATAAAAATTAGTTAACTAAGAATTGTATAACTTTTTGAAAAAACGACATAAACATTTTTCCAACGGGGCTTTATTCTTTCAAGTGTTCTGATGATACCATAGTTTTATCAAATTTTTAAATTAATATTAAATACTATAAAAAAATATTTTGTGTGATACTGTCTCCAGCGGTGTTGCGCTCATGCCGTAATGGTTCTTAAATATCAATAGTATTTGAGTTATTAACGAAAAACCGATTATCTTTTTTTTTCATCTTATTTTGTTAATGACAATTGCATTTTTTGATGTGCTAATAAATGCTCGAGATACATTTTTCTAGACGTCATTCCGAATCGAATGAGCTATTGCATATATTTTAGGACCGGAACAAGAATTAACCCGTTTTTTAACTTGTTAATCAGACTAATATGATGCGACGAACTGTCCAGCCTCCAACTTTGGAGAGTATTCGTAGCATCGTGTAGCTTAATGACCATAAAAACTACCGCGCGTTGGAAGCAGAGTTATTCATTCCAGAGATAAGCAAGGTTTGGAGTCCAAATGAGGTGCGCGGTATAGTTTCGCAATAATTTTTTTATGATTTAATTGTCGGAGTTTATTGTTGTTTTATGAACTGTGAATAAACGGAAAATAAGTAGTTCAGTATTTTAATACCCGCCAACCCAGATTCATAATGATACTAAACGAACTTCGCGAGTTTGATATGAAGTCAATTTGTCCTATATTTTTGAGCGCATCTCAATAAAAGCTTAAATTTTTGACTTTATGCACCATTACCCCCAATTTGTTTTCTCCGCTGTTAATCCACGAGATACGTGTCATGAATATTCATTCGAGAATATTTATGAATAATGGGGAAACACTTTGTATATCACTGATAAACATCGTTTTACTCATGAACATAAATTATGACTATTTGCTCAGTAAGGATGGTAATTAGCTGCGAAATAAATTATTTGATAAACTTTGCAGTTCCGGCTTCTAGACTTTGCTTCATGAGTGGAAAACACAAGTTTTATACTATTATTGAATGTGTGTGATTTTTTGTGGAGGAACAACGTTTCTTGACATGTTTTGTTGGGTAACCTTCCACAGTCTGAAAATGAAAATATAATCAGGAAAATCTATACAAGTGTAGAAAGAGCAAACTATTTAGTTCACCCCGATAAGTTACTGCGTTCACCAAATTATATTTCCTATAGAAAAATGATTCAATTTGTCAGTAACTTGTCGTTTCCTGAAATTGCCTTTAAAAAAATAGTAAAAATTCAAAAGATAATGACAAATTGAATCATTTTTCTATAGGAAATATAATTTGGTGAACGCAGTAACTTATCGGGGTGAACTAATTAGTTTGCCCTTTCTACACTTGTATAGATTTCTGAATATATTTTAATTTTTTACCATGTTTTTTATTTTCGCTATTCGACAAATTGAGAATGAACAGTGAAATATCTTTGTTTCATTAGTTCGTACCTATTAATTTTG
This sequence comes from Gonioctena quinquepunctata, assembly GCA_018342105.1. Lineage (NCBI taxonomy): Eukaryota > Metazoa > Arthropoda > Insecta > Coleoptera > Chrysomelidae > Gonioctena > Gonioctena quinquepunctata. The sequence goes on from JAFIRS010001513.1 coordinate 253,935, forward strand.
TAAACTTGTACGCAATTAGTACCTCAAACCCTAATATTTCTTTGAAAATGTCACCAAATAATTTTAATAAAATAAGTAAAAATGTTTTTTAAGTTAAACGGTTTTATTGTAAAGATACATAATAATAATGCAGATAATGTACTGAAAGCTAAAAAATAATTAGGTAGGTTCCAGGTACAAGTCATCATACCACTGTCCTCATCAATATAGGGCATTGATCAGACTAAAATAAAATCGTGGGGCGTACCTAAGATGCCTGAAAACCTGGTGTATTCACTGATTCGATTTTGTTTAGAATTTTTGGGGGACAACAAATGAAAAACGTTAAATTCTGCTAAGAACTTCATTAGTAGATGGCGCGGTTAAAGAATGTTTGTTGTTTGTGTCACGCAAATGTCAACTTCAAACCTATAAATTTTCTTTCTGCCATTACTTCATGCAAAAATTGTGAATTGATCGTTTACAAAGATTATAGATTATAGTTTATAGTTCTACGAACAAGATCCCGCTCAGAACAGTTGGCGCGAAAATGAGATGAAATCCTCGAAACTTACTACAATGTTTACATCTGTCTGTCAAAAATCAGATTTTTCTTGAAGTCTACCTGGCGATATTTTCAAAGTGATTTTTTCTCAAATGGCCTTTTTGGGATAATGGAAACTTCCACGGAGGAATGAGGAAAGGTAGGAAAGTGGTCTGATGTCTCTAGATGATGAATTAACTTGAAAATTGAGGGGATTGGAAAATGTCCCCGATGACATTGTTCAATTAAACTTTCCGGTACAAACTATTACCAAGCCATTCACTGCCCATCTCTGCCGGACTATTACCTCTCTAACAACCTTCTGACATAAACAAAATCAGAGAGTTCATTGTAGATATCATAAAATCTGTTGATGAAGTTGAGAAATCGATGAATCCTGGTCTACGACAGACTAGGCTGCTTCCAGCTATCTTAGAATGACTTCTCCGGAAAAGGTGAGCCCTACTAACGAAGGTGAGGGGAGAAAACAATAATCTAAATGCTTCTTTTTTATTTTTCAGTAAACCCTGCATAAGATGATCGGAGGAGGGTGATCTTAACCAAGCAGTTGTTTGGAAGAACAAGGCCCACTCCCAAGATCGATAAGGGTGATGACTATGATTAGGATAATTACCACTTTTCAATAAACACATGAATTTCACAAGTAAGCGTGGACTCTTTTCATTCTACGAAGATATCTTGATTTTGGCTAGTGAATTCCGAACCGACACAGAGGGTCCCATGGCTCTTTGGAAGAAAATATCCACTATACTTAGAATTTTCAAATACTTTTATACAGAAGATTGTCATCTATGGGAAAAATTTATACAAAATATAATAATATAAAAAATAAATATAAAAGAAATAATAAAATTATTTGACTTGCTAGTTACTAGATACATTACAATCACAAGTTGAAAAAAATTATTACAATGGGCAAAGGTAGTTCAGAGAAGATTCAAATTAATTTATACATTACGAATCATTTTACTAGTAGTGGAGTAATATTAGATTTTAGCTTCAGAAAGTTAGGGGACTGCGGGAACTTTTTACTGTACATTAGTGATGATGTTGGGAACAACATATAAAAAGTTACCAATGGTAAAGTGTGTGCTTAACTAATTATTTAATAAATAAGTTGCCAAATTACATTGTATATTGAATATTAAAAAAAAAATGGCGCCTCTCGCAAAAATGGAAAATTTTACATCAAAAAGGTAAATACAATTTTGCTTTACAATAAAAACTGTAAGCTGCAAAAAAAAATTGTCAACGTGCGAAAAAAATGTGAGGCGGCGACTCTGAAGTGCAGCCCTGGAGGAGCACGCAGCCACGAGCGCTTTACACTAAATTTGTTATAACTTTGATCTAATTGATAAAATCAACATAACAAAAATTTAACTGAAAGAAGAAAAATGCAGCTAACGAGAAGTCATGTTATTAAAAGTGAAAAAATATGTATAGGAGGAATAGTACGTAAATGAAATTACGTCAAAGCAGAATTCTGTCTAAAATCTATTTTTTTTTCAAGATAAACATCTGAAATTTTCACAGATTACTCTCAAAATGACAAATAAAAAAAAATATAATTTTATTTCTAAAAATACAGAATTCAAAATATTGAATAATTTAAAAAATTACAAATTTGAATTTTGAGGCCATGCTTAAAAAATCTAGTTTAAAATGTGATATATGGGATATAACGAAATTTGTTGAGTGGAGGCCACATTTAACCGAATGAAATAAAAATACTCCTCATGAATACCTCGGCTAATTTCGAAAATGGTCCAATAGTCTCAAAATGGCAGCAGTTGAAAGATTTAAAAAAATTCGCAATATTTTATTTCCATACCCAATCTCGGCAAACTATAAAACATTTGATAGAGTTTCATTAGCTCCACAACTTTTACCCGAAAAAAAATTCTCCGAGATGTACACATAAATAAAAAATAGGTAGCTGATTATCATTGATGAAATCTACCTTTACGACTGGCCACGCCATCGTTTTTTCAATGTCATATTCCGGTTCAGCGACCTCAAAAACCCCTATAGCATCAATTTGGGTAAAATTTGCCTAACCAAATTGTTTTTCATTATTTTAACAATTAATAAATAAGCAGCGCACGAGTTTAAGTTTATAACTTTTTTCTGCAAGCAATTTCTAAGTAATATCAGAAGGTTTTAGGAAAATCCATGGAGTCCTCCAGGATTCCAAAATAATGCATGATTTTAAGCTATTTTTACTCCGCTATATGGAGGTAATTTGTGTTCTTGCGATAAGATAGTCGTGTTGTCTGCCAAAATAGTAAACACCTCTTAATTTGTCCAAAAGCCGAGAGGTTCCTTCACTCAGATATGATTCGAACCAATTGAAACTTCGTCCTCTAAAGCTGTAGAGATGAAGCTTACGTAACAGTCAAAAGCTTTAGATTTGTCCCAAAACACTTCCTTCAGACTAGAATATAGATTTTTCAGAAAGCGAAAGAGATTGCATCTCCCGTACTTTTATTGGTTTGAAAGCTAAATTAAGTAATAATATGTAATTTACAGCACTTCATAAATTCATTATCCGCTCCATCATAAGATGTCTATCATGATCAAACAGGGACAGAAATACATAAGTACCAACTCGGTGGATCCGTATCAATAGAAAATTAACCATACAAAATGAATTGGTACGGTTCATAATTAGAATTATTTCGGAGCACCTATCGAAAATTATATATAACACTCACATAAATACATGGAATAGTTTGTTCGAAAATGTTACATCGATCGATCAACCTCAAAATATTTCACAACGAATTGACATAACCTTAAAGGCGACAAAAGCACAATCACAGAACGGATCAGAGACACAAATCACAAAAACACCCTGTGTGGTCTGTAATTGCAGTTTACTGAATTATGACAAGAAACGACGTCGGCGCCATCTGAAACTCTAGATAACTCCTTTTATCAAGTGGGCTGGTGTCCCCCAGTTTGTCCCAATATTTTACAGGAATAAGTGGATACATCATGGTTTTAGACATCTTAGGCGTAGCGTAACCGTAGTAAATATGTAAATGATCGTTCTGTGATGTCGCACGATGACAGTGACGGATTTACTTTTACACACATTTTGCATCAGTTTTCTATTGAGAAGATGCATCCAAAGCATGTATGATATGAGCGGTTGACTGTAGATAATAGAAATTCGACGCGCCTCACGATATTATTTTAGTCTGATCAATGCCCTATATTGATGAGGAGATTGGTGTGATGACTGGTACCTGGTATCTACCCGATTATTTTTTAGCTTTTAGTACATTATCTGCATCATTATTATGTTTCCATACAACAAAACCGTTTTACTTAAAAAAAATACTTATTTTACTTTCAAGTTTTTAGTTTTTTATTTGGTTACTTAATATTTCTCGTCCATTTAGTTCATTTGGTGCATCATTATTACAAGGATTATTTCCTAACTCCTCAATACATAATCCTTTCAAAGACTTTACTCGACTCAGTGCCATGTCTTGTCCTTCCTCTAACAATTTCGATCCTAAATACACTACTGCGTGGTCTACAGTGCTGCCTTGCATTTTGTGGACAGTGGAAGCACATAACAAAATTAACTAACTAACTGTATGGGGTCGGCTCTAACTGTATGGGGTCGGCTTTAGAATAGCCCCATGGTAAATCGTGCCTGTCGTAAGAGGCGACTAAAAGGATAACCGTAGGTGGAAGATGGTCTCATCGCCCGGTGAAATACCACCATATCGACTTTGTGTGCTGTGAAATGGATCATTCCATGTTTCAGTGTTCGGTCGATACTTTCCGGTCTCCCTCTTTCCTTTTCCCCAATTCCTCCTTCATTTTCAGGTGCATCCTAATAGTAATAATGATGAAGTCTCCTAGAGTGAAACACTCCGGAAGCAAAATACCTCTCCATTCGGTTTCCGGGCGAGAGGTACTCGAGGACTCAACATTAAAGATTAATTTTGCAACATCCGCGGACTCAACAAGAACATCAATGACGTCCACCATCACCTACAGACGAAAAAACCGGATATTCTGGCTCTAACAGAAACACAAGTAAACTCGTCCACCAACAAGGTCCATATGCTTTGTCCTGGTTACGAACTCCATTCTCGATTCAGGTTCAAAGGTGGAGTCTGCCTTTACGCTAAGGCTAACCTTTCATGCCAGCGTAAAGAGAGCTTGGAACCGAAAGACTTTGATGTGATGTGGTTCAAGCTATCTGATACCAAACTGACTAAGTTCCTCTGCTGCCTTTACCTATCACCTGATGAACCTTCATATAACGACCTCTTTGAGTTTTTATCACTCAAACTGGACTACATTCAGGAGAACCATCCAACAGCAGAAACCATAATCATGGGAGACTTTAATGTACATAACGCTGCCTGGCTCAAATTCTCTAACAAAACAGATGATGTGGGTCGTCAAGCCGAGGCCTTCGCCATCACTCATGGTCTAGAACAACTGGTCGAGCTACCAACCCGCATCCCTGATGTCAACAACCAGTCTGCCAATACACTAGATCTTTTCCTCACCACCAATCCTGACCCGTATAGAATAGAAGTTTGTGCCCCACTTGGAAACTCTGATCACACCCTCATCTCCACAACATGCTCTTTCCATTTACCATCGAGCTGCACAATACCACCCCGTCTCATGTGGCATTACAATTCGGCCGACTGGGAAGGTCTTCGTATGTTTTTCTCAGCGTTTCCATGGAGGAGAGTTTGTTTCTCTTCAGTAGATCCAACACGATGTGCTGAAACAATTTCTGAAATCATCATGTTGGGGATGCAAACCTACATACCGAATACCGAAAGAAGAACATCATCCGATAAGACCTGGTTTAACAGAAACTGCTCTAGAGCTGTGGCTTCCAAACAGGCAGCATACCATCGATGGCTAAAAATCCGGGCCCTGAGACCAGAGCAGCATATGTCGAGGCTAGAGGCATATGCAAAGAGACAATAGAATGCTCAAAGATGCCCACAATGCCAAAATAAGATCAAAACTTGCTGAATGTCCTAACGGATCCCGTTCATTTTGGTCTTTCGCCAAAGCTGTGGGAAGAAACTTCACTTCAGCTCATTTCCTCCTCTAACCAAAGAAGATGGAACACTAGCAACGACTGCCCAGGAAAAAGCCAATATCTTTGCGTAGCTATGTGCTGGAAATTCCACTCTGGATTCATCGGGAAAACAACCCCCGAACATTACACCTATTGACAGTCACATGCCCGAGATCATCTTTCGCCAACGTACTATCAGAAAGATTTTGCTGGGTCTCAACACCAACAAAGCCTGTGGATCTGACGGAATCCCGCCGATTGTTCTCAAGAAATGTGCCCCCGAACTAACACCTGTTCTTTGCAAGTTGTTCAACCACTCTTACAATTTGGGGGTATTTCCGTCCAATTGGAAAATTGCAAGAGTACAGCCAGTCCCTAAAAAAGGCAAAAAGGACCTACCTAGCAACTACAGACCTATCGCACTGCTATCTATTATTTCAAAGGTCATGGAAAAAGCCATCAACATCGAGCTCATGAAATATCTGGAAGACTCAGGAATTGTCAACGATAGGCAATATGGCTTCCGCCATCAGAGATCAACTGGTGACCTGCTCGCTTACGTCTCACATATATGGCAGCTATCTATTGAAAAGTATGGAGAAACTTTAGCTGTGGCATTAGATATCTCCAAGGCGTTCGATCGAGTTTGGCACCAGGGACTCCTCGCCAAGCTTCGATCTTATGGCTTGCCCCCTCAGCTGTGTTCTCTGCTTGCTAGTTTTCTCTCAAACAGGTCTCTCCATGTAGTGGTCGATGGAGTTTCATCTGACACTCTACTCATAAATGCTGGTGTTCCGCAAGGATCTATTCTCGCACCAACACTATTTCTACTTCACATCAACGACCTTTTGAAAGCAACTTCATGTCCAGTACACAGCTTTGCCGATTATAGTACCCTCCATACCGCTTTCTCTTCCAGGGCCCCTATATCAGCCCGTGAAACCAGAAATGAACGAGGAAGAAATGTTAATAATATAAATATGGACTTAGCAACAATTCTCGAGTGGGGATCTAATAACTTGGTAGAATTCAATGCAAACAAAACACAAGCATGTCTTTTCTCTAAAAAAGCCGATCTCACTGTGCCTAACATAACTTTGTCAGGAGTAAACATACCACTGAAGTCATCCATATCGATGCTTGGTATTACTATCAGCAATAACCTTTCCTGGGAAAATCACGTGAGGTCCATTGCCAAAAGTGCATCCCAAAAACTTGGTTTTTTGTTTCGTGCCAAGAGCTATTTCACCCCCACTCAGCTGCTTATGATCTATAAGGCACAGATCCGACCTGTCCTGGAATACTGTTCCCATATTTGGAGCGCGGCACCTAAACATATCCTGAGGCTATTGGATTCTGTTCAAAAAAGGGCAATTCGTCTCGTCGGTGATGCCTTGCTTACAAACTCGTTCACTTGTCTGGAACACCGTAGAAAAGTTGGCGATTTGTCTCTATTTTATAGATATTTTCATGGGCGATGCTCTTCTGAAATATCAACAATCGTTCCTGCTTTGGCAGTCTCTTCGAGACTAACCCGTCAAGTTCAGTCATCACACCCCTTCGTGGTCACTTTGGAGACCTGCAGAACATCACTTTCCAAAGACTCGTTCATCCAACGAACAGCGAGGCTTTGGAACTCATTGCCTAGGGAGGTGTTCCCCGAGGCATACAACCTCCAGAAATTTAAGAAGAACACCAACTCCTACCTTCTTTCCCTTGGTTCCCACGATGTTATCTGAACATTACAGGATATCCCTTTTCGTGGGAACCAGAACATAAAAAAAAAAAACTATTTGAGTTTTAATGTATGACTGTCTAAACTCTATGATCCGCCATTTTGTTTCGGACGCCATCTTGGATTTGGAATTTTGCATGGTGTACTGTATTCTACTAGTCAAGCCCTTTCATTTCATATCCATATTGAGAGGGTTGTATTGACTATCTGAACTCTATGATCTGCAATTTTATTTCGGATGCCATCTTGGATTTGGAGTTTATTCATGGTGTACTGTATTCAACTAGTCAAGCCCTTTCATTTGATATCCATATTGAGAGGTTTTGTATTTACAATGATACTGAATACACAAAATTGTATTGTCATCAGAACTAAAGGTGTACATGGTAGAACCAGAAATATAAGAAGGTCGTAAATCACCAACCACTTGAGTTATCAGCAGGCGGTGGTTTCTACGCAGAGTTGTACCAGCCCTAGCCATTAAATTTTGTTTTATAGGTAGGTATAATGATATTGGGTTAAATTATTAAGAAAAATCGCTTGAATATAATTGAGAATTGTTTATTTATATATATATATATATATATATATATATATATATAATTATATTATATTACATAATAATATATGATATACCTAATCAATGTAAAATGTCAAACTTTATACTTTATAAAAAGTTCATTTTTCGATAAAAGGTATTTATCAACAAAATTTCTCACGAAGATCAGTTTCATGTCGTCATCCAAATTGATAAAAAACTTTTCTTTGGGAATTTTTTCTATATCCATATATGACTTTTCCACCTTTTTGATATGGGAAACACACTTGGCCCAGCTGCTATCAGGAATGTTTGCAGTTTCTGTTTGAATAAGAGCTACTACAGTTGAACTCAAGGTTGGAGAAGTATTATTTCTTCGAACTGCTGACTTAAGCTGATGCCACATATGTTCAATTGGGTTGAACATACAGTGATAAGGAGGAAGTCTGAGCACCGTATGTCCCAAGCTTTCAGCCAATGAATCACAAAAATATTTCTTTTTTATCGAGTAACTGCGTAAAACTTCTAGTAACTGTTTTTTGTGTACTTTTCCTCATAGTACATATCATTATTTAACATATATTCTTGTATAGTGGCTTTGGTGTCATTTGAACATGGTGCTTTATCTAGTCTTCGACTGTGGTAGCTAGCATTATCCATGACGATAATACTGTTGGGTGGAATATTTGGTATGAGTTTATTTTGGAACCTGTCTTCAAACAATTCGGCTGTAGTATCATCATAGTAATCGACTGAAGAGTCCTTGATATTCTTTGCCGATAAAGACAACGCATTTGGTGTCAAACCATTTTCGGTTCCTGCGTGAATTATCGTTATGCGTTTTTCCTTTATTAGACGGCGCATTAGTTTGGCACAAGTCAGTTGAGTCTATCCAACTTTTGTTTGGAATATCGTGTATATCGAACCAAGTTTCATCCAAATACTCTACTGTTCTACGATATTCTCTAAATTCGTTTATTGCCAATAAATATTCAAATCTCCATTTCTTAAGGCGCACAGATTCCATTGTGATTTTCTGCTACTAGTGAGTTTTTCAAAATTTAAATCACTTTTGTAAAAGAGACTTCCTTGAAGTCTCTTTGCAACACTGGATACGTTTCATTCTATTTGAGCCATTGCATTGAAATATCTAATCTAGGCACAATTTGCTCTTCATACAAGGCATATATTGTTCTTCGAATTATATCTACATCACAGCCATCTTAGACCAGGGTCGATAATTTTTGAAACCAAAAAAAATTATAGTAGAATGAAACTCATTGGAAAAGGAAGAGAATATAACAAAAATGAAAAGAAAAATAATTTACGGTCGATCAGAAGTGGAAGGGGGTGAGTTTTTAAGGGTTAAAACCGGTTTATCTCGATTTCCGGCAAAACTACAAGTCCTATTGAAAAAAGTTGAATGGCAAAGTAGGTAATAAAAAGATCTATTTTTCCACCTTATTTTGACTTAATATCGAAAAAGCATTTTTTTTTTTTTTTAAAAAATTAAAGGAAAACTTACTTTTTGTCCCAAACCACTGAATTTTTTATTTAAAATATTTATTTTTCACCTTATTTTGACTTAATATCGAAAAAGCACCCTAATTTTCAATCAGAAATTCTCCCGTCAAAATATCAGGTTTTTCAAAAAAGTCGGTGGGCTTTTTGTTCGTTGAAATCTCTACTTTCTGATAGTGTAAAAAAAATACATTACTATGGTAAATGTTCTCAGAAAATGCAAAGAAATAACAGGTAGTAAGGCCCAGACCCTCCTAGCCCCTTCCCCACTTCTCTATGAAATACCTTTTGATGGGCTAACATTTTCCGTAGGTCACTCAGGTATATAAGTTATCTTAAAATAGCAATAAATAGGCATCTACGCACATATAATTTAAAGAAGATTCTACAACTTTCTCAAAATATTGTAGATTCGGATTCGAGTTTTTTTCTTTTTTTTGCATTTTCTGTCATAGTAATGTATTTTTTTTCATACCATCAGTAAGTAGAGATTTAAACGAACAAAAAGCCCACCGACTTTTTTAAAAAAGCTGATATTTTGACGGGAGAATTTTCGATTGAAAATTAGGGTGCTTTTTCGATATTAAGTCAAAATAAAGTGAAAAAATAAATATTTTAAATCAAAAAAATTACAGTGTATTTGGAACATAAAAAAGGAGGTTTTCACCAAATTTCGTGAAAAAAAAATTGTTGTAGAAGATAAAATAAAAAACCAAAAACTTGGTTATTTGTATTTTTCACATAAATTTTGAGGTTATGTGAAAAAAGTGTAGATCTTTTTATTACCTACAACTCTGCCATTTAAGTTTTTTCCATAGGACTTGTAGTTTTGCCGGAAATCGAGATAAACCGTTTTGTACCCTTAAAAACTCACCCCCTTCCACTTCCCGACCTCAGATCTCCCGTAAATTATTTTTCCTTTCATTTTGTTATATTCTCTTCCTTTTCCAATGGGTTTCATCCTACTATTATTTTTTTTTACTTTTTACCATTTTCAAAGGCTTCAGCACTGGTCTATCTAGTTTCCTTGAACCGCCAGAGTCTTTTCGTTTCTTTCTTTCTAAAATAGGGTTACTTACTATTTTAAACACTGTGGAATTCCGTGTTTTTGTTAAAGAAGCACTTTCTTGCACAGCTTGATTCTTACATTCCACGTTCCAGAAGGGAAGTATAAACATTTAATATAATTTGTTTCTCATGAGGGTGTAACATTTGTCGCTTAGTGGTACTACGACCACCAGTTGAAGTACTAGCTTCAGGATGAGCCCATGGACGCCACATTTTTCACGACACAAAAATCGAATAGACACTTTTAAATAGACACAACTGACACAACGGAATATTAGGTAGGTAATGACTAAATGTTTAACTTTCCCCCTTTTATTTCTTTTATTTCCCCCTTTTATTTCTGAAATTGGAAAGCGGTCAGTTCTCAAAACAGTCTTGTTTTCCAAATCTGGTAGGTAATTCATTTTGTAACCGTAAATAGACCATTATCGCTATAACCTTGTTAATAGCCCATTAGTACTGAAAGTCTGGTGGCCAGGTAAGTAAATTTTATTATTTACACACATTTAAACATATCCTTACCAAGGGTTCTAAATCAACCTCACGAGATTTTTTATTATCAAATAAATTTGAATACAAAACTGTCAAAAAAAGCCAAAAATAATGGAGAGCCCACTATTATTAAAATGCCAAACTATTTCATGAGATATTTTAATCCAGACCTGGGAATCTTTGAAGGGACACACACTTTTATTGCTTATCTATATTTTGAATAATAGGTAATAATGAGGGTCGTCGGCTAATATTGATTTACGACCTTCTTAGATTTCTGGTCTACTTTACCAAATTTCAATTACTAGATTTGACCCAAACAAGACAAGCTAAATAAAACCGTTTAAATACCCACTCATTCGTTGAAATATGTATAAAAACATAAATAACAAACATTGTACTGTACTGTATTTGGAAATGAAAGCGAGTAATCAAACCTTAGATTCCTCCCACAAACGATTTTTGCCTCAGTTATAACCAATCAATTGTTTCTACTTTTTTCTTCAAACATATGGTGATTCAAAATTATGCAAATTCAACCCTCTGGAACTTTCCGAACTCAAGGAATTATTTTGATTTGTTGAAAATATAAACAGGATGTTCATAAAATCAGATGTGGAATCATCTGCGACTGAAAGATAAACCTTAGTCACTATCTTCCATCGTCAAGATAACCTCTTGTGGGGTATTCATGTTGAAAAGGAAACATTCTCAATTGAATATTGATAGAAAGATTTTTCTGTGAATTGAAAAATCCACGATTAAAATGAAGTTATTTTTTGTGAATGTCTAACAGAAAACAACTACTTCCCCGGCTAAAGCCACGCTGGACATTGAACTACATCTGATAGATATTCTGAAAAGGCCCTAACCCAAAAGAAAAAATCTGAAATTGAAAATTTGCATTTTCATTCAGATAATTATTCGATTTTCTATTCCAGTCTTAATTAGGAACTCATAGAGATGAATGAGGCAAAGAAGAATGTTTTCCAAAAGGTACTCACCAGAAATCATTCGTAACATTGCACGCAGGAGAGACATCGCATTCACTAGGTCTTCAATACATTTTTGTCGACGAAAATCTATTTCACGCTTCCACGATCATCAGGAAGACCGGAAGAAATGGGAAACACATTTTTAAGAAGCAATCTCACTTTGCAAAGATGGAAAAAGTTAGAATCATTTCTTTTGGAGAGTCACTTTCAAATAAATGAAAATAGGTGTAAAATAAATGAAAATAGGTGTAAATTATTATTCAGGAAATCTACCTTTACGACTGGCCACGCCATCGTTTTTTCAATGTCATATTCTGGTTCAGCGACCTCAAAAACTCCTATAACATCAATTTGGGTAAAATTTGCCTAACAAAATTGTTTTTCATTGTTCAAACAATAAGCAGCACACGAATATAAGTTTATAACTTTTTTCTGCAAGCAATTTCTAAGTTATATCAGAAGGTTTCAGGAAAATCCATGGAGTCCTCCAGGATTCCAAAATAATGTTCTACTCCGCTATATGAAGGTAATTTGAGTTCTTGCGATAAGATAGTCGTGTTGTCTGCCAAAATAGTGAACACCTCTTAATTGAAGCTTCGTCCTCTGAAGCTGTAGAGATGAAGCTTATGTAACAGTCAAAAGCTAGAATATAGATTTTTCAGAAAGCGAAAGAGATTGCATCTCCCGTACATTTATTGGTTTGAAAGCTAAATGAAGAAATGTAATTTACATAATTCATAAAATCATTATCCGCTCCATCATAATATTTTTATCATGAGCAAACAGGGACAGAAATACATAAGTACCAACTCGGTGGAGCCGTATCAATAGAAAATTAACCATACAAAATAAATTGGTACGGTTCATAATTAGAATTATTTCGGAACACCTCTCGAAAATTCTATATAACACTAACATAAGTACATGGAATAGTTTGTTCTAAAATATGTTACATCGATCGATCAATCTCAAAATATTTCATAACGAATTGACATAACCTTGAAGGCGACAAAAGCACAATCACAAAACGGATCAGAGACACAAATCACAAAAACACCCTGTGTGGTCTGTAATTGCAGTTTACTGAATTATGACAAGAAACGACGTCGGCGCCATCTGAAACTCTAGATAACTCCCTTTATCAAGTGGGCTGGTGTCCCCCAGTTTGTCCCAATATTTTACAGGTATAAGTGGATACACCATGGTTTTTAGACATCTTACTCACGACCTTACCGGATCAAACTGAGCAGCCTATCGGCCAGGTGATTTCCTCTTTTATAATTTAAATCAGATTCTTCAAATTTGTAATTTAAAGAATAAAGAGTGTTACACTATACGCCATCCATATCAACCGAATAGATCAAATTCAAATTAAATTTCTTAGATTTTTGTAATATAAAACTGATTTTTCAGTAGAAGTCAGCAACTACGAGCCCATAAGGAACAAATTTAAAATTCTCAGACTAGTTGACAGAAGGTCTCTCAGACACATATTATTCATCACAAAAATAATAAAAAATTAAATTGACTCCAACGAACTACTGTCACTAATGAATTTTGAGGTTCTTGGTAAAAGAACGAGCAATCACGATGTCTTCTATTTCAAAGAGTAGTATCGGTGATATCATTCAAAATAGTTTTGGTCCCGTTGTTCTATGTCGAACCATTCAAAAGTTAACAGGGAGGAGGGGACTATAAAAGTTCTTAGCTCAAAAGTAGGACCGCTAATACCATTCAATATATTTCATGACTCATTGTTTCACATCAAACCGTTCAAAAGTTTTCGAGGTAAGGGTACCATTCAGATCCGCACTTATACTTGACATTTCAAATGCATATACAAAAATACAAACAAAACTAAAAAAAATAGGATGGTTGAAAAGATAATTCAATTATCTGTTCAACGATGTGCCACTTGACCCTCAATGCTATTTGAAATTTTTAAGTTGATGTGCCCCCCGCGCCATCTATCGAGCAATTATAATGTCTTTCATTTCAAAAAGTAGTATCGGTGATATCATTTGAAACGGTTTTTGTCCCATTGTTCTATGTCAAACCGTTGAAAAAGTTAACATTTCAGTGGGATAGTTTTCAAAGCGAGAATAGTTGTGTGTGAATTCCATTTTCCATTCAGTGGGGTTTTTATAAACTTGAAAACAAACTCATAACATCATATTGGGCTAGTTCCTGTCCTGATCCCATTTTATAAATAACAACGAATAAAAAGCGAAAAAAACAAAACATTCTTTTACTTCCTAGATTCCGTTCAACAACTCAGTTGCCTTAAAATATTAACAATGAAGGTTTTGTTAGTCTTATCGATAATTGTTGCTGTTGTCGAATTTTCGAATGGTAGGATTGTCTGTACCAAAGATTATTGTCATATGGTAAAATGTGCTAACGTCAAATGCAATGAAACTGAGATATTCGTCGAGAAGGGTGGCACTTGTGGATGTTGTGATGCATGCTACAAAAAATTATGTAAGTGTTCGTCCTGGTAATTACTGTGATACATTTTTAACCGACTTCAGAAGGGAGGTTTTGAATTCGACCTATGTTTATAGGATTGTATCGTTAACTTTTTAACCACGGAAGTAAGAAAATCGTCGAAATGTGGAAAAAGTTGCATATGGAATTGATCTCTCCTGCAGTAAAGAGTAATCGAGAATATAAAGGTTGACCGGAGTATATCCCACAACCTAATTTCCGATTATACCACCTTATACATTCAAGGTCAATCTAATCTGACTATTGGGTCAAACGACATCACTGTATCTATGTGTTAAATTGAAATATATAAGTTTTCTACTTATAAGACGATAAATAATTGAATAGTAGTAGATAAGAATTTCGGACAAGATATTTTATTTTTCAAAACTCAATTTTTTCCATAGTCGGGTTTTAGTTTAGTTTTATTTTTTTATGTTATATCTCTTTAGACAAATTCTAGTTCCCAATAAACCATTTTTATCTTTAGCGCCGAGTAAGTCAACCATGTCAATCATTTCTTGATTAAAAAAAATCCTGGGTAAGTAAATATTCGTTTAATGGGCTCGCGTGATTCGAGATGTGCCGTATGGCAATAATTACGTATTTTTGTCTCCTGAACACGAATACGGAATGAAAAAGTGGCGCTCTCTCACCCTTTCCGAGTTATAGCCCTTCAAAGTTGCAAATCCGGTTGAATGTGATACTGCGTTATGGCTTTGTATTTGAAAGAAATTTACGTTGAAATTGTGGAAAATTCCCAATGTAAGACATTTTATTCGGTAGAAAACTTCAATAAGAAACAAAATAAATTAATTCCACATCTGGAAGAGTTTCCTCGAGTTCCAAATTTTATTTTTCATACAAAATGGAGAAGCGTAAATCCTAAATTTTCCTTCAAATTCAACACAGTCTCCAAAAAAACAATTATACAAATGTTCGAACAGATTTAGGCAGACGAAATCTAATTGTTCATCAACAAAAAAGGAATCTTGAGAAAACAACCTATGTCGTAGATAATTCATTCTCTGGACAGAAAACGAAAGGATCGAACATTTAAAAAAGTTTATGAGGCCAGTAGAACAGTATCAACCTTGGACTCAATTACCAAGAAATTATCCTTCCATGCCCAGGGTGATATCAAAAAACAGTTACAATATTTTTGCTGAGATACAAAAACATATAATTATTATTAACTTTCGGACCGTTTCTTATTATCTCCCGCCTATGGTCGGCGTTTTCGATCAAATCGCAAATCCTATTATGTTTCAGGGGTGGATGATAAACCCCATTCTCATCCAACTAATGAAAACTTTTTAACAAAAAATTAAACCGACGGAATACGGAACTGAAAAGTAAAAGATAAAAACTTTTTAACAACAAATTAAACCGACGAAAAAATCAACTGAAAGCAAAAAATAAAATAAAGCTTCTTAGTCTAAATGATAATTGAGCTCCTGAACTAATGTAAGTAACTGATTTTGAGTCGGCGCCAAACAAACAATTATCGAAGATCATTATCTATGAAAGAAGTCATCAAAACGCAGCCGTGCATCTCGCTACCATCATTTTACGCTTCACCTAATTCAATTGCTAGTTTGTTTGGCGCCGACTCAAAATCAGTTACTTACATTAGTTTAGGAGCTCAATTATCATTTAGACTAAGAAGGTTCATTTTATTTTTTGCTTTTCAGTTGATTTTTTCGTCGGTTTAATTTTTTGTTAAAAAGTTTTTATTTTTTACTTTTCAGTTCCGTATTTCGTCGGTTTAATTTTTTGTTACAAAGTTTTTATTTTTCAATTTTTTGTGGCTAAAATCTACCAATTACTACCTTTTTTTTATTACATCCAAAATACTTACCCACCTTACTTCAACTATTACCAGTTAAATAATATGATTATCTACTTTTACTATTTGTTGTAATATAAATTATTTTCGTTGTTCTGGTTAGTTTATTTCATTACTTTGTATATCATTCCATCCTCTCATAAAATATACTGATTTTGACGGAACAAGAATAATGTCAGTAGCGATCTGTCATTGTCAACTACGTATGTGTGTGCTAATGTTCACTAGTGAAAATTCAATTATCCCCTATTTTTCTACCCGTAAGGGTGGCTAATTCCTTCCGAATATAAGGTATACCCTATCTATTAAAAAAAGAATCATCCAAATCGAAGAACCCAGTACAAAGTTATGCCTGATAGAATCGGTTAACGGACCAGAATTCAGAGGGTGAGTGATCAATATCCTTCATTTCGCTACCCTTAGGGGTGATTTCATCTTTTAAATTCAAATGGGACCAAAGTCGAAGTACACCCTATCCACTGAAAGAAGAATTATCGGAATCGGACCCCTCAGTGAAAAGTTATACGTGATCATACATAAAAAAATATGATGGAAAAACATAAAATATACGGGTCGAATAGAGAACCTCCTCCTTTTTGATTTCGTCGGTTAAAAATGAATCTACTATATCTATACAAGAATGCAGCACGAAGTCTTATTTAAAAAAAAAACGAAATCTAACATTTCTATATATATATATATATAAACTTATACAGAGTGTAATCTAACCTCTCGGTCACCCGTGAATGACGAGTATATAATGCCATTCATAACGAATTACAATGGTTAAAAATTGGAAAAAAAATGTTGTTTTCATCTTTCTTTAATTTTTCTGCATTAGTTTTCATGTTTTTGTGCACTAATAAGTCCATCACTGTCTTCTATAGCATTTCTGTTCACAATATGTTGTCGTACACACTCTAGTCTTTTACGAATATTTGACTCACTGTGACAAACGTTGAAAAGGTCTCTTCTTTTGATTTCGGTCATTATTACTGAAAAGGTATTTAAAAATAAATTGGTAAATCTAGGCCATGAAACTCTGTTAACGTATTCCTAGATAGCAAACTCACCTGTCAAGTATAATATTTCGACGGCCTTTTTTAATGCTAGGTCCATAAACATGAGAGAACTCAAACAAAACTCGACAAGGAACAATAATTCGGCCATAAAAATCAGAATGAGATCGTATAAATAATTTAAATGTCATGGACATGAAAAACAGTTCGTGAAGTTGAGTGCCAACTAGATTTTACCTGGACAGAAACTACAATATTTGGACTTTCGCTTTGAATTTCCACCGAAAACAACGCTAGGAAAGCATAATTCCTAAAAGATCATTTTTACCCTGTTTTTAAGGAGAGTTTGAATGACTATCCAAAATTTATTATAGCCCATGAGATAGGCAATCATTTATGATTATATTGCTGAATTTTTTATGTTTTTCGCGCACTTTGTCCAGTCAGATTGAACATCGGCGGCGGTTGAAAATCAACCAATATCGCAGAAGGTTATGTAGAACAATCTTACGAAAAAAAAAGAAAAATGTCTGATCAAATTATGGGAAATAATGTATTACCTGAAGTTGACCATAATCAGCCATGCACTTCTAGAAGTTATCTCCATCACAATGTGCTAAGCGAAAATACTTCAAATACTGAAGCTCCTATTCAAACACTATCTTCTTCCAATGGTGTTCATATAAGTGCTGCTCAAAACTGCACATTCAATATTAACATAATTATTCCAAAATATAGATGAACAATACTAGGGTACTTAATTATATAGCATATATTTATAAATTCGTTTAATAAACAATACTTAATTATATCGCATATATTGATAAATTCGTTATTTGTGCCATAATAAATTTAAAGAAAAAGGTTTAATAAGTGGGTACCAAGGAGAAAAAATCATTTACACGGGAGTAAAGTACCTTTTCCTCCCTTGGATGTTTACTACACTAAACTACATCCTGCGGGAGGAAAAGTGACACTTTTCTCCCTAGTAATACAAATGCTATTTTCGTATTTTTATTGAAAGAAAATCGTAAAGAACAGTAGGTACTAGTTTTATGGTTAGCAACACTTTTCTACTTAGCAACTTTTTATTATAGATCATTATAATCGCCCCTCGCCCCCGGATAGACATCTGTCAGAGAGACGATTCTAACCACAAAACTAGAACTTTTCTTTACGATTTGTAACATTGTTCGTATTTTTCTTCTGACTTGGTTGGTAATAGATTCGATGTACCTTAATCTGATGCAATTTGGAAAATGAAAAAATTATTGTTTGTTTACTCGTCATTATGATGTTTTCTTGTTAGCAACGTAAAATTTACATTTAATGTCACATGCACTTCTGGGCCAATCAATAGAGATTTTCTGCTGTATTGATTCTGTGACAAAAATATTTCTGGGAAACCGACTATGCCATCATACGAAAGATGGTTCGTAGTTATATCCTACTCCCAACTGTCATTGCTTAATTTGTTATAAACATTTGAAAGAATTTTTTTATCGTATTTGACTTGACATAATAGTGATTAATATGTACTTTATGTGTGAAAAACTCAGACGCTGTCGGATCATTAGTTTTGGCATAATTACCGTCTGAATTTTTTAATGCACTTTATTGCAGCAGACCTGGATGAGTCAAAGATGGTCCGATTCCAATTTTTCAATAAGATTTCGAGAGTAGGCAGCTTGATGCAAATTTGTAACTCGACTATGTCGCAACTCATGCCACAATGAAGAGTCGTTTTGAGACCTACTCAAAAGTTCTACCAATTGAGTATATTACTACAAAACGTATATTCTCATTCTGCGTTAAAATGCTGCAAAATAGGCGGAAAATACTTGCAGATATTTCACCAAAGTTGGTAAAAATCTGGCGGATAAAACTCAAAAAAGCCTAGTTATAAAAAAAATAACCCTAAAATCAGAATGATGCATTTATTTTTCCCAGAAGAAACCAATGAATGTGAGGTCTCACAAGCTATTCTGAACTTGAAAAATATAAAATCACCTGGAATTGACACACCTCGAGCAGAAACATACCTAACTGGCCCTTCAATTGTGGAATATGTCCAACCCCATTCAACTTTGCAATCATTTCGCCGATATTTAAATCAGGAAACAAACTAAAAGTAGAAAACTACCGCCCGATATCTGCCATAACAAAATTTTCAAAAAAATTTGAAACTAATTTAAAATCCCGTATTAACAAATACTTACATAAAAATAAAGTACTATCAAAAAATCAACTCGGATTTCAACTAGGCAAATCAACAGTAGATGCGATAACACTCCTCACTGATCAAATTAGTCAAAATATTGATGAAAAATCACCATCCTTATGCATATTTGTTGACTTGAAAAAAGCTTTTGATACTGTGAGTCACAACCAGCTACTAGAAGTACTTGGGAGCATCGGATTTGGAGATACATCTTACTAACTACTGCAAAGCTATCTAAACAAACGAAAACAATGTGTGAAAATTAAAGATACTTATAGTGACTTTAAAATAGTGGAATACGGAGTACCACAGTGTTATGAATGTAAATAAAAAGGAGATTTTTTCCGGTTTATCCGGTTTTTCTCAGTTACTAATAATCCGATCGAGTCGTAGTAGGGCTCATTTTTTGCATTTTGATTCTCTACAATTTGTCCAATGAGAACAGATTGCTTCATTAGTTTTCATGTTAGAAGCAAAAAACAATACATAAAGTACATATTAATCACTACCATGTCGTGGGAAGCCTGCGCTACAACTTAAAAAGTGGCGAGGTTATGAATTTAAAAAAAACACTGTTTTTTTCCGGTTTTTCTCCGTTACTAATAATTCGATCGAGTTGCGCAAAGGCTCACTTTTTCAAATTTTAATTCTCTACAATTCGTCCATTGAAAGTATTGTTTTTTTTTGAGATAGTAGTAGTAGTATTTTATTAATAACCAAATTACATGAATTTATAAAAGCATACAATAGAAAAAATGGGCGATTAATATAGGTAGAAGGAAAGGTTTGTCAAACCGAGTCTTATTACTGAATTTATATCAGCGGAAACATAGGTATTGATGATTCACTTAAGTTTTTGGAAAACTTGTCTGTGAAACATCAATATCGTCGTAATTCTTTCCTTTGAAGATGGTCAAGATATAATGTATTTTGAGATACTCGGGCAAACATTATAATGCTTATATTTCTAAGTAGTATTAACAATATCAATAGTAGTGAATAATATTCTTAGTATACTACAAAAAAAGACACATTAAATATAAAATCTAAAATCTAAAAGTATAAAATCTCTAAACGTGTAGATAATGTAAAAATGTAAAACATAAAAATTTGAATGTGTAAACGTATAAAAATTTAAATGTTACAATATAAAATACAAAATACAAATTCGTGTTAAATTGAAAGTATTCAATGTGCTAGGTGGGGATGTAAAAATAATGTGAAAATTGAGAGATTAATTCAGTAAAATTTGTTCATAGTAATGTTATATTTTCATTTTTGAGCCATTTGATCACTGAAATATTGAATAACTTAAACACATATTCCGTTTTTATATGATCTGGAGCAAGATTGAATAATTTGGGTCCAATATATGTAATTGATCTTTGTCCAATAGCTTTGTTCATTTTCGGTATATCTAGGCTACTCGCTTTTTGTCGGGTTTCATGTCCATGTTGATGATTTTTGAACTTATTTCTGTTGTGAAATATAAATATTAATAATTATTTAAACTAAAGATATCTCAAACTCATCAGTTCACAATATTGGAATATTTGTGCCGATGGGAAACAAAAATTTAAATTATAGATAATTTTGAGAAATCGTTTCTGTAATACCATAAGCGGTTGTACAGTTGTACTATAGACCCCACCCCATCCTAGATTTCCATACATTAAGAGAGACTGAACTAACGAAAAATATGTACTGCGCAGATCATTGATATTCAGTATATTTTTAAGTGTTCGAAAAACATACAAAAGGGCTCTGAGTCTTTTACAAAGATAGTCTATATGTATTTTCCATTTTAGATTTTGGTCTATGTGTATTCCGAGATATTTAACTGAACTGGATTTTTTTAGAGTTATGTTCTTATTTCTGCTGGTTAAATGAATATTGATGTTTTGTGCATTAGGAAAATCATGACTGTTACTACAAAAGGTGTTTTATCAATATTCATTGTCAGGAAACTATCATCAAGCCAATTAACTATAGTGTCAATATCGTTTCTTGTATGAGATATTACATCTTCCCAGGTTGTTCCATCAATTATCAGCACTGTGTCATCAGCATATGAGACCAATTTTCCAGAAATATCAATGGATAACATATCATTCAGATATAATATAAACAGGATTGGCCCTAAAACTGGGGAACCCTGGGGAACTCCGTATTTAATTTCTAATGGGTCGCTCAGTACGCCGTCTATTTTAACCATTTGTACTCTTTCATTGAGGTAGTTTCTGATTAGATCATTTGCCAGACCTCTGATACCAAGATTATTCAATTTCGACAGTAATTTTTCATGACTAATGGTATCGAAGGCCTTGGCCAGATCGATAAATACTCCCAGGCATGGTCGTTTTTTATCTAAGTTTCATTAGTTTTCAAGTTACAAGTCGAAAACCATAAAAAATAGAAAAAGTGCTTTCAAATGTTTACAACAAATTAAGCAATGATTGTTACGAGTGAGAAACATAACAGGATATAACTACGAACCGTCTTTCATATGATGGCACAGTCCAAAGAGAGTTAACGTTATCTGAATAGGAGGTACTAATAAGCTCTAGCTAATTAGAATCTTGTAGCATTAACCCGTGGACATGAGTACAGATGGCCCACGTAACATACAGAGTGGTTCAATATACATTCAAGAGCCTATAACTCTCAGATACCAGAGTGCGGAGTGCGCTAGTCCGCCACTGTCCAGAGAGGATGGTGTGGCCATGACATGTCCATATACGTCACTATGACTCACAAATGATCTTTCATATCTTTCTATGAGTGTCACCATTATCTTATGGGGAATAGACTCTCCTACTCAGATAACGTTTACTCTCTTTGGGCACAGTCGGCTTCCTGGTATTTTTGTCACGAAAAAATCTCTATTGATTGGTCTATTCCATAATTGATTGAACTGTTTAATTTCTTTATCTATCTGACATATGTCTATTCGACGGATGTAGTATACGAGGGGCGACTATAATGATCTATGACGATTTTTATTTTATTAGTTAATGCTTTTCCATTAGAAATACGAAAAAACAGCGTGTTCAGTGAATAAGAAAAGTGAGTTTTCACACTAGAAAACTATCACTTTTCTTTACTTATAGAACAATCTACTATTGAACCCAGTCAATCTTAATACATTTAAGGTTTTTCCTTTGTTTCAGATGAAGGTGACAGATGTAGACCAATCGATGTAGGGGGAGCGGCTTTCTTGGCGAGATGTGTAGATGGACTGGAATGTGGTGAAGACGGATTATGTGTAAAGAGCTGTTAATTTGGTTCTGTTTTTTAACTTCTTGATATGCTTACACAATAAACCTGTATTGCGTTATTATTATCTTTGTTTTGTCATATTACCACATATAATTGTTTTTAAACTAACAATTTTTTCTTTTACTAATTTTCCAACTTTGCTCCCAACTCATGCCGTGAATTGTAGTGTACGAATCAAAATCTAGGGAAGAATCTGATGACGATACATATAAATACAGTTGAAGAGTGTGAGTTCTAAAGGGTCTAAGTGCCAAAAACGTTAATCTGAGATAATCAGGAAAAACCTTCTTGAGCAATTCGTTGTTATCATTCGTTGTTAAATTATTGTTTTACAGTAAAGCAACTTCCTATTAGTATGACCCAAGAGAAAAACTAAGAAAAAAATTAACGTTAACTACAAAACCCGAAATTGAAAGTAGAAATTGGTAAAAGGGTCCAAGCACCTTGATACATATTCTTGAAAAGGATCTATGTGACTGTACATATTACTGTGGGTCTAATGACCTATGCTACATTATACAAAAGAAAAGTCACATTATTTAAAAACTTGTGAATTTTATTATAAAACAAATATGGTAACATTAAAAATACCAAACTAAATGAAACAATGGTCTCCTGTGTTAGTTGAGAGGTTGTCAATCAGATCCTCATAAAAGCGATAATTTTTCAGTTGAATATATTCTTGCATAGGTAGTGGGAGGGAGCAGATATCCTAGATACGTTTTCTATTCTTGAGTACATTGCATCTTGCCCAGTCTTCACTTTCATTGAAAGTGTGTTTTATCTGTATCTGTGCAGGATTTTCTGATGTAACTCGAATCCAGGAAGCTTTAGAAATCTGTAGCTTTATCGTAGTTATGAAGGCATCTATGAATGTCTTCAGATCCTTGAAATCAGCCTCAACAATGTTCACAACATGGAATGGATTTTTATGACGAGCTTCCTTAATCATCTTCTTGATATCTTACGGTACAAATAATTTACAAACTCGTTTGCGTTTCTCAACTTGGGCAAAGTCCCTATCACATACTGAAAATTTATAGGCAATCTGTATAAACCTGCCTATAGCAACCCATTAGATGAACATCATAAGGAGCATCCAGCTTTCATTTTGTCCAATGCAGTTGTCACTCCATATGGTTAGTTTAATCTTCGTTGCAAATGTATCTTCTGAAAGAAGAACTTTCAAGGTAGCAGATTTCACAACCTCCTCTTCCTTCCTGTAAAGGACTCATTCCAAAGACACATACATGCAGTATTGTTATCGGCCACATGAAGTCCAAGGTATAGCATGACATTTACAACTGCAGAACATGTCAGTATGCGTAAGGGATGGTATAATAAAAATTTAAAAATAAAAACTTTTTAACAAAAAATTAAACAGACGAAAAACGGAACTGAAGAGCAAAAAATAAAATAAACCTTCTTAGTCTTAATAACTAAGCTCCTAAACTAATATAAGTAACTAATTTTGAGTCGGCGCCAAACAAATAAGCAAATGAGTTAGGTAAAGCGTAAAATGATGGCATCGAGATGCGCGGTGACATTCTGATAATTTATTTGAAGTAATTTAATGATCTCTGTTGATTTTTTGTTTGGCGCTGACTCAAAATTAGTTACTTACATTAGATTAGGAGCTTAGTTATTAAGACTAAAAAGGTTTATTTTATTTTTATTTATTGTTATATAATATAAATTATTTTTGATAGTTCTGGTTAGTTTATTTCAGCACTTTGTATATAATTCCATCCTTTTATAGAATGTTATCATTGTAACGGATGTAGGAGAACAAAAATAATGACAATAGCAATCTGTCACTGTCAACTACATATGTGTGCCAATGTTTACAAGTGAAAAATCAATCATCCCCTATTTTTGTACCCATAGAGGTGGATTATTTCATCCCAAATTGAAATATGATCAACTATGAGGTATACACTATCTGATAAAAAAGTAATCATCCAAATCGGACAACCCAGTACAAAGTTATTCCTGATCGAACTGGTGAACGAACCAAAATTCAGAGGGTGAACGATCAATATCCTCCATTTTGCTACCCTTAGGGGAGGATTTTTTCTCAAATTCAAATGGGACCAACTTCGAAGTTCACCCTATCCATTGAAAAAAGAACCATCAAAATCGAACTACACTGTAAAAAGCTATGCCTGGTCATACATAAAATATATAGATATATATATATATATATATATATATATATATATAATATATATATATATATATATATATATATATATATATATATATATATAGATATATATATATATATATACGCGTCGACTAGAGAACCTCCTCCTTTTTGATTTCGTCGTTTAAAAATCGCCTGCTCCAAATCTATTGAAACTACCATAGTGTCAGAAGTTGGTTGTTGTGATTCGGTGGTATCATTTTTGTAGCACTCCTCTGGCTCGTTCAGCTCTTCGCTGGTGTAAATTTCGATTTGAAAGTCCTCTGTGCTTCAACACTACTGGCCTTTATTTTATTATTAAGTAAGTCGCAAGTTGCACAGGGTGGTTTTCCAAAATACAGATGTGGAAAAAGTTTGTTGAATGTGTCCGAATAGAATCTGTAATTCACTGAACTGTCAGGATATTTTTTCAATACCATAAACATACGGTTGAGGTTTAAGTCAGGGCTAAGGGATTCTTTTTCAGATTTGTACCTGCTGTAATGATTCTCCTCTCTAGAAAAACTGTTAATGTGGTTTATTACTATCTGTTTGATTTCCTCAGTATATTTTCTTGGCTTATTTGCTTGTTCCCTGGTGTCTACATAGATACTACTACCTGTCCTCTTTTTGTCTATCAGAATCTGCACCGTTTTATGAGATAATGCAAAAACTTTACTGAACATATTGCGGCATACCTGTACATGTTCGCCTTGACTATTAGGTACAGCATACAACATAGTTACTAGGCGGCGGCTGTGTTCAGGATAAGATGTCTAAAACCCTGGTGAATGAATTGATTCGATATGTTCAGATTTTCGAGGGGACACCACCTGTTACTTAAACAGAGCTTCTCCCTCTGTGGTAGATGGCGCCATCCAAAAATGTTTGTCTATATTCTCGCTTAATGTCAGAACTTAATTTCTGACATCTGCAGCATCTTATATGAAATAATTTTCAGTGTTTTGTCGGTATCTATGCGTTTTCCTTCTCTTTGATTTGAAATCTTGCTTAGCTTATTCCTGAGTTTGTTCTTTGAAAAATCACTCGTTCATCAGTTCATTAGGGCGTGAGGAATTGTTTATTTTCAGGTAGTGTAGTGTGTAAGGATACTTTCTGTAGAATGGGCCACATTTGTATTTTGTGTGGACAGTATAAAGCCGCAGATTCGAATTTTCGCCTGTATTCAGTACCAAAAGCAATTAGAAATTTCGACGAATTGACTAATAATGATATTTCCATAGTTCATCATATTGTATGCATTGAATTTTATATTTTCTGCAATTTAATGACAATTTCATTTCCAATTCTCCGCCTGTCAAAATGCAGTTAACCTCAAATTCAAATGGTACAAAATACGAAAAACAACACGACAGTGCTTTCTTCGTGCAAAGTTCGGGGGCTTCTAATTCTAGCTTTGCTATTGGTGAAGTTTGACAGATGTCTCTTTTCAACCAATAGCAAAGCTAGAATTAGAACCCGCGCACAGTTCGCCTCAAAAAGAAATCTGAGGAAATAAATATACCCTGACTGAATTGAAACTAAAACGAAATTGGCGCCATCTGACACGCTAGTAATCTCTATCATCAAGTAGGCCAAGTGTCGCCAAGTCGATCCCAAACTTCTACAGGTGTGAGTGCAAGCACCAGGGTTTTTAGACATCTTAGTTCAGGACTATCATAGTTTCCATGGGTCTTCGTGTGATTTTAGCAATCTGTATTAATCCGAGTAAATAAGTCTTCTGTTTTATCCGATCGGCTATTTTATGGTAATCATGAAATATATGTTGTAAGTGTTGTATGGCCATGGATTTGCATTGTATTACAACGAAAATCAATCTAAAAATACAACGCAAATGATAACCCCACAAGATTCCAAAACAAAACTTACCCTTTCAAGAGGTTTCTTCGCAACTTTTACCTCCCCTCGATAAGTTGAGTACTATGAGCCACTTGTCCATAAACGTGTTCTATATTTTTTTACACTTCGGTCGGCTTTTCTGCTCCATGTTTAGGTAACCACCTTCAAAAGTTTACTATGGTTCACTACTAGAGCAGTGGTACATAGACCCTTCACAATTAAATGTACGAAGGCAAATCCAGCACGAGCCATATTTTGCGCACTAGCTAGACACTTAAATACACGCCGTACACGTCGTACCTTTGCCAGATTATTACGCATGGTAGATAGACTCTACACGTACAACTCAAAATGACTGATGTTGTCATTTAGACCTTTAGAACTTACATTCTTCAATTAGAGATGGTTACAGTGAATAAAGTATTCATAGCGATAAGTGTAGACAGAGCCGGCCTTAAGGGTGGCCAAGCGGGGCGCCGGCCCCGGGCCTCGCGCCTCTAGATTCCTCGCGCTACCGAAGGTTTCGTTTCGTTAATAAAATCACTGATTACAATTTTAAAAAAAACTTTTACACATTATGAATTTTCTGCTACTACTGAAATTCTGATACTGGCCTCTTTGTGCACTCTTCAGAAATTTCTAGTTAATGCTCGCAACGCCTGCTTTTCTTTAACAGAAAGGAACCAAACTCCTAAGTACGGAATTGTACTCTAGGCCCTACCACTCACCCGCTTATCTACATTTAGGATGATCACGTGTTAGAACGACATGTTATTAGTCATTAGTTGCGTTCAACATCATAGTTTCGTATTTATGTTTAACCGTTCACATGTTGAGTGAAGAGTTTATTTGATCCAGTCGTTGAATAATAACTGAATATTTCGTGTATAGTCCATCCAATATCAATTGCAGAAACTGTTTCTATAGGGAGCAAATAAAAACTCACTTTGCTAACACGAGCGTATATGCGAAGAAACGGAACGAAAAATAATCTGTACTACTTGTATACAGTCTCCGTCGGCACAAAGAGGCCGCTGGTCAACGTGGACTTGAGTGACTGCTGTCTGTTCTACAACCGATTCGACTGGGCCAATCAAGTCGGACATCAATGCTGGCAGGTGTGTCTATACGATGGGAGGTCATAAATCACGCGTTATATTTGTGTTTTAATAGCTCTGAAAGATTATAAACCAGTAGCGTATGTGGTCTTGGTGTGTGCCGATCGAAATACGTTTTAGGATATTAAAATATCTAAATAAAATTAGTTATCTCCGCCACGGCTGCTCACAGGATTTCGCCGCAAGTCTTTTTTATGCTTCTGCAATTGATATTGGGAAAACTATACCTATATTGACGACATTAACGTGAACGTGTTTATGTAGTCCTTCCTTCCTTCTTTTTTTATTTAACGTCGGCCTATTTCTGCTACCAAGACACCGACGCCGGTGAGCACACTCCTCCCAACCGGAAATGTTGCCGAATCCTCTGTTGTTTCAGAGGTGGGGTTCTTTAACGAACTCAACATCAAATGAACTCGGGACCGACATCTTAACGTCCCCTCCGAAGGACGACTTATCTATCGTCTTATCTCGTGCTCATTGATAAGACGCCTGCAGCTGCGAATATGCTATTGTTTTCCCAATATCAATTGCAGAAGCATAAAAAAGTCTTGCGGCGAAATCCTGTAAGCAGCAGTGGCGGAGATAACTAATTTTATTTAGATATTTTAATATCCTAAAACGTATTTCGATCGGCACACACCAAGACCACATACGCTACTGGTTTATAATCTTTCAGAGCTATTAAAACACAAATATAACGCGTGATTTATGACCTCCCATCGTATAGACACACCTGCCAGCATTGATGTCCGACTTGATTGGTCCAGACGAATCGGTTGTAGAACAGACAGCAGTCACTCAAGTCCACGTTGACCAGCGGCCTCTTTGTGCCGACGGAGACTGTATAGAAGTAGTACAGATTATTTTTCGTTCCGTTTCTTCGCATATACGCTCGTGTTAGCGAAGTGAGTTTTTATTTGCTCCCTATAGAAACAGCTTCTGCAATTGATATTGGATGGACTATACTACGCTACAGTTGTTAGGATATTTAACGTGGAACTTTCTTGTCCGGTGGTCACCCATTCAAGTACTAACCACGCCCGACGTTGCTAGACTTCAGATATCGATAAGACTCTCGTCAACCTGACCAGCCATCGGTGTTTATGTAGTCGCAGACAGATTTATTATCGTTATTATGGGCCGAAACATTTCGGTTTTTCATATAATATTTCAAAATTGCGACAAATTAGATGAAGATCTGAAAAAATGCTTTTGATTTGGATTTGTATCTCAGTAGTGGGGAACATCGGGATGTAGATAGAGCAGAACTATTCATCGAACTGAGAATTTTGAGAGAAGTTTTGCCACCAGAAACACTAACTGCAATTGACTTGTTGACACGACTGAAAGAAATGGGAAATCCGTTTCCCAATATTTTCATCGCATATAGTACTGTTAACAATTCCTGTTACAGTTGCTAGTACGGAAAGGTCATTTTCTTGTCTGAAATTGATCAAAACCTACTTACGCACATCCATGTCTCAAGATCGTTCAAGTTCATTAGCCACATTATCGATAGAGTCTGATATAAGTGCGAGGCTGGAGTTCGATGCCATTATAGATGAATTTTCGAATATTAAAGCTAGGCGTGTGATTTTTTTATAAGATCTCATGAGTCTCACATGTACGTTCCACGTTTCATTTTCACTCAGTGAAATAATTCAAATTATTGGTAGGTATATTACGTAATATATTATATATTTTTTTGTTTAGATTTTGTTACCTTTCTCATATCATTTTATCTAGTACTAATTATTATATTGTCATTGTCAAAACATTCAAAAGTGTTTTTCTCGCCAAATAAATTGTTTATTTATATTATGTGTTTTATATTTTGAACATATATTTAGTAGGCACGCCATCCGAGAGGTAGTAAGGGGAAGGTGAATAAATGAGAACATTGAGTAGGAATTTCTTCAAAGAATAAAAATATCAATTTATCAATAAATAAAATATATAAGGGCCTCGCACAACAAGTTGGCCCCAGGCCTCGCGCTCACTAAGGCCGGCTCTGAGTGTAGAACAGAAATAGGGAGTTTTAAAGAAAATGTATGATTAAATAAATGTATATAAATAACTTGTTAAAATGTTCATAATAACACAATGTTATAATGTCACATAAAATAAAATCTTATATATGTAATAAAACAAATTCATATTACTCACGATAGAATAAATAAAATATTTCATAAATTAGGAAATAAGAGCACAGAATTAAAATACGCTAATGAAAAAAATAAGAAAAGTAAAAATGAGACACATAAGACTGATGATTACAATACTATACAATGATTGGATGTGTTAATAGTTATTTATGTAATAAGGATCATAAAGAAGATCATTATAGAAGTCGTGAATGTTATTGGGCGAGGCGTAGCCGAGTCCGATAACACGACGTGTGCCATAATGATTGTTTATGATTCGTATTGCATACAAAATTTTATCTGATGGCATTTATATTCATACATTTTCGAAAAATAAAAAAATGCATTTTTGACAGGTCACAATGACAACTATTTTTAAAGGAGTAAGTATATGTGTAGTTTCAAATATTAGTATAAGATAAGTCCAACTGTGATAAGTGAAAGTAAACAGCTCTACCTAAAAACGTAATTTAAAGTGATTTCTACAAAAAACTTTTACTATTGAATTAGATCAAATTGTTCCAAAAAGTGTAAAATTAAAAGTGATGTAGTTGATTTCTATCAGAAGTAATTAAACAACAAACAAATGAATAGAACAAATATAATCTAGACTAGGAGGAATCGGCGCATGAGTACCGAAAACTATTCCACCTCAATTTTTTTATGCGATCCTCTTCAAATTGCCCTACTGATGATATGAAGGCATGTTGCCATGGGGCAACCCCGTGCCATATTGTTTAAACCGAAATTGTTTAAACAATTGCAAGGAATTGTTATTTTTCAACCGGACAAATTTTTTTTACATTCTTTATGGAAATACAAATTAAAAAGTTTTCATGACTTTTTACGATAAAGTTAATATTTTTAGAGATATGAATATTTAAAGGTTCGAAAAATCTCAAATTTGGGTACTTTTGACTCATGAAAAATATATTTAAAAAAAATTAAATATATAAATAATTTTTTTTTTAATTCTTTATACAATAGTTAATAATATTCTTAATAGATATTTAAAAAAAAAACATTGTTTATACCTGTTTTTTATTGTTAATTTCGCGCGCTCACAAGTATGAGTCGCTCTCTGACTCATGCGCTGCATCGGCCTCTCTGTGTCCTGAATTATTATTTATCATTTATCTTGAAAACTATTAACTTTATCAAGATTGTTAAAGAGAGCAATGTTATTAATAATGAAATTGTCTATAATTTGTTTTCTACAATTTTTTTTTCTGGAATCAATTTTACAAAAGTTATTTAAGCATAAATCGGAACATGTAATTAAAATTACTTTTTTATCAGTTTATATTACTTTTTTTTTATTAAAACAGAAAGTAATTACATTGAATAGCTTCTTCAAACGAAGGTTATAGATGTAGAAGTATGAAATAATGAAACAAAATTTAAAAATAAGTATTTATTATCAATATCATTTTTATATATTATATTTTTACAGTCTTCTGGATCACAACCACATAGAAGTATGCAACTAATATTATTTTTTTACAGTAACAAGCTTTGGTTGCACAGGATTTCTTACAATTACACAATTTTTTAAGATCAGTTGGAAATGGGCTTTTGTTTATAAATAAAGGTAGCAAAGTACCATTCTCTAGTTTGTATCCGAAATTCGTAAAATCTAATGTTTCATATTGGGGATTCAATGCATTTTTCCAAATGTATGTTTGAGCAGAAGCTCTAAGTGCATGCAAATGCAAGGCATCTGATGTGCACGGAATTTTCGATAAATTAATATTAGTGCCAAAGCAACGAGAAAAAATACTTTGTCTAGCTTCATCCGCCGTGTTACCTTTTTTACCCAAAATATTTAAATACAATCTTTCTAAGCCTTTCAACTCCTTAGTACTTAAATCCAAGCCATTGCCAAGAGGGACTAAAGCATCACGATTTTCTTTTACTTTTATCATTTCTAAAGCATTTTTTTTGTGCCAATTTTACTAGTCGTATCACAACCCGTAAATGCGTGTAAAGCAGGTAAAATTTCACAAACCGGGTACAACGCATACTTGTGAGCGCGAAATTAACAATAAAAAAACAGGTATAAACAATGAATTTTTTTTAAATATCTATTAAGAATATTATTAACTATTGTGGAAAGAATTTAAAAAAAAATATTTATATTTTTTTTTAATAAATATTATATATATTTCATGGGTCAAAAATACCCAAATTTGAGATTTTTCGAACCTTTAAAAATTAATATCTCTAAAAATATTAACTTTATCGTGAAAAGTCATGGAACCTTTTCAATTTGTATTTCAATAAAGAATATAAAAAAAATTTGTCCGGTTGAAAAATAACAATTCCTTGCAATTGTTTAAACAATTTCGGTTTAAACAATATGGCATGGGGTTGCCCCATGGCAACATGCATTTATATCATCAGTAGGGCAATTTGAAGAGGATCGCATAAAAAAATTGAGATGGAATAGTTTTCGGTACTCATGCGCCATTCCTCCTAGTCTAATCATACTACAATTCAAGCTAAAGAATCGAATCCCAAAGTAGGAATCGACACAAACAAAAACAATAAAAAGTTATCGACTCACAAAAAAGGGAATTCCCTGTGCAGGTTTTCCACAGATTCAAAGCTACCGCCAGTGGCGTACTAATTGAACATTCAAAGGCCACACACTCATATAGATTCGAGTATGAATCCCACTGGCATTGATGCAAAACGTATAATTGATGAAATCCAGCAAAATAGAGCAGAACTAAAGAGTGCTATTGTTGCCAGTGAAGCACGAATTCAATTAAGAATAGAAGAGTCGTACGAGAGAATCAGAAAACTGGAAGTGGAAAACTCTTTTCTGAAGCAAAAAATCGAAAAATTAGAGCGGCAGCAGAAATCAAATAATATTGTCATATTCGGACTAAATAGAGAACGCCACGAAATCCCTTCGATTTTATTCAAAGCCAGCTGAAGTCGCTACTGCAAGTAGATCTTACAGCAAATCAAATAAAAGACATACATTGCTTGGGATCAAAAAGAAACTCTCCTGTGAAAATTGAATTTGTATCAAATCTCACTAAGAAATACATATTCGCAAACTGCCGAAAACTAAAGGGAACCAAAATAACAATCTCACAAGACCTCACCACCAAACAAAGAGAAGAACAGGCAGTCCTGAAAAGCAATCTACTGATCCAGAGACAGTAATTTATTATTCAACAAACCGCACCATATGTTCAAAGAAAAACGAT
This sequence comes from Gonioctena quinquepunctata, assembly GCA_018342105.1. NCBI lineage: Eukaryota > Metazoa > Arthropoda > Insecta > Coleoptera > Chrysomelidae > Gonioctena > Gonioctena quinquepunctata. The sequence continues at coordinate 287,285 of JAFIRS010001513.1, forward strand.
ATTGATGTCTAACTTCATGAATTAAGTGAGGATTTTCTGTGGCATAAAAATGTTTGTTCCTTCGATTGAACATGCCAGAATTTGTGAATGTCATTTCGTCTCCCCAAATGATATTGTGCGCAAAATTGTTGTTATTCCGCACCTTCCGTTGAAACCAATTACAGAATTGCAACCTTCTCTCAGGATCATTGCGATATAGTTTTTGCACGGCTTGGTATTTATAGTCATGGTATCCGTGTCTCTTGACTATTTTATTAACAGCACTTTTTGATAAATTGCATTCACTGGCCATAGTTCTCGATCCTATTCCTGGATTCATTCGAATTTGGGCCAGAACATTGATGTCATTGATAGGCTCGTTTCGTCGTACATAAGGACCTCTAGATGAATTATGTGCAAGTAACGTTGTAGATAAACGTCGAAACATTTTAATATTTGGTGTTGTTCTTTCAGGATATAATTCACCATACCTTTGTTGTGCTTTGAACGAATTTCTATCTAGTTTTATGTACACTTCGTACATATCTCTCTTCTCTTCATTTGTGTATCTTACCATATCGAATAAGTTAAATTGAAATTACTCAGAAAAGTATTTAATGACAAGTTCTTGTGACACAATAATAAACGAAGTGACAAATAATATGACATTTCTTGTTATGTTCTCTTTTATCCACGGCCTACTACTTGAAAATAATACATTCAATAAACCTAGAGTTGTGTCTATGTAAGAAAAAACAAGTCTATCAACGATATCAATGTTCTGACCCAAATTCAATTGAACCCAGAAAAAAAAATCGAGAACTGTGGCCAGTGAATGCAATTTATCACTGCTGTTAATAAAATAGTCAAGAGACGCGAATACAATGATTTTAAATTTGAATACCAAGCCTTGCAAAAATTATATCGTAATGATCTCAAAATAAAGTTCGATTCTGTAATTGTTTCAACGGAACAAATGACAAATCCAACAATAATGATTTCTCGCGAGAAGATTGAGAATGTATTGGAAGGTTTCAAGGAGACGAAATAAGCAAATGTATAAGAAGTATGGGTTCCAGAACCGCAAAGTGCATTTTACAAAATGGTGGACATTTCGAACACTAACTTCATTAATGTTCATCATTTACTTTCGAATAATCATTTGATTTTTCTTTCATTAAATGATAGTTTCGTTTAATTATTATGAATTAGGTTTTTCACCTCTTGAAATTTGTAAATAATAAATTACTTGTTTCTTGCTTTGATTCTGTTACGTTCCATTCAGTTGAAGATGAGTAAGTTGATTTTCTTATCGAAATGTATTGCATGTTGTTAATTAAACTAAAGGTACCTAAATGTAATACAGATCCGACCCAAAGAAATTTGGATAAGGGTCAAAATCACCTGAAAATCAACTTTGAATGACATTGTATGATATATTGTTGAATTTAGCGTTGAAAGTTATTTCGAAAAGTGTCATAAAATATGCAGGTCCGTATTGAAAAAAATGAGGTTGAGGGTGGCCCAGAGCGTACGAAACGTTGGATACGAAATCTGATCATGCCAAAATGAGGATAATTTACTGTCGAATAAAAAGCTCATGTGACATTTTTTGATAATATTCGAAATAAAGTGGGAAAAAAAGAAAAATCAAAATGACAGAATTTACTTTTCTTATGATATCTCAATAACCAGCCCTGATAATCTCGATTTGTTTGAACTGCTTGACAATGCTTCTATGAATTCAAATTTTTCTCCATTTGACCGACCTTCTAACTCTTATGGTTTAAAAGTTACCAATACAATCCCATTAAAAAAGTGGCCACTCTGTATAGATCACCAGCTACAGACATTGATCCATTTGTTGACCAATTGAATAATATTTTGAGTAGGGAAGACGAAACATTCCACTATAATATAGTTATTGGTGATATAAATATTGATCTATTGAATACTTCTTGTGATACCGAAAATTACCTAGATACCATGAGCGAACACGGATATATATCCGCAATAAACACGCCTACTAGAGAACAAAAAAAATCTCGCACATGTATAGATCATATATTTATTAAATCAAAATATCATAACTATGACGCAATCCTACCAATTACGTTCGAAACATCCATTACAGACCATTACACAATTCTAGCGCAAATAGTTCTTGAAAATAGTAAGAGTGTTAATAAAAATAGGGTAAGGTACTATAAACAAATAAATGGAAAAAGGTTTGTTGATAACATTAAAAAAGAAAACTGGGCTGCCATCTATCATTGTGACGATCTTGACTCTGCAACAAATGAATTAATTAAAATTATAAAAACTAACATTGATAAATGTACGAAATTTATAAAGATCAACAACAAACAGAGAAAACGGAAAAAGTGGATGACCAAATCCCTCGTCAATTCGGTGAATAAAAAAAATAGTATGTACCATAGATTGAAAGGTGATCCAAATAATACCGCCCTTTCTGAAGAATATAACAGATATAAAAAAAATCTAAATAAACTCATAAAGACTACCAAAACTTCATATTATAGTATTGACTAACGAAGAACCTGCACCAATAAAATCGATCATAACACAGAACAATGAACAAATCAATGAGAGCGTCGAAATAGCGAACAATTTCAACGAATACTTTATATCTGTAGGTGAAAAGCTAGCTAAAAATATAAACAGAAATCTAGATTATATGGAAAGGAAAAGTTTATGCGACCACTCAATTTTTCTACATCCTGTAAATGAAAATGAATTAATAGAAATAATATCACAACTCAAGAATAAAAAAGCCCCCGGCATTGATAATATCAAATCAGAAACCCTCAAAGCTATCTCCAACTATATAACAAAACCACTTTCTTACATAGTCAATAAATCGCTGGAACAGGGGTATTTCCCCACAGCATTCAAAACGGCCTTGGTGACACCGATTTATAAAAGTGGAATCAAAACCGATGTCGCAAATTATAGGCCTATTACTTTGATAACATGTCTGGCCAAAATACTGGAGAAGGTTATTCAGAAAAGGTTAAATAAATTCATCGAAAAATACAATATAATGTCAAAATCCCAGTATGGATTCAGAAAAAACATGTCTACACAAGATCCGATAAAAATATTGACTCAAAATATATATATATATATATATATATATATATATATATATATATATATATATCAATGTTTAGATGAGTCTAGACCATCAATTGGTGTCTTCATAGATTTGAGAAAAGCTTTTGATACCGTGGACCACTCTATATTACTCAAAACTCTAGAAGATATGGGGATAAGAGGCATACCACATAACCTCTTCAGAAGCTATCTATTGAATAGGCGGCAAAGAGTGAAAATCGATGACAGTGTGAGTGATGAAAAAACTATTTCATGTGGTGTACCCAAGGAACAGTCTTAGGACCAATGTTATTTAATATCTACCTCAATAATCTCTTCTTATTGAGTACCCACTCGAAAATTATCAGCTTTGCCGATGACACAGTCATATTCTGCGAAGACGATGACTGGTTCAATCTGAAACTCAAGTTAGAGTGCGACCTACGCGACATAAAGAAGTGGTTTGACTATAGATTACTATCAATAAATTTCGACAAAACGCACTACGTACCATTCAGTAGCTATAATGTATCATTGCCAGAATATGACATAGCAATATCCGACACGGCCGTCATCAAACCTGTCAAAAAAAGCAAATACCTCGGCATTATTCTAGATACCCATCTAAGATGGGACCAACAAGTATTACATCTTGTAAAAAAACTACGTTGCATTCTGTACAAATTTAGAAAAATAATCAGCATACTCGACCACAAACAAAAAATAATTTTGTACAAAAGTTTGGTAGAATCTCACTTGAACTATGGCATAATTGGGTGGGGAGGAGTCTCTAAAACACATCTACATTCACTTGAAGTCATTCAAAGACGTTTCTTAAGATGTATTCTGCAAAAAGGATACAACTATCCTAGCAACCTCCTCTACTCGGAAACTGAAATATTTGACCCAAGGCAACTATTCTTCATAAACATAACCACAGTCCAATATAAACACAAACACGAATTGATCACCTACAGTCATAACTATAGCACCCGCCACAAAAAACGTATCGTAATACCAGTCATGCACAAGTCAGTCGGTCAAAGGAACTATTGTTACTTGGGCCCTAAACTTTTCAGCTGTCTACCTGAAACACTGAAATGCGAGCCAAACCCTAGAATATTTAAAAACAAACTTAAACTTTTCGTTCAGCATACTTCCCGTGCAGAAATACATGAGAAAATCGAAAACTAAATGCAAGACTTGACTCTTTCTCATATACGATTGTCAAACACTTATATATATATATATATATATATATATATATATATATATATGTGTATGTGTATATATATGTGTATATATATATGTGTATATATATATATATATATATCATTTTATAGATTTATTATCACTATTCGTTTTACTTCAAAATCTTTCAATACCTTAGTTTTATCTTGTGACAGTTATATACCCTGATTTTTACATCATTTTCTTGTTGTCTGTATTACCAATCTTTTAATATTGTATACCTTCCATAGTTAATTATTTATATCTCAAATGAATGTTTATTATTGCACAATCTTACTATATTGTTAAACTACTGTATTCTTACACACAAGCAGGCATACCCTGCTTCGTAAGTATTTTCTTTAATTTATTCACCATTCGCCATTCCAAGAATGCAATTACACTGTGAAATTATAAATTATAAACTTGAGTGAATATAGTATATTAAAGTATAAGTGGATAAAAAGGGCTTTAAAACACGCGCGATTTTTCGAGCACGACGGCGCAGCCGGAGTGCTCGAAATAGAGCAAGTGTTTTTAAGACCAGTTATCCACGAATACTTTACGTTATTTTTTTTTATTGGTGCACTTTGAAATCATATATACTGGTATTATTACTAAAATAATGAAAAAGAACTAAAATGCAAGAAGGTTGAATTCGTGATGTGACATCATATATCTTCGTTGTCATGGAAATGAAAAAAACATTCATTTCAATTTGTTACCAAAGATCAATATTTGTTTACCAGAGCTCAAAATAATTATTCTAATATCGATTTTTTGAATAGTGAGGCAGATTCGGTTAATACCGCAAAAATCAGTGATATATATAAAAGAATATGAAAAGTTCATCAAATGGATGGAGGAGCATATAAATGAACGAATTGTGGAGTAATATTTTGACGTAAAGGTACTCCTGTCAGATCAATAACTCAAAAATTTGTCATTTAGACTTACGTTCTCGATTTGTTGATTTGTTAACAAAGGTTACCTCTTTAAAACGCGCTTTTTTAAAGTTCGATTCAAACAGCTTGAGGCGGCTTTAAATATAATAAAAGGCTAGTAAAAAAATATGATTATGATTTGAAATATTAGTAGGTTAGTGAGCTGTGCTTTGCCATTTCCTTGACAACGTCAGGTTGTAACGTCAATATTTATTTATCTGCTGTCAAACACAATTGCCCGTAGAATTGAATATAATTTAAATAATAATGAGTGATTCTGACACTGGTAGTTTACCTTCTGATTTGGAAGAAATGACGCGAAATATCGTGGACTCCCCTTTGCCGGAAAAATCACGGAGTGTATATGAAATAGCGTAATTTCATTATGGTACTTAGTACCATAATGAATTCATTATGGGACTAAGTACCATAATAAGCTTCCTTATGTCATCAAAATTGAGTAACATAACGTTTGTCATTATGACATGCCATCAGATAAAATAAATTTAAATGAGATTAAAATGTGGACATAAAAGAATCAGAGGAGATATTAATATTAGTGATTGCAGATCAATATAATTGCGAATTTAAACGTGATTAATAATAATTCTGAACAACTTTTCATAATAACAGTATTATGTCACAAATAAAATACTTTACTCCTGTACCAAATTAATATTTTTATACAAACCCCGTATATGACTTATACATTTAAAGATTGATTATTCCAAATTAGGTTTCAGAAAATGAATTTTTTATAAGAATGATTTTTTTCCTAAAACAAAAAATAAAAAAGTTTTCCATTTGTCGCCAACTTAGAATAAATTTATTGAACCACGTTACATAAAATGATATGTTTGTAGCATGTCAAGTTACAGTTAAAAGATTACATATTACAAGTAATAAACACAGTCGTTACAAATAAAATAAACAGAACAATATATATAATATATATATTTATATATATATATATATATTATATATATATATATATATATATTTACAAATAGTTTTAGAGTTTTGAAACGAGACACAAAATAATCTCAACTTGGATTGTATTAAACATCACCCTTAAAAGGGTTTTATTGTTTTAGATTTTTTTATTATGAAGATATAGTGATGGAGTTATGGTTAAATGAAAGGAATTCCTCTATTGAGTAAAAACAATGTAATAGTAAATGGTTTTTTTACAATTTATCACATGCTGGTAATTTATTAAAAATTCTGACATTTATAGAATTTTGCTCTGACAGACAATCTGAATTTGGAAGTTCTGAGTTTAGTCGATGATCTTGTAGCATGGTTGTGGACATCAGCATTTGTTGAGTACAGAGCTATATTAGTAAAAATCCCCAGTAGAGTTTGATAGATATAGATGCAAGGGATTTGTAAAATTCTAAATTTCTTGTGGTTGACTGTGAGCATGGAAGGTTGCACCATCTATGATTCTTAGCGTCTTTTTTTGGAGTCTGAATACTCTGATCAATGTTTTTTTGTCGACAATATCTCTTATAAACATACTTCCGTAATTGATTTTCGTGTTTGAGACAAAAGAACTCTGACAAATGTTTGTCATCTGACGTCAAATTTTTGAAAGTGTCAAACTGAGTCGTTTTAGTACAAGTTCATTTGAACAAATTCAGACCAATATTCATAATATAACACCCAAAAATACAGTAACTTCCAAAAACTCAATTTGAAGACAATTTGAGAAGTTCTGCAGCAGATATATGATACATATTTGTTATACAACTGAAATTTATGTATATTTGTAAATAGACTAATTAAGTTTGGTATTTGTTTTAATGTTGTAGTTATTTACAGAAGAAACGTTATTTGATGCAATTATTATTGAATAAGAAATTTGAATTTTTATCCTAATTTAACAAGAAATTCTGGCGTCCAATCAAATTTAAAATTTACAATATTGCTTTTGATTGCTGAACCTGTCGGTTTTATCGTCGACAATGTAGAGCTCATCTAGTATTGAAACGACCTTTTGGTAGGTAGAGAGGGGGAAAACACGAGTGGACACGATTTGCTGTGCTACGGCGAATCTTCACCAGTGTCTTGGCATGCAGCGTTTGAAAGGTTAGGTTTGTTCAATTAATAAATAGGTAGTGCAGTTATTTATTCAACATTGCAATAGTTTACTCGTTACCTTGCCAAAATGACCAATCAATCAAATCTGTCTCGAAGAGACGTAAATATCGCGAGCTAACCCTCCTGCATTCAGTTTGGGCTTCGCTCTTCCTCCCCCCATCAGCAGCACAGGACCTACCTTCCGGTTTAAACTGTGCTACTAAATTAACAGGGGGAATCCGAAATTGAGATACGCCCAATCAGCGCGCTAGGTCAACCCAGCTACCGTTATAGCTCAGCCATGGTAAGGCCGCTTGATACAACAAGCTACTGGCTATGGGATGTCAGTACCCGAGCGGGTTAATGCGCCGCTCCCCGCCGAGTCAGCAGGGAATACAGTCACCTCAACCCATAGGTGAAAGACTCCCCCGTCTCTACCGAATTACGGTATTGTTTTCCATTGGACCCACTATCTAGCCCTCGCCCCCCAGAGTCCAACACCATGTGGAGAGGCACCGGCGGTGAAACCGGTGGGGCTATCCTCCTCCCCCTGGGTACCCATGTTAACAAGACTCCTCCTGTCAGCGTTTGATGGGTCACCGCCATTTCAGACTTTCGACCTGATATTACTCGTGTAAACGTTTGACGAGTCACCGTTCGTGTGAGAGTTCGCCGAAGCTACTAATCACGCTACCATGTTATTTGGGAGGGGGACCTATGACGTTGCCCAGAGGTGTTTGGGATTGTCTAAGGTTCTCCCGTCCCGACGGTCCTAGTCACACGGTAGGGCTAGGCCCATTGCCAAAATGACCAGTGTTAAGTACTATTCAGTAGCGGAAAACGAAATAGGAGTGTTAGGAAAGTTATAGGAGTGTAAGTTCTCTACGTCTCGTGAATCGCCTATAGCAAATAATTTGGTACGCCTATGGAATTTCTATTAATAGCCACAGTTAGACAATGGTTCGGGTATCTTCGATAAAAATTGGTTGTTAGGTGGGGGAAGGCCAAAGTGGTCGTTTCAATACTGGATGAGCTCTACCTCTGATTGTGGATTGTGTAGCTCGTAGCTAGACTTCACGTAGTCGTGTGGCTCGCAATCAGGGGGGCGACCGATCAGGTGTAACATACAAGCATCAGCTTCTTGTCCATGGAATGATAGTTCCAGCAATACAACATGAAAAACAATATTGCTTGTGTCAGAATTTGATATACGAGAATTCAACATCTTGGAATTTGGAATTTCTCAATGCACTCCTCAACGCACAGTTGTTACAAATGAGTGTAATATCATCAAGAGATTATTGCTTAAAATTAATTGAGCATACAAATCAGCTTGTGCTGAGATTTGTCAGTACTATCATACTGAAATTGAAGAATTAAGATTAAATTTTTGATTCAGACAAAAATTGATTTGCTCTATATAAAGAAAAGATAAGTTGTTCTGATCTTGATCAGCCAAGACTATATTTCACTGAGAATAAAATCAGAATTGATATACAAAAATGACTTCAATTTCAATGATATCCAGAGTGAGTCTATAAGAATTATCTTTGACCAATCGTCAAATACTTCTGCACAAAGGCTTTCTGTATGATAAAAATTCCAAACTCCAATGATTCAATATGTATATATCACCTAGGTCAGAAGCAAAATCCCAATTATGTGCTAATCACCAAATCAGAAACCCCAAAGATATACCCAAAAGACCATGAAAAATATATAATATTCAATTATTTCATACTTTTTTGTGATTGACACCAAAATATATCCAAATACGGTGTAAGTGATTCCATATATTTGAGAAACCCTCTTCAAACCCCAATGAAGACTTCTCAGAGAAAGCAATCTAATCAGATGAGACGGAACACTGATATCTTGATTCAATTCGATATATTACATGTGACATTTATAATTCCGCCTGAACTATTTTGGAAAAATAATTATGATACTTCACTGGAATCATTAACCTGCCTGACCTAATTAAATTTATTTGCTATATACTGATCGACGACTGCAGATGAATCCAGATATCGTAACTCTTGAGAAGAAATACTTCACGTTCTCGTTAGAGAATATTTTTAACATTTTGATTTAAAAATGGCCAAACAATATTCTTAATACCTCGGTATCACACTCAACGACTGATTCAAATCACTTTCGCGGAAGACAGGAAGATGCTCTAATTCATTATTATTTTAACATGAACAAATTTACTTCATTGTACAATGGCTGACAAGTTTCAGAACACCAATCACTCGATCACAGGTCGATCGGTAAGGGCCAAAATGGCACGCTCATCCTTTTTAATATGATCGTTCTATCAAATTCCTCGCGTTCGTTCATATTCTTCTCAACTCTAATGACTGTTCGCCGTTAGATGGCACTAAGATTTCCAATAGGGATTCGTCGATTAGAGTTAATAAGATAACTTGAGCTACTCTTAATTATTTTGTATCTCTGAGTATATCAATAAGAAATGTAACAGATATATCGTTACAACTTTTCATTGTACAAATTTCTATTCTAATCCTAATATGTAATTGAAAGTGATAAAAAAGATTATTTTTGGTGTCAGTTTAGCTTATTTGGGAAATAGTCTAATCAAATATATCTCGGACTATTATTTTTCAGGAAAATGTTTATCTAAAGATTGTTGCTTATAAGTAAATTCCTCGACATATTGAATGACAAAATCTCTCGCCTTCGGCCCGAGATTTTGATCATGCAATTTGCCTCGCGATATTACTCAAGCAACAATCTCTGATCAAATTTTTCCGGCAGAATAATATTCCCTTGATATATTGTAACTGATAAATGCCCTGAAACACTCAAGTCCGTATAATGCTTTTGTCGCCTCTAGATCTCTACATAATAAAAACATTCACTTGTATCCCTTCGCCTCCAATATTTCATTATATATCAACTGTCTATAATCGCACTTAACTTTTCTTTAAAGTCACTTGTACCCATTGGCTTCTCACTCCCTCAAATCTTCTCGTTCCAAAATCGAAGAATCGCTTTACAGATTCATTCATAATGATTATTCACTGCTCTTGAACTCACTCAAAAACTTAAAATACATACATTGTTCTAGTGTATTTAATCAGGATAAAATTTTGACGAAAATGGGATAGGGTTGGCTCGTTTCCTGCTAAGCTTACACGAGCGTCTAATTTTTTTCACGCGAGAATTGAGATTAGTAGAGGCTATGATCGGAAGAAATATCATATATTTACTGGAGAAATTAAGTAAAAAACTAGTTTTAAAGATTTCTCGATGCATTTACCTTTCAAGTGCATCGTCTGCGGAATTTGCGCTGTAACTTTTATTGAATTTTTATTTCGAAAAAAAAATTGATGGTGATCGGATTTGAACCCCGGTTGCTTTTTTCGTGGCCTGCTCCTTATCTAACTAGGCCACCTCAGCTTTATAAAGTATAATTTCGAATGCCTGTTGACTTTATGCATATATTAATTGTGTTTTGTGTGATTTGTGCTATTTTGAGATTTTTATGAAGTTGTTAGTGGTTTCTTCATGAAATATTTCTAGCTCCGCCTGTTAGTCTGGTTACACCCACTACTCCACAACACCCATTGATTGTATGAGAATATGGGAGTTATATGATTCACAGCCTCACTTGGCACATTTAACAGTCTGAAAAATGTATATATTTGAATTCCAATATCAAATCACTGTATGTAGTGAGCTCAAAATCCCTTATTTAGTCCATGTTGCATTTCCTGTTTCCTTACAGGAATTGAATTATATATAATATATTAATTGAATGCGTTAATATATAATGACAGGTGACAGGGCATAGTGTGGTGTTATCGAAAAATAATATCGAATCTACTAGTGGTTTTATTGAAAAACAATATCGAATCTACTAGTGGTTTTATCAGTATGAAACAGCGAGAAGACGTTTTATCACTATAAAACTGATCTGATTGGTTCTCTGTTTGAAATTTCGGCCATTTGATTGGCTCAAAAATAATGAGGGAAATAGTCGTGGTAAGCTAGTTGTTTGCAGAGAAGATTTTTTTTGGGTTTTTCCTTATTTAGTTTAAGATTATTTGAACTGAACCAAATATGAGCCTTGTTTTTGGCTTGCTCAGTAAGATTGTTGAGTGTGATAGGGTTGCAATGTGTTTCAATTAAGGTTGTGTCATCTGAAAACTACAAAAATGCCGTACGCAGAGAAAGTGACCCGTTTTTTGAGTCCTCAAAAAATTTAAATTTATTACGTTTTGCCAAATTACTTTCGAATATCACGCATGTTCATAAGATATCTGAAAAAGGTCTATTATATTCTTTTGTGAAAACGAATCCACTACACCAATAATTATCGGCATATAAGATTGCAGCAGCTGACTGTAACGAAGAAACTGAAATATTCGTCGATGATGGTGATTCTTGTGGATGTTGTAATGCATGCTATACAAAATTATTTATTTGCATTCATTGAATAAATACTGAAACATATTTAAGGAATGTTGAATCTATAACGCACGGAATAACCTATGTCGCACACCCAAAGCAATTATTTTCACTTTATAGCGCATTTGAATAAAAGCTTTTGTCTTTAAAAAGTTTTTTTTTAATTAATTATTTTTTTACGGAAATTCTCTTAAAAGAGTGAAAAATCTTCGGACTTCACAAAGTTAGTTTATACTTTTGTACGGTACGTGTGGAACTCATTGCCAGGGATTTCCCTGTTATACACTAAATGCCAAAAATGAGATCAAACGGTTCCATATTTGATAAAATATGAAACCAACTTGTGAGTTTGATATGAAGCCAGTTTCTCCTATCTTTTTCAGTGCATCTCAATAATAGTATATTAAAGTGGATAAAAAGGGCTTTAAAACACGCGCGATTTTTCGAGCACGACGGCGCAGCCGGAGTGCTCGAAATAGAGCAAGTGTTTTTAAGACCAGTTATCCACGAATACTTTACGTTATTTTTTTTTATTGGTGCACTTTGAAATCATATATACTTGTATTATTACTGATCAAGAAAAATAGAAATAAGAACTAATAATGCAAGAAGGTTGAATTCGTGATGTGACATCAGTATACCTTTCGTTGTCATGGAAATGAGAAAAACATTCATTTGCAATTTGTTACCAAAGATCAATATTTGTTGTCACCAGAGCTCAAAAACGAATGATTCTAATATCGATTTTTTGAATAGTGAGACAGAATCGCGGTTAATACCGCGAAAATCCAGTGATATATATAAATAAGAACATGAAAAGTTCATCAAATGGATGGAGGAGCACATATAAATGAACGAATTGTTAGTAATATTTATCTGACGTTACAAGTATCTATCAGATCAATAATCAAAATTTGTCATTTAGACTTCACGTTTCGATTTGTTGATGTTTATGGTACCTTTAAAAAACGCGTTTTTTAAAGTTCGATTTAAACAGCTGAGGCGTGCTTTAAATGGGTAAAAAGGGGCACCAATAAAAAAAAAGTTATATATATTCTTTTTCATTTTGCGTTACCTTTATTTGTTTTCTTCGCTAAAAATACACATGTATCATGAATATTCATGCAATAATATTTAAACATAATGGGAAAACACTTTGAAAGTACTGATAAATATCTTTGCCCTCATGAAAATAAATTATCAATATTTGCTCGGTAAGAATGGTAGGCGCGAAATTATTTGATAAACTTTGCAGTTCCGGCTTCTAAACTTTGCTTCTTGATGTTTCATGGGTAGAAAATTGATTCACTTACCACACAGGTTTCACACTATAATTTATTTTTTATTTTCACTATTTGATATATTGAAAATGAGCAGTGAAATATATGTGTTTTATTAGTAGGTAATATATATAAATTTTGCATTGAAGTTGTACATTATTAATACACTAGATCCCTTGTATTTCTTTGAGAATACAAAGTTCGCCAAAAAATTACCCACTAATTCGCTGAAATATGTATATAAATATCAAAATACAAACATTCTCATATATGACAGTGAGGCAGTTTAAACTAGTAATTTGGGAAGTATTGGATTTTATTTGATCCATTGGAAAGTTGTACAACAATTCAATACGGGACGAGAGTTATGACTAGGTAGATGAATAATTTCTATTTGATATAAATTCAGATATAAAAAGTATACATACCATTTTTATATATACTATACAGTGCGGTCCATAGGTATGGAATACATTCATTTTTTGCGTTATTATATATTTTTATAAAAAAAACCTGAAACAGGTCGATTTCTATTGTCAATTTGACAATGTACAGTATGAAAATATTACCCCCTTCTTACACCCCCTCTGAATTATGAGCACCCCCTAAAAATTTAAAGAGGAGGGGGTCGTGTGGCACCTTGTTCGGAAGGGATTTTCTTCTCTGTTCAGCAATATTAAGTTTTCAAATTTGGTGCAATCATAACTGAGAAAATTTATTTTGAAAATGTAAAATGTTGATACTTTACGTAGAATGAAGGAAATAATGTCGCATAATGTTTAGGAAGTATTTTTCAATTTATTTTTCAATTGAATAAAATGTTTAAAATGACCACCATTCACTTCTTGACAATAAGCAAGTTGATCTTGGAATTCTCGTACAACATTTTGTAGGACCTCAGGGGTTATGTTGTGAATTTCTTCCGTTATATTAACTTTTAAATCTGCAGTGTTGTCTGGTCTATTGAAATATACTTTTGATTTTAAATAACCCCATGAGAAATAATCAGGTATTTTTTTTATCTGTATTGCTAAACGTCAGGAAAAAGTCGTTCAAGACACCAAAAAATTATTTACATAAAAACTTTTTAACAAAAAATTAAACCGACGAAATACGGAACTGAAGAGTAAAAAATAAAATAAACCTTCTTAGTCTCAATAACTAAGCTCCTAAACTAATGTAAGTAACTAATTTTGAGTCGGCGCCAAACAAACAAGCAAATGAATTAGGTAAGGCGTAAAATGCGCGGTGACATTCTGATAATTTTTTTGAAGTAATTTAATGATCTTCGTTGATTGTTTGTTTGGCGCCGACTCAAAATTAGTTACTTACATTAGTTTAGGAGCTTAGTTATTGAGACTAAGAAGGTTTATTTTATTTTTTACTTTTCAGTTCCGTATTTCGTCGGTTTAATTTTTCGTTTAATAATTTTTATTTTTAATTTTTTGTGGCTGAAATCTACTAATTACTACCTACTTGTTTTTTGATTATTTCCAAAATACTTACTTACCCACCTTACTCCAACTACCAGTTAAATAATATGATTATCTACTTTTACTATTTTAATATGAATTATTTTTGTTGTTCTGGGTAGTTTATTCCATTACTTTGTATATCAATTCCATCCTCTCATTGAATATAATGATTGTGAGGGATGTGGAACAAAAATAATGACAGTAGCGATTTGTCATTGTCAACAGTTCACAAGTTCAGAATGTTCACAAGTGAAAAATCAATTATCCCCTATTTTTCCACCCGTAAGGGTAAAAAGTTTCATTCGAAATCCAAATATGAGGTATACCCTATCTATTAAAAAAAGAATCATCCTAATCGAAGGACCCAGTACAAAGTTATGCCTGATAGAATCGGTTAACGGACCAGAATTCGAGGGTGAATGATCAATATCCTTCATTTTTCTACCCTTAGGGGTGGATTTCACCTTTTAAATTCAAATGGGACCAACTTCAAAGTACACCCTATCCACTGAAAAAAGAATTCTCGGAATCGGACGTCTCAGTAAAAAGTTATGCGTGATCATACATAAAAAAAATTATAAAAAAAAATATATGCGTCGACTAGAGAACCTCCTCCTTTTTGGTTTCGTCGGTTAAAACCCCACATAAATAATGTAATGTCAATCTAGGAGACTACTGTTATTTTGACATTTATAAGTTGTGAGCACACGTCAGTGTATTGAAAAATATTTGTGTGTATATTTTATTTAACTATGGCTCATTTATCCGAAACTCAAAGAATAGACATTTTAATTATGATTGGATGAGGTAATAAAACAATAACTCAAAAGGAAGTTTGTGAAATGTTTAATAATAATTACCCTGGTCAACACGTCTCACAGTCTACAGTTAGCAAAATTGAAACCAAATTTCGTGAAACTGGACATGTAAAAGCTATTCAAAAACCAGGTCGAAATGTTAAATTGGATGAGAAAATGACAAGTAGACAACTTGCCGCCGACAATGATGTAAGTAAATCATCGATATTGATAGCTTTACATAAAGAAAAATACCATCCTTATAAAGTTCAGTTGGTTAAGGAGTTGAATGAGGATGATCCTGATAGAAAGCAACAATTCTGTGAACTGATGATGGACAGATTGGAAGCAGATTTGCAGTTCATAACCAAAATTGTTAGATATTGGAGCAGAGAAAATCCTCATTGGATGTGTGAGGCTCACACACAACATCCTAAAAAAGTGAACGTTTGGGCTGGAATCATTAACAACAAAATTATCGGCCCTTATTTTTTTGAAGGCACAGTTAATGGTGAGGTTTATCTAGATTTTTTGATGAACTTTTTACAGCCTACATCAAAAAGAATTTTTCCTGATGTTAATGATCCAAATGCAATAGATTGATCAATTTGATATCAACAAACGTATTGTTAGAGATTATTTGAACGGAGTTTTTCCCAAAAGGTGCATTGGAAGACGTGGAACGATTTCACGATTTGACTCTTTTCGATTACTTCTTATGGGGTTATTTAAAATCAAAAGTATATTTCAATAGACCAGACAATATTGCAGATTTAAAATTTAGGATAACGGAAGAAATTAACAACATAACCTCTGAGGTCCTACAAAATGTTGTAGGAGAATTCCAAGATCGACTTGCTTATTGTCGAAAAGGGAATGGTGGTCATTTTGAACATTTAATTTAATAGTAAAATAAATTGAAAAATACTTTCCAAACATTATGTGACATTATTTCCTTCATTCTACGTAAAGTATCAAAATTTTACATTTTCAAAATAAACGTTCTTAGTTATGATTGCACCAAATTTGAAAAACTTAATATTGCTGAACAGAGAATGAAAATCCCTTTGGAACAAGGTCCCCACGACCACCCTTCTCATTTAAAATTTTTGAGGGGGTGCCAGAAGGGGGTAATATTTTCATACTGTAAATTGTCAAATTGACAATAGAAATCGACCTGTTCCAGGTTTTTTAAACAAATACATAATAACGCTAAAAATTAATGTATTCCATACCTATGGACCGCATTGTATATTAAACATGTCAACCGCAATGTTTTCCATTTGTAAACAGTTTGTTGATTATTGTAACGAACCTAGGCCGGATCTGTCGCCTCACGCGTTGCCATCGACAACGATGAGGTCATACCCGGAGATATTCGAGAACAATCCAGTCACGCCGCGGCAGATAACAACGGTCGATATTGGAAATAACTGGAACATGCTGGGCACCAACCGCCAGAATTGGAAACATCGAGAATGCTGTATCGGAGATAAATAGACAGCCCTCAAGAGGGAGTGGAGAGTCTGAACGAGCCCATAAGATCGAGCTATACAGTGGCGTAGTAATATAAATTAAGTTGTAGATTAAGTGTGAAATAAATTAGTAAAACCAAGTTAAGTTTATTTACATTACAATTGGTGTCGGAAGCGAGATTTTGAAAATAAACAAGTGATCGTGGAGTGGATAGTCAGAAAAATAAATTGATAGACCTTTTTGTACGCCCAAAATAGACAGTGGCCCGGTTTTCGCGAAGTGGACAATTGTGCGTGGGAATATAAACTGATACACTCTTCGCGTGAAACAGACAATAGACTGGTGGCCCGTGGAAAATAATTCGCGAAGTGAATTTTTAACAAACTGATAAACTTTTCGTGTGAAACAGACTGATACCTCGTCAAAGACAAAATGTGTTCAAGAAAAGTGCGCCTTGCGGACTTGAAGGTAGCGGAATTGAAACAGGAATTGGAGGAAAGGGAACTGGAAACAACGGGTAAAAAGCAAGTACTCCAGGAAAGACTTGCAGAAGGACTTATACAAGAAGGTGAGGACCCCGAAACATTTTTATTCGAAGTTCCCGGAGGTGATTTGAGTCCGATAATAGAAAAACTTGAAGACAATTCTAGAAATCTGGAAGGGAAGCTTGAAGAAAATTCTAGAAATCTGGAAGAGAAGCTTCTAGAAAATTCAAGAAGTCTGGAAGAAAATGCTAGAAATCTGGAAGAGAAGCTTCAAGAAAATTCTAGAAATCTGGAAGAGAAGCTTCTAGAAAATTCAAGAAGCCTGGAAGAAAATGCTAGAAATCTGGAAGAGAAGCTTAAGAAAATTCTAGAAATCTGGAAGAGAAGCTTCTAGAAAATTCAAGAAGCCTGGAAGAAAATGCTAGAAATCTGGAAGAGAAGCTTCTAGAAAATTCAAGAAGCCTGGAAGAGAAGTTCCTGGAAAACACAGAAGGCCTAAAAAAAGAATTGTGTGGTGTGGCTAATTTTCTAGAAGAAAGAATGGGAACCGTTGAGACAGAGATAGATAAAATTAGGGAGCAAATGAACACGGAGGTAGATAAAATCAAAGATGGGGTCGAGGCAGAAATGGACAAAATAAAGGAAACGATCAGTAAGCTGGAAAAACGAATTAATAGTGCGCCCTCCACAGAGATGGTTAACGAAAATGCAATGCTGGACTTGAGTTTGAACTTGGATAAAGTTCAAGAGGGTATAAAAGATGTCAAGGTCATTTCAGAAATAGGGAAGCTTTCCATGAAGCCGCCTCAGTTCGACGGAAAAACTCCATGGGCAAATTACCGCCGGCAGTTTGAAGCAGCGGCCAAAGCAAACGGATGGAATGCAGGGGAAAGAGCTGTAGCACTGACACTTGCATTACGTGGAGAAGCGACAAATATTCTACAAACTCTCACCGCCCAAGAACAGGAGGACTATGATCAGCTGATTAAACATCTAGAATTACGATATGGTCAGGCCCATTTGGAAAACGTATACCACTCCCAGCTGAAAAATCGCTGTCAGAAATCGGGCGAATCCTTACAAGAATTTGAAACTGACATTGCACGCTTGGTTCGCCTCGCATATCCAGCCATACCAGAAAATGTAATGGAGCGATTAGCGGTTCAGGCATTCTTGGATGGACTCCGTGACCAAGAAACCAGACAAGCGTTGATATTAGCTCGTCCAACACATCTCGTAGACGCACTGGCACGCGCTTTGGAATTCGAAGCAGCAAAACAATGCTGCGAAAGCCAAAATAAAGTTCAAACGATTGAGGAAGACTCACAGGAGCCTGCTAACTTGGAAGCTGCTATAAGAAAAGTGATTAAGGAAGTGTTGCCTGAGAAAAGACAGATAAGATGCTGGAATTGTGGCAAAATTGGACATGTGCGTAGCAAATGTCCAACATTCATCGACTCCGATGCAGGAAAACTAAAGAAGGTCGACGAGAAGGGGCAATCGTCGGCATGTGTCCGGCAAGCCCCGGTTAACAACGCATATGTCGCTATCCTTCAACGACAGAACAAAGGTGTCTTCGTTGACGGTCTCATCAATAACGAGCCTTGCACCATGCTGCTAGATACAGGTGCGACTAGGACAATTCTTGGGCCTTCCTTTGCCAGAACACCGGAACGGATTGAACCGACAACTTGGAAGCTACGCACAGCAACAGGGGAGCCAGCTACTGTATATGGCGAGCTACCGATTGAAATAATTTTGGGCAGCACTAAAGTGAAACATCAGGCACTTGTAGCGGACATCGAAGACGATGCAATCATCGGAATGGACATCATGAATTCCAGAGGGTTTGAATTGGATTTCAAAGACGGCGTCCTACGTGTCAACAGAGAAGAGCTGGTGCTTCATGGGAGGAGTTGATCCGTGTGCTGTTGGCTGAAGATGAAAGCGTACCTGAGAGGGCTGAAACCATTCTGGAGGCTCGCCTGGACGGGAGTGCGAGCAGTGGAGACGTGGTGATGTTCGAGCCCAAACTTCATGATGAGAAAATTGGACGAGGGATTGCACTAGGGAAGACCTTGTTGCGTGCTGACAAATTTGTGCCGGTAAGGGTCATGAATGTCAATTATTTCCCAGTGACCTTGAAGAAAGGAACAATTTTGGGGCACTGCTCGTCAGTTTCATCTGTGATCCGGGGCGTACGAGGTACGATTAGCCAACCCAACAACTTGCCCACAGAACTAGAAAAATTAGTTGCCATCTCTTCCAAAGACATAAAACCAGCTCAACAGCCCAAACTAGGAGATTTAGTCAAAAAGTACCAAGACATCTTCGATACCGGACAAGGAAAAGGGGGTCGAACTAATGTGGTCCAGCACAAAATTGATACTGGAGGTGCTCGGCCGATCCGGCAATCAGCAAGAAGACTTCCTCTTGCCAAGAAGGAAGAGGCTGACAAAATAGTCAGCGATATGGGAAAAGAAGGAGTTATCGAACCATCTGACAGTCCCTGGTCCCTTCCAGTCGTACTGGTGAAGAAAAGGATGGATCGACACGCTTTTGTGTAGACTATCGCCAACTTAATAATGTCACGAAGAAGGACAGTTACCCTCTCCCGAGAATAGATGACACCCTAGACACGTTGGCTGGTTCCACGATTTTCTCGACCCTTGATCTGAAGAGTGGATATTGGCAAGTAGAACTGGCTCGGGAAGATCGAGAAAAGACTGCTTTTACCATCGGCTCAGGATTGTGGCAGTTCACCATTCGGGCTCTGTAATGCTCCCGCCACATTCGAAAGATTGATGGAGACAGTGCTGAAGGGACTCTCATGGAACACGTGTCTAGTGTATCTCGACGACATAATTGTGGTCGGCAGATCGTTCGAGGACCACGTGAAAAACTTGGAGGAAGTATTCCTGCGACTGAGGAACTCCGGATTGAAGCTGAGCCCTAAGAAATGCCATCTGTTCCAAAAAGAAGTACGATACCTCGGCCACGTTGTCTCTGGGGAAGGAGTAGCAGTGGATGACCAGAAGATCAAAGCTGTTAAGGATTGGCCCATCCCAAAAGACATTCACCAACTTCGAAGTTTCCTTGGTTTATGCACATACTATCGCCGATATGTGCTGGGATTCGCCAACATCGCTAAACCACTGACCAGGCTCACGGAGGGCCAAACAAAGTTCCAGTGGTCCGAAGAATGTCAAGACTCATTCAGGAAGCTGAAAGAAGCTTTGATCAACGCACCTGTACTGAGCTATCCCCTACCCAAAGGGAAATTCATTTTGGATACGGACGCCAGCAACGTGGGACTTGGAGCTGTCCTATCTCAGATCCAGGAGGGACAGGAGAAGGTCATTAGTTATTTCAGCAAGACGCTTAGCAAACCAGAGCGCAATTACTGTGTCACCAGGCGAGAGCTGCTAGCTGTTGTAAAGGGAGTGGAGCACTTCTACAAGTACGTGTATGGAAGAAGATTCCTGTTGTGAACTGACCATGCAGCTCTCAAATAGCTCTTACAGTTCAAAAATCCTGAGGGTCAAGTAGCACGTTGGATCGAGAGACTCCAAGAATTCGATTTCGAGATCGAACATCGAGCCGGAACTAGCCATAAGAATGCAGATGCCTTGTCGCGAAGACCATGTCCAGATGATTGCTCACATTGCCGACGAGCAGAAGAGAAAGAAGCAACACTTTGTAGAACCGCGGCAATGGATGACAACTGGAATGACAGCAAGATCCAGAAAGACCAAGAGAAAGACGCCGACCTTGGCTTAGTTGTCAGCTGGAAGAAGGGCAATCGAAGACCATCATGGCAGGAAGTCGCAGGTTACTCGCCGGCTGTTAAGTCCTATTGGGCACAATGGAACTTTCTTATTCTGGACAATGGGATCCTGAAACGTGTGTTGGAGGCCGATATTGGTGGGGAAGACAGACGCCAAATAATTGTTCCCAGGAACAGAAGAGAGGAAGTGCTGCGGGAAATCCATGATGGAGTCGCTGGAGGACATCTGGGAGTGACGAAGACCCTGCAGAAAGTGAGGCAACGGTTTTACTGGACCAATTGTCAAGCTGACGTCCAGGACTGGTGCAGAAAGTGCGCTGTATGCGCTGCTAGCAATGGACCTCGAATACGACCCAAGGCCCCGATGCGTCAGTACAACGTAGGCAGCCCGTTCGAGAGAATCGCCATTGACATCGCCAGCCCGTTTCCCGTATCCGACCACGGGAATAAATACATCCTTGTGGCAATGGACTACTTCAGTAAGTGGGCGGAAGCCTATGCGCTGCCCAACCAGGAAGCCATCACCGTCGCCGACGTCTTGGTGAAAGAGTGGATATGTCGATTCGGTATTCCAATGGAGCTGCACTCGGATCAAGGCAGAAATTTCAAATCCAACCTTTTCCAAGAAATATGTCTACTGCTGAACATCCGCAAGACAAGAACCACGGCCCTACATCCGCAGTCCGATGGAATGGTGGAACGGATGAACAGGACGATCAACCGCCACTTGTCCAAGGTTGTCTCTGACCATCAAAGAGACTGGGACCAGTATCTTCATTTGTTCCTGATGGCCTATCGATCCGCAGTACACGAGTCAACCGGTCAAACTCCTGCTAGTATTATAATGGGCCGAGAACTGCGACTGCCTTGTGACCTGAAGTTTGGGATACCGCCAGGACAAGACACTGCGGGAGAGGACTACGTCAGCAAACTTCGGCAGAGAATGGACGACATCCACGAACGAGTCCGGTTGAACATCCAGAGTGCCAGCGATAAAATGAAGAAGACCTATGGCATCAAGGCCGACGCTGGAGGATTCAAGGTTGATGACCTGGTTTGGCTGTACAACCCCAAACGTCGTCGTGGACTATCACCAAAGTTGCGGAACTCGTGGGAAGGCCCGTATAAAATCGTGAAAAGGATAAACGACCTTGTGTACCGAATCCATAAGCCACCCGAGGGAAACCAAGGGTCGTCCATTTCAACAGGTTGGCCCTTACGCTGGAAACCATGACCAAGTTCGCACCCTCAGCCACCGGAGGATGATATGACGTTCGAGAAGTTTATGTCCTTGTATTCAAACGGGCAGAAAGTTCTAC
Source organism: Gonioctena quinquepunctata (assembly GCA_018342105.1). NCBI lineage: Eukaryota > Metazoa > Arthropoda > Insecta > Coleoptera > Chrysomelidae > Gonioctena > Gonioctena quinquepunctata. Next base: position 309,693 of record JAFIRS010001513.1, read on the forward strand.
ATGGGGTTTCTAGAGAGGAGTCACGAGACCTTTTCGAGGTGCCTGCTGACTACGCACTAGCGCACTGTGTGGCAGAAGATCTTCGAATGTCCAGGGGCATCGCCGTAGTGTTCTCCAAGAAATTTGGTCAACTCCAAACACTGTGGGAGCAGAATCCAGAAGTTGGTGGGGTGCTACAGTTGAAGAAAGGCCAGAGAAACATCTACTACCTAGTTACCAAGAGGCATTCCCAAGATAAACCGTCCTATGAAGATGTCTGGAAGAGTCTCACCAAACTAAGAGATACTATGGTGGACCAGAATCTGGTGGATCTAGCAATTCCAAAATTGTCCTGTGGTATTGATGGGTTGGACTGGAGAGTCATAAGAAGTATGCTGGAGGCGATATTCAGATCCAGCGGCGTCAAGATTTTGGTTTGCTGTAACCCTCTTCCACGACCGATCATGAAGACCGTGGAGTGTTACTTCCATCGAACTTCACGGTGCAGATATGGGGAGTCATGCAGATATCGTCACACTCCAAGGATGAAATTTCGGGACGAAATGTCTGTAAGATGGGGGCAATGTAACGAACCTAGGCCGGACCTGTCGCCTCGCGCGTTGCCATCGACAACGATGAGGCATCCCCGGAGATATTCGAGAACAATCCAGTCACGCCGCGGCAGATAACAACGGTCGATATTGGAAATAACTGGAACATGCTGGGCACCAACCGCCAGAATTGGAAACATCGAGAATGCTGTATCGGAGATAAATAGACAGCCCTCAAGAGGGAGTGGAGAGTCTGAACGAGCCCATACGATCGAGCTATACAGTGGCGTAGTAATATAAATTAAGTTGTAGATTAAGTGTGAAATAAATTAGTAAAACCAAGTTAAGTTTATTTACGTTACATTATGTAGATGCAGGCGAAGGCCCTGCTGCAGTTTTTTGTGATCTCAGTAAGGCATTTGAATGTGTCAATCATGAAAAACTGTTGTTATCTTGGATATCATCTTTTCTACAACACCGCAAACAATTCGTTTCGTTAGAAGCTCTCTCTGAAAATAGAGTTCAACAATTCAAATCAGAGAATTTTATATTAGAGATGGAGGTACCACAGGGATCAATTTTAGGCCCTGTAATTTGTATACTGTATGTTAATCAACTCGATCATTTTATAGGCGATACACATTACGCTGCATATGCTGATGATTCCTCATTCATTATCTCGGCAGCAGCAACACCTGCACTTTAGAACCAATGCTCAGAATTAATGACCAAAGTTTCGAATTATTTCAACGATAACAGTTTGCTTTTCAACACCCAGAAAACAGAAGTTATCAGAATTCATCATAGCCAGAAGAGGACTTTGATGATTTGGTCTTCAGCATTGACAATAGTCCGGTGTATAATATTCACAATTCGATTAGATTCCTAGACATCAATCTAGAGGGTAATCTAAATTGGAAAAACCACTTTAAAAAAATGACAACTAAGTTATCTTCCTTGAAATTTCATTTCATTAATTTGAGAGATGTACTGGAAACAAACCAACTAATTAATTTGTATTATACAGGGTGTTTCAAAATTCAGTATCAAGATTTCAGCGGCGTATTTTTCAGGTCAAAATAAGACTTTTTTTCATAAACATGTGTCTGCAAACGCTTCATTACCGATCTACAGGGCGTTGAAGTTTCAAGATTTTTTTTCTTCATAGCTCTTTTAGTTTTTGTGATATTAAGATCAAATTCGAAACATAGGTTATGTTTTGGGGTTTACATCATCCAGTATGCCGAGTGATTGTAAGAATCCACAGGGAGATATTTTTTCAGGGGTCAAGCCTTTCTTCGCCCCATAAACTTTTTTGTATTGCGCCGCTGGTGGATTCTAACATATGAAATGAATTCTTTGTTTTTGTTTAGAACTTTTTTTGTCTCTTGTAATGTTTACGCATCTGCGACCGATATTGAGAAAAAAGTAATTCGCTAGGGTTAATTAAATTTATTAACGAAACAATGAAAAAGAGAATTAGTGGGCTTTGACTACTATTTTTATTCTGGCGTTTAGGTTTGTTTTGAAGCATGTGACATTATTTGAAAGTTGATGGATGTCTCATCGTGTATTTGTTTAACATTGAAATGGAAAATGAACCATATTCAATTGAACATCTGGCTAAATCCATGTTGTTTATGGTCTGGCTAATGGTAACGGACTTGAGGCTCAGAGGTTGTACCCGCTAAGATTTCCTAATCGCCGGCTTCCCAACCCTAGAACTTTTATAAATTCCCATCAGCACCTTCGGGAATACGGCAGATTTCAAACTCCAAGGCAAGATGCTGGCAGACCGCGACAAGCACGCAACCCAGTAACAGATGAAGATATTTTAAATGTTATCGACGAAAATCCTGGTGTGAGTACTTGACAAATAGCACAGGATGTTTCCCATTCAGCTGTCTGGAGGCTTTTACACGAAAACATGCTATACCGATATCATATCTAGCGCGTCCAAGGTTTGCTTCCACGAGATTTTCCACGACGCTTGCAGTTCTCCCGATGGATACTGCGCAACGTACTAGGGATGCTGCAGTTTTATCTCGTATCCTCTTTACCGACGAAGCTCACTTAACACTCGACGAAGTAGTGAATTACCACAACGTTCATATTACAGACAATCTGGACACCAGGAACAGTTCAGCGTAAAGATATGGGCAGGAATAGTAGGAGATACTTTAATTGGTCCTTTCATTTTACCGCGAATTTTTAATGGTCACACATATTTAAACTTCCTACAGAACGAATTGCCTGCATTAGTGGAATTTGTGCCTTTACAAGTTCGTCAACAAATGTGGTTTATGCGTCCGCGATTATTTAGATACAGTGTTTCTCAATCGGTGGATTGGCAGAGCAGGTCCAATTGCTTGGCCCCCACGGACCCCAGATTGCTACCCGCTGGACTTGTTTTTATAGTAAAGGGCCTAATTTATGGTGCAGAACCAGTGGCTTCCATCGAAGTTCCTACTGAACGAATTATGGATGCCTTCCACACCGTAAGAAACACTTCCGGAATTTTAGAAAACGTACGGTAGTTTATGAGAAGAAGAGTGGATGGTTGTATCGCAGAAGGAGGAGAGCATTTCCAGCACCTTTTAAAAGAAGCCAAGGTTCGTTAGGTTTCTTATTTTTCAGGTAATGTTTAAGGAAACTTGTAATTCAGATCACAAACCAAATAAGTAAAGTTTTTTGTTTTCATTGTGATAATAGGTTCCCCCCTTTTGTTAAATATTTTAATTAAATGTAGCGAATTACAAAAAAGTATTTTACTTTTTTTCTCGATAACGGTCGCATATGCGTAAAAATTACAAAAGACAAAAAAAATTATAAACGAAACAAAAAATTCATTGCATATGCATATGCATATATAAAAACCACCAGCGGCGCACTACAAAAAAGTTTATGGGTCTTGACCCCTGAAAAAATATCTCCCTGTAGATTCTTACAATCACTCGGCATACTGGATGATGTAAACTCTAAAACGTAACCTATATTTCAAATTTGATCCTAATATCGCAAAAACTGAAAGAGCTATGAAGAAAAAAATCTTGAAACTTCAACACTCTGTAGATTGGTAACGAAGCGTTTGCGGACAAATGTTTATGGAAAAAAAAGTCTTATTTTGATCTGAAAAGTACGCCTTTGGAATCTTGATACTGAATTTTGAAACACCCTGTGTAATGCACAAGTAGATTCTGCAGTACGGTATCTGTTTCTGGGGAAATGCTACTGATGTATCGGATATTTTCATTGCTCAAAAAGGCATTATTAGATGCATTGCCAAAGTCCCACGAGTATCATGCAGAGAACTGTTCATCAAATACAATATTTTGCCTATCACATGCCTATTTGTAAATGAGTCATATATTTATGTGTTTAAAAATAAGAAAACATTTTCACTTAATGAACACTTTCATAATTATTGCACTCGTCAAAGAGAACATTTTCATATACCATTCTCAAAAAATTAAATATCAAATAGGTCACCTGATCATATGGGTTCGAAAGTTTTTGATAAGTTACGTACGTAAAAACTAATAAATCATTGATTCACTTCAAAACCAAATTGAAAACATTCCTAATTGACAACTGTTTTTACAATATGAATGAATTCTTTTCGTGCACCGTTTGTTAGTTTTTGTATTATTTGTCTCTGTCTTTCTCACTATATTATATTATTGTGTATAAAACCTGTGAACTGTAAATAGTGTAAATAATGTCTTTCTCTACTTCTCTATCAACTGTTGTATATACCTTATAAAATGATTGTACCAATACTATGTTAATTGTCCTACGGAATTAAATGAATGATGATGATGATACCAGCTAAATCAATGAATGTGGAAAATGGTATATAGGGCCAACTAAATAATACCTAAAAACCAGAATATATCAACACAAATATGACTGCTATGAAAAGAATAGAAATAAAAAAGAAAAACTGATCCCAATTTAAATATTACAATGAATAATATGCGAGGAAAACCAAACATTTCCTAGATTCCGTTCAACAGCTCACTTTTACAAGCTAATGAGAATGTAGGTTTTGTTAAGTTTTATCGATAATTGTTGATGTCATTGAATTTTCGAATGGATTTGCCTGTACCGAAAATTACTGTCAGCTGGTAAGACGTGCTGCACCTAATTGTAACGAAGAAACTGAGATATCCGTCAAGAAGGGTTGTGCTTGTGAATGTTGTGATGCATGCTACAAAAAATTATGTAAGTATTTGCCTTCATTGAATAAATACGTAAACACATTGGGAGATGATAATAAGCGGTTTGAAAATGTGTTTTCTATTAGTGGGATGTTTCTCAAAGTAAATATATATGTTATGTGTGAATTCCATACTCCATTCCATGGGTTTTAATAAGCATGAAAACAAACTCATAAAATATTGTTGGGCTAGTTCCAATCCTGGCCCCATTTCATAAATACCAACTAATAAAATGCGAAAAAACAACATTTCACCACTTTCTATATTTCCTTTAACAGCTCAGTTCTACTAAAATGATAACAATGAAGGTTTTGTTAGTCTTGTCCATAATAGTTGCTGTTGTCGAATTTTCGAATAGCTTGATTGCCTGCCCCAAAGATTATTGTAAAACGGTAAAATGTACTCCAGTTATCTGCAACAAAGAAACTGAGATATTCGTCGAGAAGGGTGGTTTTTGTGGATGTTGTGATGCCTGCTACCGAAAATTATGTAAGTGTTTGTCCTGGTAATTACCATACCTAATATATTCTCAACCGACCTAAAACCTCAACTTTTTGGCCTATAATTTTGCCATATATTTGTCATATATTCGATTGATAGCTGATACCCTACGTCCATGTAGAATTTGTATTTTTTACTATTCCACAAATCTATGTCTTTCTTCGTTTCACCTCTTTTAGCTCATTCCCGCGGTTCTGACTGCCTGGATTTCGAAGTTATATATTTTTATACATTTTTTGATTTGATTAAAGAAATTTGCGAGATGCCTGTAGGAAAAAAAATAATCAAATGGCACTTTCTTAACACTACTCCTCAACGTAAGTTAATTGAAAAAAAAAACATATTAGTGCAAAATCCCACATTTTCTTAACATTTTTTGTTCAGGTATTGCAAAAAATAAAAATAAAAATATTCTTTTCTGTTTTTTCAAAATTTACAACAGTTGCATTGCTAAACATGATTCAAATATTCAAATATTCGATTCGAATTTTTACAGTTAAGACATATATACAGGGTGTTACAAAATTCAATACACATATGTTGAGGGCGTATTCCTGGGGTCAAAATAACACTTTTCTTCCCATAAACATGAAAAACGAGTCCTAAAATTCCCCCCCTCCAAGCTACAGACATCGCAAGTTGCGCAAAAAAATTCGTAATTTTTTTATTGTGGTGACAATTAAGCATCAAATGTTCGGAAAATGTACAGGCTCTTGGTTTTTTGCTTAAAAAATAAGGTAACTCTAATGCAAGGGGGTGAATGAGGGTTGCCTACAGTTTTTATGGCCAAAATTTTCGATGTCCGCCAAAAATAATCAAATTGAGTTGGCCATGAAAAAACCTCAAATTTTGGCGTCTCGAATTTTTTTGAATCAGCTAACCGTTTTCGAGAAAATCGCTGGTAAATGAAAGGGAGTATTATTAAAGTAACAAACTAAAATACTTAGTGGGCTACGACTTTTTACTTTGTTTCCCCTTTAGACACTTTTGACGTTTAAATTGTAAAACAGCACTTTGATTTACTTGTAAGTTTGACGTTTGTTAAACGGTTTATATCTTTTTGTGTTTATCGGTTCAGTGTAAATTTTCTGTTTTGTGTCTTGTACCAAACATTGAAATGAAAAATTATTCAAATAAACATCTCACTGACATCCATTTTGCTTATGGTCTGGCTAATAGTAATTCAGTTGAGGCTTGAAGCTCGAAGGTTGTTCGCAATAAGATTTCCTAATCGCCGGCTACCCAACGACCGAACTTTTGCAAACACTCATCGTAATTGGAGATTTGGTTTAGCGGGAACAAGGACAATAAAAGTGGTCCAAATTTCAAGAAATTGCCGACGTATCGACGTTCATTTATCGTCTCCTTCAGGGCTAAAAATACATGGGTTTATTCAACACGATAAATAATATATGTCTGAATAACGGAAAAAAGGTAGATCTCTATTTGTTTCAGTTATGAAGCATAGTTTATTAGTGTTCTACTAAATTCTATTGTTTTGAACACATTACTGTTCGTGAATCTGTTTTATCCATTATTGTGTGTCATATTATGGTTATCTCTATAACGAATTTTAATATGTTTTGTATACCCATATGTATTTTTAGCCCTGGAGAAGACGATAAATAAACGTCGAAACGTCGGCAATTTTTTTAAATTTGGACCACTTTTATTGTTCTTGTTTCCGCTAAACCAAATCTCCAATTAACTTGAAGGACGCAATTTCTACATAACTCATCGTAATCTTCGCGAGTACGGTAAATTCCAGACTCACAGAAACGATGCGGGCAGACCACGTGAAGGCCGTAACCCAGTGATAAAGGACCAAATTTTAAAACGCATTGACAAAAATCTTGGATTAAGCACTAGGCAAATAGCCAGGAATTTTGATGTTTGTCATGTAACAATCTGGCGGGTTTTGCACGAAAATAGTTTATACCCATACCATAGTCAACGTGTTCAAGGATTGCTTCCTCAGGATTTTCCGCGACGCTTGCAGTTCTCGAGGCGAAAGAAATCCCAATTTTGTATCCCGCATCCTTTTTACTGACGAGGCTAAATTTAGCCGCGATGGAGTAGTAAATTTCCACAATATTCATGTCTGGGCTGTAGAAAATCCGCACGATATTAGACAAAACCGTCATCAGATGCAGTTTAGCTTAAATGTATGAGCCGAAATAATGGGAGATAAAATAATTGGACCATTTTTTTCCAAAGAATTTTAAATGGCGACACATACACTTTTTGCAAAACAATTTAGAAGGTTTTTTAGACCCCGTGCCTTTAATCATTCGTCAGCGCCTATGGTTTATGCACAATGGTGCTCCACCTCATTTTCGTTTAACAGTGCGCAATTATTTGAACTTACGGTTTCCGAATCTGTGGATTGGCAAAGCAGGTCCAATACCTTGGCCTCCCCTCTCACCAGATTGCAATCCGCTGGACTTCTTTTTCTGTGGGTATTTAAAGAGCCTAGTTCATGATGCAGGACCAGAGTCTCCGATTGAAGTACTTACATGCCCTACCAAGGGCGGTTATGAAAATAAAAAAAAAGGATCATATAAACCTGCTAAAGGCATTATCAAAATATAATTGAAACATCCGATAATCCTACAAAAAGTAATAAATAATTTCACAAAAAACAAAAATATCAAAAAACTAAATATATCATTGCTATCAGATGAAAATAGCCTACTAGAGAACTACATAGATGTTGCTAATTCTTTTAATCTGTTTTTTAAAAATGCGCCACTTGATATAATTGAGAATATACCGTGTGCTATGGATTCTATTAATGAACCATCAAACTCTTCGCAAACAATGTTTTTAATGTATCCTTATACGCAAATGGAACTATCTATGAACTACTACAAAATAAGTTGGAATATAGTTTTTATGGCTTTGACGACATACCAGCATTTTTGCTAAAGAAGGCTGTCTTTTTTATAATATCTCCTCTGAACTATCTTGTCAACCTTTCGTTTTCAAACGGTAATTTTCCCGATTACCTATTAGACCAGGGTCGATAATTTTTTATACACAAAAAAAAATAGTAGGATGAAACCCATTGGAGAAGGAAGAGAATATAACAAACATGGAAAGAAAAATAATTTACGGGCGATCTGAGGTCGGGAAGTGGAAGGGGTGAGTTTTTAAGGGTAAAAAACGGTTTATCTCGATTTCCGGCAACACTGCAAGTCCTATGGGATAAAGTTAAGAAGCAAAGTTGTAGGTAATAAAAAGATCTACAAGTTTTGTATCAACACTTTTTTCACATTACCACAAAATTTATGTGAAAAATTCAAATAACCAAGTTTTTGATTTTTTATTTTAACTTTTACAAAAAAAAAATTTTACGAAATTTGGTGAAAACTTACCTTTTTATGTCCCAAACACACTGTAATTTTTTTGATTTAAAATATTTATTTTTTTACCTTATTTTGACTTAATATCGTAAAGGCACCCTAATTTTCAATCGAAAATTATCCCGTCAAAATATCAGCTTTTTTTTTAAAGTTGGTGAGCTTTTTGTTCGTTGAAATCTCTACTTTCTGATGGTGTAAAAAAAATATACATTACTATGGTAAATGTTCTCAGAAAATGCAAAGAAATAACAGGTAGCAAGGCCCAGACCCTCCTAGCCCCTTCCCCACTTCTCTATGAAATACCTTTTGATGGGCAAACATTTTCCGTAGGTCACTCTGGTATAACTTATTTCAAAATAGCAATAAATAGGCATCTACGCATATAATTTAAAGGAGATTCTACAACTTTCTCAAAATATTGTAGATGTCTTATTAAATTTTGGGATTCGAGTTTTTTTCGTTTTTTTGCATTTTCTGAGAACATTTACCATAGTAATGTATATTTTTTTTTACACCATCAGAAAGTAGAGATTTCAACGAACGAAAAGCACACCGACTTTTGAAAAAAAGCTGATATTGACTTGAGAATTTTGATTAAAAAGTTTTTAAAAAAAAAAAAAAAAAGTTTGGGACATAAAAAAGTAAGTTTCACCAAATTTCGTGAGATTTTTTTTTTGTAAAAGATAAAAATAAAAACAAAAAAACTTGGTTATTTGAATTTTTCACATAAATTTTGAGGTTATGTGAAAAAAGTGTCGATACAAAAGTTGTAGATCTTTTTATTACCTACTTTTTTCCATAGGACTTGTAGTTTTGCCGGAAATCGAGATAAACCGTTTTTTACCCTTAAAAACTCACCCCCTTCCACTTCCCGACTTCAGATCGCCCGTAAATTATTTTTCCTTTCATTTTTGTTATATTATCTTCCTTTTCCAATGGGTCTCATCCTACTATTATTTTTTTTCACTTTTTATCATTTTGAAAGGCTTCAGCCCTGGTCTATAAAGGCTTAGCAGAGTCGTTCCAATTCCGAAAAAAGGTGATCCAAAGCAGGTTGGTAATTATCGTCCCATAAATATTCCCTCAAGGAATTTCCAAAAATATTTGAATGTGCGATTTAGAGAGATTGAATCTTCACTTGGAGCAGAATCATATAATAATCGATAACCAGCATGGATTTCGAGCAAACAAATCGACTAACAGTGCTGTTCAGTCTTTTTATGAAAACCTGAATAATCTGGCTGATGTAGGCGAGTGCCCTGTTGGGGCCGCCTGTGATCTCAGCAAGGCGTTCGACTGCGTTAACCATAATATCCGAACAAATAAATTAATTAAAATTGGTGTTCAGGGACTTGCCCTGGAATGGATAAAATCATATCTGTACGCACGTCGCCAGTACGTTAGTTTTCCAAGGGTGACTGATCGATCAGTAACTACCTGTAACTCGGATTATCTTGACATCAGGGTAGGTGTCCCTCAAGGGTCAGTAGTGGCCCAATATTGTTTTTAATATACTTAAATGATATCGTTAGAGCGAGCCCATCTACACATTCCACGTTGTATGCGGACGATACGTCCATACTTATCTCGGAAAAATCTAACTATTCGTTGGAAAAAAGATGTAATGAAGTTCTTTCTAGTCTGTATGACTGGTTCTGCATGAACTCACTACACCTAAATGCAGAAAAAACTCAGTCAATGCATTTTCATAAAAGGCAAAACAAGTGCCTACCATTCATGTAAATATTAATAATAAAGTTTTGAAAATGTACCATGTGTAAGGTTTCTAGGCCTATACATTGATGAGTGTCTTGACTGGAGAAGACACTGCGAGACAGTAATCTCAAAAACACCCCTTACTTCTGAACCCCAGATTTTAAATTATATGATAAAAATTTAAGAAGGTGAAATCACTTTGCCGATAGGCTGCTCAGATGGATACGGTTAGGCCGTGAGTAAGGTTCAATTAATGACTTTTCCTAGTTAATCAAATTTGGCCACTAAAAAAATTCTACATTAATTAACTTGACTAGTTCAAGAGTTGGGCGCCAGACTTGCTAAAGACAAAAGTCAAAGATAAACAAAATTAAATAAATGTTACCTAGCTTGTATGGGAAGGCAAATAAATATGCAATAAATCAACTTAACAAATTTATTCCAGATGGAATTAAAATGATTGGACAATAAAAAAACAGGTTGACAATTATACTATAAGAGTATTGATTTCTGTAAACAAAAATTGAGAAATTACATAAAAACCAGTATTTTTTTACTCTGATCAAAACCCGAACATTTACAACTATGATTCCTCCAGTTGTTGGTGCCACGGATATACCTTCGGAGTTCTTGAGTGAGAGATGAAGGATAGTTTCTTGAAGCTGGTCTTGGCGGTTCTAGGAGGAACTTGGTTTCAGCGGTTACGATGAAGATGGTCGTGGGTGGTTCTATAGTTGGTTTTAGACCCCCTTATCGGCGTGAATTCAGTTGATCTTCACGGACCAGTGCTGATATGGATGTGCTGTAAGACCTCCCAGGTTACTAGTCCTTCTGTCTCCGTAGATGGGTTCCCTCCGTGGTATATATCATGCGAAGAAGATGATAGGAATCAAAATATGTACAAAAAGGGAAGAACAAAGGATATCCTTTGAAACTCAAGTTTTATGTTTCAAATTTTAATCGAGAGTCAAAAGATAGATGCAAATGATAGCATACAATAAAAATCTCAGTCTATATAAAAGACTGGAAAGTTACAGTGAAAGAACAAAGATAATAAATAGCAATCCAATCTGCTATTCTGGAGTTAAATTTACAAGTTAATTTTAATAATTTAAAAAAAAAATTAAAAATGAACAAAATTTAAAACCAAACAAAACAAACCTCACCCAAAACGTTATGTTCAAATTAGTTAAGTTTTGAAACAAGTAAGTTTTGATAAGGTGATTCTATGTACCAGAAGGGTGAAAAAATTTAATGAAGAAAGATATTCCAAAAGAAATATAAAAATTTCCTTGAAATTTACCAGAGAAAAAATATAGTATTTTAAAGCAAATCACTATTAAATTGCCAGAGAAAAAATCTACTATTTCAAAGCAAAATATTTAAATGTTGCCAGTGCAAAAATATACTATTTTAAAGCAAGGAAATATAGCGTTATAACCAAAATACTCTAGTAAGCTACAAAAAATATAGGGTTTCTTAACCAAGATAATAGTTAGAGTAAAAGTATACTCTTCAGCCAAGATAAGAAGAGAGAGACACACGTCTTTCAGTGAGCACGACTCTCTTAGATAAAGATAAAGTGAGATAATTCTTTTTATTGAAGAATTTCCAAAGATAAACCGAAGAGGGAGACCACACGCCTTTCAGTGGGCACAACTCTCTTAGAAAAAGATAATGTTAAATAATTCTTTTGATTGAAGAATTTTTAAAGATAAACTGAAGAGGGAGACCTCACGTCTTCCAGTGGGCACAACTCTCTTAGATAAAGATAATTTTGAAATAGGGCGGCAATTCCCTTTTCAAATCGATAAACAGGTAATTCTCAAAAATGTTTGTGAATCTCCCTGCTCTTGGCGACAAGGTAGTAACTGAAGTGAATTGACTCTGCAACGATCAAAAATCAAATAAGCTACACTGGGAATTGAATGGAGTAATAGATATAAGAAATTTATTTAACGGAAATCAACTTTACGCTGGAGGCATATATTGAATCGAATCGAGTGTTCTGAGACCGTTAGGCCAGAGGTACAACTCTCTCCATAGGCAATTCTTTCTCAAGAGAAAAGAAAATTACTCTCATAAACATATAGTTATGAAATAAAGAAAATTGCTTACCAGAGAGCCGTCCTATTTGTCTCTTCAAACTGTCCCAGAACAATCAATCGGAATCCTCGGAACAATCCACTCGTCGTGTGAGGTAAGTAAGCTCTAGTCCATTCGAAATTACCGATTACTTGGTACCTAAAAAAATGCAAAAGCGTAGAACTGATTTCCAATAAAAAAAAATCAGTTCCCAATATTCCTAACGGATGTTACGGTAGCCACAATATGTACTATGAATGATTTGTCAAAATGGCCGAAATATCTATATTTAACCTTCAAAAATTACCATGCGGTATATCCAAGAATTCTAATATTACAAGCATAAGGAAAAAGAAGAAAATGCTAATCAGCTACAACATTAATTGCAAGATAAAGAGAATAATATTACTCAACTAAACTCCAACAGTGAAACTTATTCAACTTATAGATCTTACCAAAATCAATTCACTCAGTCCACCTGCCTATCTCGACGTTCAAATCAAGAAAGAGAACGATCATCCTTTCGGTTCGAACAAATCACCAATTCTACCTGGGTTTTTTTCACAAACTGTTCTTGGTTTTTCTCTATTGAAAAACACTTGGAAAAAACACAGCTTGACGACATGAATACAACTGTCACGATACCATTTTCACGAGACGACAACAAAGGCGCACTCTTCACGACCGGAGCAGTGACTACTGACCCGTTCCACCGTAAAGATAATCGGAAGCGTTATGAGAAATTGGTTATGTATAAGGAAGTAACGAAAAATTCGTTACAAAACTTAACTCTGTCAGCTATCTATTCAAAAACATGAGAACAGTTCTGACGGGAAAACAATTGATAATGTTATACTATGCTCAGGCCGAATCACGACTAAGATATGGAATATGTTTCTGGGGGCTATCCACATGTTTTAATGATGTGTTTATCTCACAAAAAAATGTATACGTTGTATCGCTGGTGTCTCTCGTACCACTAGTTGTCGAATTTTTTTCAAACCTATGAAATTTTAACCTTACTGTGTTTGTATATTTTCGAAGTTTGTGTTTTAATATTTTGTAACCTAATCACTTTTAAGACAAATAAACAAATTCACTCTATTAATACAAGGCAGCAAAATGGCTTACATATACCATTTTCCAGAACTAATCTTCTATATAGATCACCCACTGTGACTGGGCAAAGGTTGTTCAATAAACTTTGGCCAACATTAAATCATGTGTAAACTGAAATCATTTGAGCAATGTCTTAGGAAATACCTTCTGGAAGCTAGTTTTCATTCCCTGGACGAGTTTTAAAATGTTAGTATTAGTCTTAGTTGTTTTAGTCCTAGTTCCTAAATTTTTGTTAATTACTTTTTGACAAATGCTATACATGTTTCTCCATTTCATTAGGAAAATAAAGTATTATTATTATTACTTCGTCAACGGATCATTGATGGCTTTGACCACATAAGAAATACTCCTGGAGTTTTAGAACGCGTACGTCAGTCTATGCGAAGAAGGATGGAGGGCTGTATTGTAACAAGAGGAGGGCATTTCGAGCACTTAATTTAACAAAATTATGGTTACATTAAGTTTATTTTTTTGTTTTTTACCGTTAAATAAATCATTTTCAACAATTTGGTGTGAAAAGTTCATTATTTATCTTTGTCTACAAACATTTGTTGTAATTAAACCGGTCTCTGAGCTTGTAATAGTAAGTTGAGGGAAGTAAATCGATTATGACATTACGGTTATAACATACCGCAATGGAAGTTTGACATAAAACGTCAGAATCATTTGTTAGCAGAAACAAAATAAGAATCCGTAACCCACTAAGTGGTGTTTTAGTTTGTTACTTCAATAATACTTCCCTTTCATTTACCAGCAATTGAAGAGGCCAAAATATTCGGTTTTTTCATGGCCAACTTAATGGTAATGTTTATTTTTTTTTTGCGGAAATAGAAAATGTTGGCCATAAAAACTATAGGCAACCCTCATTCACCCCCCTGAATAAGAGGTACCTAATTTTTTAAGCAAGAAATGAATAGAGCGTCCAAAAAACCAAGGAACTATAAATTTTCCGAACATTTGATGCATAATTGTAGCCACAATTCAAAATTTACGATTTTTTCACACAACTTGTCTGTAGCTTGGAGGGGGTGAAGTTTAGGACACATGTTTATGGGTAAAAAAAGTCTTATTTTGACCCCAGGATAAGCCCTTAAAATATTTATATTGAATTTTGTAACACCCTGTATATAATATAGATTACATTGAAAAAGAATATCTTCATCAATATGGAAACGTTCCCGTATAATACCTCCACCCAAATCTGGTAAAGCAAACATTTTTGAGATCAGAGGCCCATCAGCATCTTGTGCTCTCTCAAAATGGTTCGAGGAAGCCCTTAATGGAGCTTGTAAAGAAATAGTTAATTGTTGAAAAAACTAAAGAGTAAACAGTTTTGGATATTATTGATCACAGACAATAAATTTGAAGTTACTGATAGTGGGATTGAATTATGGAGAGCTGACCTGAGTTTAGCTCAAAATGAGTGAGGCAAAACTGAAATAAAAATGAGGAAGAACAAAGAAGAAAAATCAATTCAAGCAAAGCAAATAGAGAAGTCCTCAGAGTAGATATCAAAATTGAGGAATTAATGAAATAATGACGAAAATAATGAATAGTTCACAGATATAAAGGAACCCAAAAATGAAAGAAGAAATCAAAAACTCAAATGAAAATTTGGAGAGAGAGATAATGAAAAGGAATGTCTAATCATCACTGGACTAACAATAGACACAAGTAATGGAAAAGTACTTAAAAGAATTTCATAGAAGAGGAAATCAATGAAGTTGTAAAAATAAAAAATGTAAGAAAAATTAGAGAAATGTGTTATAGAAACAGAGAGCCTACAGGATCAAACTGAAATACTACGGAACAATTGAATAAGCATCCTGACAAAATACATGATAATTTGGATCTGACAGAAAAGAACTGGAAATAAAAGATAAGGAACAGCCAAAAATGAAAAATAAAAGGGAAATCGAACAAAAATTGAATACATGATACCAATTATAGAAGAAAGAAGATAGAGGAAGGGAGATCAACAAAGAGATGGCTGAAGGGACATGAACGTTGGAGATTGGAGCAATAAATAAAAGAGATTGGAGACGTTTATTATAAAGTTTCGGAAATTAGTGAAATGGACATTAATTACAGGAAATATTATTTGAATATATTTTTAATGTTGCCAATGAACGCCCAAGGCTTCCATGGTCTGTTGAGCAAAAGCAAATTGCAGATCAAACTTTTCCCAATATCTCAACAGCCAAAAATGAAAAAGAAAAGGGAAATCGAACAAAAATTGAATACATGATACCAATTATAGAAGAAAGAAGATAGAGGAAGGGGAGATCAACAAAGAGATGGCTGAAGGGACATGAACGTTGGAGACTGGAGCAATAAATAAAAGAGATTGGAGACGTTTATAATAAAGTTCCGAAAATTAGTGAAATGGACATTAATTACAGGAAATATTATTTAAATATATTTTCAATGTTGCCAATGAACGCCCAAGGCTTCCATAGTCTGTTGAGCAAAAGCAAATTGCAGATCAAACTTTTCCCAATATCTCGGCCAACTTCAAATTTTTTCAATACGTCGAATTAGTCTACAAAAAAAAAGTATATCCTATTACACAAAAAATGGTATCCTATTAGACATGCTTCACAGTTTGGTGAGCAATTTCTTCGGATTGCTCCGCAATTTTGCAGGGGTGTTCTTCACACGAGGAAGAGGAGTTCGGGTTTTTTTGCGGATTTTGATGTAAATCACCCTGTATATATATATATATATATATATGTATATATATATATATATATATATATATATATATATATATATATATATTTTTGGAAAACTGATGAAATGATTATGAGTGATCATCACGTCAACATCGAACGAAAATTCCGTTTAGCAACTCTGAAAAATTAGGTTCTGCCACCAAAAACACGAAATATATATAAAGGTTATTCGTCAATAGTAATGGAAAATGTTTTTTCGTTGTTTCAGATGAAGGTGACAGATGTATAACATTAGCAATTGGGGGCGGGCCTTTCATGGCGAGATGTGTCGATGGACTGAAGTGTGGTAAAAACGGAACATGTGTAAAGAGCTGTTAATTTCGTTTTTCAACATGTTCACATGCTTATTCAACAAACATGTCTATCTCTGTGTTGTCATATAACCAAAAATGATTGTTTTTAAAATCGTTTTTTTTTTTATTCGCTTATTTTCCTGCTTTCTCCACTCCTGACTTCTTTCGTAAATTAGAAAATACTCTTTCTACCAGTGCTCATCCAATTAGAAGAGCTAGATTTTAAACTATTGCTGACAAATGGATGACGTTCTGATCTGACATATATACTTTGTTTGTTTTTCACAGATGAGTTATTCTCTAATATTATTTTCTGGTAATAGAAATACCGAAGAGTTACGTGTGTCAAAGAAAGATAAACTACTTTCAGGTAACATCTAATAGTCACGAAACACTTTTTAACAAAAAATAAAACCGACGAAAAAATAAACGCAGAAGCAAAAAATAAAATGAATCTTAATAACTAAGCTCCTAAACTAATGTAAGTAACTAATTTTGAGTCGACGCCAAACAAACAAACCAGCATATTGATTACGTAAAGCGTAAAATGATGGCAGCGGGGTGCGCGGCGGCAGCGCGTCCTTTCGTCGGAAATTGCCGAGCGTTTTCGAAGAGAATAGAAGCGGGACAACTACCCGAACGAACGACTATTACAAATCCACTCACCCCTTCAAAGACGGAATTTCTAAAAATACTGAAACATGTATTTCTTTATTTGTAACAAAGACCTCAAATGCCAATTGTTATGACCCTAACTTCAAAACTAACGGAATCCTTATACAAACTTTCACCCCCCTTTCACTCCCCTAGGGGTTGCATTTATAAAAACACTGAAACATGATATTTTATCCCTTACAAAGACCTCAAATACTATTTTTTATCACCCTAACTTGAAAACTGACGGAACCCCCCTTACAAACTTCCACCCCTATTTCACCCCTTTGGGGGTTCCATTTCTAAAAATACTGAAATACATATTTCTTCTATTTCTAACAAAGAATTTAAATACCAATTTTTATGACACCAACTTGAAAACTAACGGAATTCCTATACTTTCAATCCCAATTCAACCCCCATTTCACCCTTTAGGGGTTGAATTTCCAAAAACACCGAAACATGTATTTTTTATTTGTAATAAAGACCCCCAAATACCAATTTTCATGATCCTAACTTCAAAACTAACTACACAGACTTTCAACCCCCATTTTACCCCTTTAGGGCTGAATTTTCGAAAACCCTGTAACACATTTATCTTTATTTGTGAAGAAGATCCCAAATACTAATTCACATGACACTTATTTCAAAACCAACTGTGCTTTCTCTTTCACCCCCTTTCTCACCCACCTTTTCACCCCTTTAAGGATGGAATATGAAAAAAATCTGCTGTCAAAATTTCAGCTCTTAGGACCAGCGGTTTGGTCAGGGCGTTGATCGTATATCAGTCAATCAGTGAGTCAGTTAGTCAGGACATGTAATTATGTATGTACATATTTCCCCAAACACAAGGTAGCTGCTGTGAACCGTTGAGGAGATCCCTCGACTGTATTCCGTTTCCATCATCAAATTAACACTGAGCCTCCATTATGATGTAGTGTCATCAGAACTACATATGTGTGCCAAGTTTCAACAGAATTGGGTCGCAGGGGTAAAATATCAATCAATCATCCCCTATTTTTCTACCCTTAGGGGTATAATTTTCCTTTCAAATCCAAATGGAAACAATTCCAAAGCATGCAATACATTAAAAAAATAATTATATAAATCGGATAACCCAGTGCAAAGTTATGCGTGGTAGAATCGGTTGTGAAGTAAAAATTCAGTGAGTGAACCAACAATCATCCCCCATTTTCCTACCCTTAGGAGTCTATTTTTGTTTCCAACTCCAAATCGTACCAATTTCGAGGTATACCTTATCCATTAAAAAAAGAATCATCAAAATCGGACCACTCTGTAAGAAGTTATGCGTGGTCATACATAAAAAGAAATATACGCGTCGACTATAGAACCTCCTCCTTTTTTTTTCGTCAGTTAAAAAGAACGATCCCCATATGAAAGGGGTATACGGAGAAAACAAAAATTATTTATTCATTGAAAAACGTTAACAGTAATTGTTAAATATTAGATGGCCATGGGGAAAATAGGATCCAGTCCTGTGGGTAGGCATTGTTGTTGAATAAAAAATGAAGGTGGAGGATCACAGAGAAATTTCATCACAGAAAGTTTCTGTGAGAAAATAAATATTGAAAAAAGAAACATTATTCATATAATGAAAGGTGTAGGACACGTTGCAATGAACTTGACCGAACGAATAAATATATGCATTCAGTCAAGTAATATATCGCGATATACAGTTCACAAATTTCATTATAAATCGAAATCAAAAATAAACCAACGTGCATTGGTCCTTCGAGCCGGATATTTGGTAGTTGGAGTGTGGAATTTGATGTGAAGACGACGAGGGCGTGTCAAGAATGCAGCCTACATTTCTGGGTTAAGGTAAGTCTTCCATTCCTCACCATTTCCTCCATTGAATTACCCTCATTCCCACCAATTTCCTTTTCCTTTATTACCTACCCTTCGAGAGTTGAGGGACAATATTCAGTTTTTTTCAATTCATTTGGAATGGCAGAAAATTCGAGTACTTTGAAAGTGAGACGAGGCCAAATCAAAGGAAAACTTACCCGTTTTTAGATATAAATAATTAAGGAGAAAAACTCTTCAATCAATTGGACCTAAGAATGCACAACATTGAAGATATTCTCTATGAATTTGATAGAGTACGATGTGAAATAGGGTCAGTTGATCAAAATCTCATTGAAAATTACCATAGAGAAGTGTTTGAAAATGACGTTTAAGTAAGTATTTTGGTGATTACATATTATGTGACAGTTAAACATTTTGTTGTTTTGTTGAAGTTTCGGTAAGTTTCAAAACACGAATTTCAAAAAAATGGAATATTTAAACAATAATGCTCATTTAGCCGATATGCATTTCGTTTATGGCCTTGCGGATGGCAATGCGCGCGAAGCAAGACGTATTCACCAGGAGCAATTTCCTAATCGAGTACAGCCTTCAGCTCCAACATTCACCAGTTTCCTCCACCGTCGTTTGGCAGAAACAGGTAGCTTTAAGGGGGCAGCTGATATTATTGGAAGACCATGAGCAGTCCGAGGAGAATCCAGAAACAAGTACAAGAATAATTTCTGAAGCTCTCAATTCTACTCAGTCCACAGTTTGGAGAAATATCCACGATCAACAATTTTATCCATACCATATTCAAAGGGTACAAGCCCTTTTGCCACGAGACTTTCCCCAACGCATTACTACGTGTCAGTGGTTTTTAGAGAAAATTGGCTGGAAATCCTCAATTTTTAAGATATGTACTCTTTACGGACTAGGCAAACTTCTTCCGAAATGCTATCACAAACCATGTTTGGGCTCTGAAAAATCCGCACGTAGTTAGTGAAAGACATCAGTATCAATTCTCTGTAAATGTATGGGCGGCAATAATTGATAATTACTTGATAGGTCCAAACCCACTAGATTTTTATTTTTGGGGACATTTGAAGACACTAGTTTATAAAACTCCAGTAGCGAACGAGGAAAATCTAAGAAACCGAATAGTAGATGTTACTGCTTACCTGAAAGAATATCTTTAGTATCGGCTCGAAAGGCTTTTTAATAGTATTTCTGTTTTTAGGGAAAGTCAAAACCTGTCAACTTGAAAATATTTATTTACTATCTGTCTTTTTTTGTTTTTTCGTGAACTACTTCTATATTTAACATTGAACAATAATAAAAATGAAAACAAAAGTAACATTCTCCTCCCCAGTAATTGTTCCAACAGTGAAAAGAAAAATAAGAACAATTACTCTTCTTTCTTCTCGACGTCCAATACACAAAGCCTCGAAACGGGTCGGCGAAGAATGGTTCCATTTGGAAATTTCACGTCCACCACCCTTATCTTGCCATCTTTACCGGGATAAACCTGTACCACTCTTCCTTTTGGCCAAATATTCCTCGGACCATTTGAATCTACCACAACCACAATATCATTTTCCTGGACTGATCTGTTTTCTTCGAACCACTTACTTCTTCTTACAAGAAATGGTAAGTATTCTAAAGTCCACCTCTTCCAAAAAAGTCTGCCAATTTTTGTGAAACCCTCCATTTCGAAAGAAAATTCAGATCCCTTTCTTCGGTGGATGTGCAAGGTAGAGCAGCATAATGTGTTCCAATCAGAAAATGATTAGGTGTCAAAGCCTCAGAGTCATCAGAGTCGACAGATACGTGAGTCAATGGCCTGGAATTAATTATATTTTCGACTTCAGCAAATAATGTTCGAAGAACGTATTCTTGTGGAAATCTAGTTGTCAACATTTCCTTCATAATTTTCTTCACGGATTGTATCAATCTTCCCCATGCTCCTCCCCAATGTGAAGCTGACGGTGGATTGAAAATCCATTTGATGTTTTTCATACTGCAGAATTTGGTGATTTCTGTCTGATTCAAATTTTTCAATGCTATAGAAAGTTCTTTTTCTGCTGACTTGAAATTACTTCCATTATCGCTGTGGATTTCTTCAGGGAATCCACGTCTACAACCAAATTGGCAAAGTACATGAATAAAACTGTCTGTACTGAGATCATGTGCAATTTCCAAATGTATGGCTCTTGTTACCATACACGTAAAAATCACCCCACATCTTTTTTCTCTGCTTCTTTTCACAGCAACATTGATCGGTCCGAAATAGTCCACTCCGGTTTTAATGAAGCACCTTACTGTAGGTTCCAAACGACATAATGGTAGTTGTCCCATGATGGGTGTTTTTGGCAAAACCTTTCTGTTTTTACACATGTGACATGATTTCTTTATGTCTTTAACTGCTTGTCGAATATGTAAAATCCAAAATTTTTGTCTTAAATTATTGATGACCGTTTCCTGGCCATGATGGAATGCCTGTTCATGATAAAAATGTATAATTTATTTTGTCAACTTATGTTTCGGATCCAAAATTATGGGTTTTTTCATGTCTTCGTCGGCTTGTTTCAAATTGTTCAATCTTCCTCCTAGTCTTATTATACCGTCTTTGTCCAACTCGCACGAGAAAGTTTAAAGTCTGCTAGATTTGTGTAACAACTTATTTCTTTTCAGTGAAGTTAATTCTTCGTAGAATGCGTCTATTTGAATCTTTCTGTAGATGAGATTTTCTGCATTTTGAATTTCTGAGACCATGAGTTCTCCAGTGTTTTTATTACTTCCTCGGCAATTTCCAATGAATCTAAGCATCCATGCTGTGGCTCTTCTAATACGATTCCATTTTGAAAATCTCTGTGGGTCAGGAACTATCAAGTCTTCCTTGAAGAAGTTTACAAAAACGTAATCATTTTTTATTTCCAAAATATCCTGCTTTTTCTCGCCTGACTTCATAGGTTTTTCTTTGGGCCAATTTTCAATTTTTTCGCTCAAAAATTGAGGACCAAATAACCATGTACTTCTGTCAGAGAAATCGAGGGGTTTTATTCTTTTCGTCGCTTCATCCGCAACATTTTGTTTTGATGGTACGTACTTCCACTGTGTCATGTTTGTCAGTTCATGTATCTCGGCCAGTCGCTGAGCTACAAAAACTTTGAACCTATGAGCTTCAGATCGAACCCATTGTAACACAGTTTTTGAATCTGTCCAATATATAACCTGAGAGATTTCAAACCTTAGAGTAGAGCTGAGTGAGTGCCCCAGTCGTGCCCCCATTAAGGCTGCTTGCAATTCCAACCTTGGGATGGATACAGGCTTCAGAGGTGCAACTCTTGTTTTTGCACTCACAAAGGCTGTTCGAATTTCATTTCCCCTTTCTATCCTCAGATATGCAACTGACGCATAACATCTTTCTGAGGCATCTGAAAAAATATGTAATTGGATAGTACTACCGTCTCTATCTAAACTAAAATACTGTCGAGGAACTCTGAAATTGTAAATAGTTTGCAAGTCATTGATCCATAAAACCCATTTGTCATTCAAGTCATCGGTAATTTCGTCATCCCAATCAAGTTTATTTTTCCAAATTTCCTGAAGTAACACTTTTCCATGAATAATAAAATTGCTATGAAACCAAGTGGATCGAAAATTGACATGACGACCTTGAGTACCTCTCTTTTTGTTGGACGTTGTTGATTATTCAGAATATGTTCATTGACTTTATGAAATTTTGTTTGAAAGCCAAAAGTGTCCTCTTGGGGGTTCCACCAAGTTTCTAAAATTCTTTCCATTCTTGTTTCCGCATTGGCTTCAATATCCAACCCATTTTGAGCTACCAGTTCCTTGTCGATTCCTTCTAATACTGCTTTTGAATTTGAAATCCAGTTACAAATCATAAATCATCCTTGTTTGTGTACGAAAATTATGTCCTGGATCAATTTTATGGCTTCAAATTCAGAATCAGCATTTCCCAGATAGTCATCCATGTAGTGGTCTTCTATAATAGTTCGTGATGCCTCTGGAAATTGATTTACAAAATCGTAAGCGTTCCTGTTTTTGGCTTCTTGAGCCAAACAGGGCCCACTAGTTGAACCAAAGAAAACAACTTGTATTTCAAAAATATTTGGCGAACAGATGCGATCCATATCTCTCCAGAGAAATCTTTGAGCAGGACGATCTTCTTGTCTGACACCGATTTGGAGAAACATTTCCTTTATATCCGCAGTAAATGCATATTTTTTTATTCTAAAATTTAGTAGAATATTATATAAAGAATTATATAGATCGGGACCAGTGAGAAGCCAGTCATTTAGACTTATTCCGTTTGATTTGGATGCAGCATCAAAAACAATTATTAACTTATTTGGTTTATTGGGATTGAATACACCGAAATGCGGCAGAAACCAAGTTTTCGTATTACCCATTTTGGCTTCTTCTTCGGAGAGTTTTCTTATATAGCCCTTTTTTTCCAAATCGACCATTTTCTCGCAATAGGCTTTTCCGAAATCTGGGTTCTTGTCCATTTTTCTCTCCGTAGAAAGCAGTCTCTTCATCGCATTCGATTTACTTTCTGGAAGAATCACATTTTCATGTTTCCATAGAAGTCCTGTTTCAAACCTCTTCCCTTTTCTCTTCATTGTTGAATCCAAAATGTTTTGTGCCCTTATATCTTCTCTTGACATGGACTTGGTGATCTTTTCCAAACCTAAATTGTCAATTTGCCATTGTTGTTTCACCATGTCATGAATAATGTCTAAGTCGTCCTTTTCCCCAAGATTAATGAAGCATACGTGACCATCATCAAAGATTTTGTTCGACCCTGTACTAACATTTCCATGAATGACCCAACCCAAAAGTGTTTTACTCAAAGCTGGACCATTCCAGGGGCCAGTTATAACTTTTCTGTTGATCAAGAGTGGCCAATTATCTTGACCAATCAATAGTTTGGGCTTTGCATCGATCATTGATGGAATTTTAATGTCAGTAAAAAGATACTCACTGGAAATCTTCATCATATCAACACTTTGCGATGGCAAAGACATTCCATTGATGGTTCTGGCATGACGAATTTGGAAATTCTTACCATTCTGTGGTGATCTGATGTTGCATGACACAATCCTCGAGTCATCTTGCTGCTTCACTTGATTATTCGTCCATTGAATATATAAAGGATGCTGAGGTCCATCAAGTTCCAATTGGTCAGCTAAATCCTGGTCAATCAAGGTCACAGTCGAAGCATCATCTAAAAGTGCATAAGTGTTCAGGGATTTTTCACCACGATTTAATGTCACGGGGACAACTTTCAATAAAACATTCGTATTTGTTGAAATATGACAGTTGATTTCGGATTCATTTGCATTCATACGATAAATATCATAATTTTCTGAAATTATAGTTTTATGTAAAAGCTGTGTAACCGTACCCACCCCGGTATTATATAGTTGTTAAATTTTCTGGTCGACTTTCAATTTTTTTTTTTTTTTTTTACCTTCAATTTTTTGTTTGTTTGTGATCGTCTAGACAGTCGGCGCCACTTCTCAGGTAGCAGGATCTGCTCTCAGAAGATAGCCTAGTATAGCATTTTTTTTTTTGTCGGCACACAGCCTTATATCGAGAGCCCCTTGAAAGGAGAGACCCTCAATTTTCCCACGTTGTGTATATTTTTTTTTGTGTTCTTTAGGATACAAAGTTCTGTTCAGCTAAAGAGAAATAAAAGACAAACTCAAATAAATACATATATTAAAGCCAAGAGTTACAATCTCCACTTGTTTGAAAACAATTCAAAGATTAAAGGCTTTACATTTTCCACAAGATACTATTGCAAGTTATAAGAGTTCAGCTTATAAAAAATCGTCTCTGGTTTTGAATCTGAGTAGATACTGCTATGTAAAGTGTTTCTGAAGTGATGAAAATTGGATTATATTAAGGTGATCGGAATATATCTGTAGTTGTAACATTGTTTCATGCCCAAAACACCTTGCTGGTGTTTTCACGGGTATATTCATAGATTGATTATCGCCAATTGAGAGAATGAAGACTATAGTACATTTCCAGCACGCAACCAAGGAGTTGCTAGACTCACAGGACTAGTGACCGATCCGAGATCGTTTTGTGTGCACCCATACTAGACAACCCGTTACCATCCTCGGCGACTCTTTAC
Source organism: Gonioctena quinquepunctata (assembly GCA_018342105.1). Classification (NCBI taxonomy): domain Eukaryota; kingdom Metazoa; phylum Arthropoda; class Insecta; order Coleoptera; family Chrysomelidae; genus Gonioctena; species Gonioctena quinquepunctata. The sequence continues at coordinate 334,892 of JAFIRS010001513.1, forward strand.
AGTACGTTCTATTTTTATATAGAGTTTTTAGGCGTAAAGCCGGGATCCATGCTTAGCAGAGAGTAACATTGTAGCACTACAAACATACTCATTCCAACATTTCTCAATTTAGCTATTAAACTGTCGTGTTGAGCCGTAGTCAAGTACTAAAATCAATTCTAGACCAATATATCTATAACATGAGGGATTTAAAGTGGTACTGATAGGCTTCGACTAATATGACCTAGATATATTCCACCATTAAGTATTCTAGATTCAAACCAGGAACAATTATCAAATTTCAATTTTCCTATCTTTACAATATTCTTTGAGGTCCAGGAGGACATACTGTTGTTTATTAAGGTATTCAAAATACAAATTTGTGAGACTGTCTAAAAATTCATTAGTCTGATATCTTACCCAAATTCCTATAGAATTTACTCCCGACAACGTGTGAGAATAGTCCACTAATATATTTACCTCGCCACACATCAAGAAGTTTGCAGGGACAGCGTCCGCTGATGGACATGAATGTTTTGGAGTGCACCCCTACCCACAAACCCGTTACTATCCTCGGTCACTTTTTAGTATTACTAATGTTGCGTAAAACCGGGATTTATTATGGCAAGAAGCAACAATGAGACAATGATAAACATATTCAGTTCCACTATTTCACAGTCGTGCTAAAACTCTCTATTTTACTCGCTGTTATAAGTAAGACACAGACTAATCGTGGCCGAAAAAATACTGACTCTATAATTTAACTGAGTTGACTGGTTTGTGATAATGAATGGAGAATATCAAATAAAGGGAATGAGTAGAAAATTCTGAATAATTGAAGATAGTTATTCTTTCTATTCATTACGGACCTGGACTTCCGAAGGTACTCGTGTTGTCCTAGTAAACTCCATTTGGATCCGTCCTCTTCTTCCCAGTACCAAGGAGTTAGTTCATCCTCTGGAGATGGTTTCGGTTCAGGTGCTGGAATTCGACTGCCTTACGACTGATTCTGGGCTTGCTTATATAGTAAAAGGTCGTATCTAGGGAGACGGAATTTGTTTGCCCAACTTCCAAAATCCTCGATTGAAACTTGCCAATATTCGAATTTTCCGAGTGGATTCCCCATCTGAAACTTATATAAAAGTGATCTAAGATGTTTGTGGTATAATTCGTACCAGGTTTCCCTTTGGAATAAATACCGCATATAGCCAAATTTTGACTCTAAACCTGGTTGTTGATGTCTTGTTTATGGGTAACGCTTCAGGACACCTTTCCCTTTGAACTCTATTTTCAACCCTCAAGCTTTGTAAGGTGGGTAAAAAAGCCTGTCAACTTGACGACAAAAGTGTATTCTATCAATGGATATGTTGGACTAGTAGGGAAACATTACAGGAAGATGACAGGGTAGCCTGAAAGTTGAGGTGTCAACCCTATCCGTTCACAATATTTCCTAGATTTGGCTTTCTAACTCTAAAATTACTATTTTTTCCCTCAGCTTTATCATGGAAGTATATTCTTTCATTTAAGGTGTGAAATAATAGAGATTAATTGGGCCAAGATTCGTTTTTTCTACCTGCTAAGTTACTATTATTTTGATCAGCTTGATTAATAACGTGTATTCTACGATTTAGGGAGTCATTTCAGCAGATAAATATTATGGGAACAATACAGGGTAGCGCTGAAGTTGAGTGAAGTATCCTCGTTTCTATAATGTTCCCCTATTTGTCCTTTCTATTACTAAGATTGATATTTGTTGGCTCAAATTGATCAAGGAAGGGTGTATTTTGATTCTAGATATCAATAGTTAGGATAATGTGCTTGGGAGATGGTAGCGTAGTGCTGAAGTTGAATCGTCAAAGATACATACAACGTTACCTATGAAGTGTATGGACCCCATACCTATGAAGTGATTCATACTCACCTTGTTCCATTCTTACAGTCTTGGACTTGTGTTTAGTTGTCGTGTGATTCTATAACTTCAGTGGCGGAGAGGGAAAGAAATCATCGAAGGAATTTTACTTACTTTCTGCTAGATGCTTGCCATCGGAAACCTTTTCTTTGAAGTGCCATGGAGATTCTAACTACGTGCTTGGGATATTCTTCCTCTGAATCATCGTGCATCCTTAGGCGGTGCTCTGAGGTTTCCATAGTTGACTTCATAATGCCAGTTTCTTTTTTTTTTCTATTTCTGTCTATAACAAAATCTTTCCCCCTACCCCTCCCCCAATTTCTAGGGATTCATGTAATCTAACCAGACCCCGGGTCACACCGTCTCAGCTGATTATGGGGTTTCGTACAATTATTTATTCCACATATCTTAATTTTCCTACATTTCTTCAGATTATGGAATGGTATTAAACAAGAAAAGCAAATCCCTTTAGATGTAACTAAATTCCACCTTTCGTCTATTGTCATGGATTTGAATTTAGAACATTTACTGAGATAGTGTAGTTCATTACCACAACATATGCATCTTTTATTTCCTACAGGTGAATCAGTGGTTGTCATCGTAACGTCTTTTTTGACTAGAGTTCTTTGTTTGAATTTATGGTTGTCAGTTTTGAAATCAGTCGTCACTTTTGGCAGAATAATTTGACAAGCAACGGATGCTTTTTGATCCAACCATAAACTAAACTCAACCAACTTATGATTTTGTGGAGTTTTATTCGAGATGTATTCGATCCATTTAATTTTCAGGTTTGTGGGAAGTTTACTTAAAAGTTCCTGAAGTAAAATAGAATTTCGTAAGTGTTCCTCCTCATGTAGTGTAGTAACCCTGCCTAGTCATAATCACTTAGAAAAAGAAATAACCATTATCAAGTTCAAACACCTGCACCAGTAATTTTTAAAGGGAGGCATAATTCTCTCAGATTGTTCATTTAATGACCTATTACGGTTGAAGAGTAACTCTTTGTTGCGGTGAATATCATAGGAGACATTCTTGTTCTGTAATAAATTAACTTGTTAATGGGACCGACATGTCTAGGCCCGGATGCCGACCGCACATAAAAAGCTATAAATACATCATTGGATGGGCGGTCTATTTGAAGTATTCTTACGCGCTGGTATTAATGAGTTCACATAAAAATCACGCATTAAATTACTGAAATAACCCAACCGAGAGGGAGGAATCGAGACTATATATAAAGAAACTGGAATCTAAAAGAATAGAAAGAGTTATAATTCGACAGTCATCAGATATACTTGACTCCATGTACGCGAGCATTTAATTAGAAATCTTTATTACAAGTACAATTAAATTCAAGTCTGAAATAAGTGATGTAACACATACGAGAAATTCAAGATAATTCATAATGAAGCTAAATTGGTTGCATCATCAATCTCTACCTTAGTGCGAAATAAGTTTTTGTTCAAAGAGAAATCTAAAATGTCAAATCGGCTCGACAAATACAATAACTACCGGGTCATCATCTGTTTATTAGTGCTACCATAAACCTTGCATATTTTCAACGCCAATTTCATAATCTCTATTCATAGTCCAGGAAAAGTAGCTAAATAAAGTCAAGACACGAAAGTAAATAATAAAACCATAATAACTCAAATTAATGAAGGCGCGAATAAAATTAATAATTTCTATTCGTCTAATCAATTGTTAATGTGAGTGCAAGTGATTTACCTGAGAATTATGTAAGTACGTTTGAAAGATCATGTTTGGAAAGTCAATTCTCCAAGTACCTTATTCCTAAATATTTTGGTTACTATCATATACAGGGTTATGCGTTATGCCTTAGTCGAAAGTAAAAAGGATAAGAATGAAGAGAAATATTGATATTAGTGACTACCCTTTTGTAGACCAAAACTTGACATACTATCATCTTCTATAATTGTTTAATAGCGAAATAGCATATTTTGTTTTGATTGGTTATGTTATACGATTGTGCATGTATTTTAAGATTAGATTAATTATATTCATTTTTATTTACTCTAGCCAGTGCATTATTTCCCGTGAATTCGAATAATAGTAAGGTCTGTAAATCTGAATTATAAATGAACAACCCACGCTCAACTATCTCTCAGGGCAGAGAGGAAGACTAAAGCCGCTCTTAGATCTTCTTCTATGTTATTCGAAGATCTCTTTGATTAACAACTCCCTGGGCGATTAAGATCTCCCTTTCAATACATACTTGGGGTAATTATTAAAACCACCGACCATCTACCCATTTGGTAGGCGGTTAGGTACTTTATTAATTAACATCTCGAGTGTGGAGCAACCCATAACATTTGGCGATCAGGTGGGTGGTTGTTATACCTAACACCTAGAAGCTCACGACAGTAGCGCTTCAATAATACCGACAAAGTTTTTCATTTCATCAGAAAATTCAATAAGCATATCTAATCTATTCTCTTTTACACTAGGAAAACTTTTTATTTTATCCAATAACATCATAATAATGTGCTCAGGACGTCCAAATCGGTTTTGTGAAATATCAATAACTTTCTCGTTTTGAGGCAAAATAAGTAAACTTTCCACAATTTTCCTAGCATGTCCCTTCAGACAATTTTGGAGTCTGATCTGATTCTCCTCCGCGGAGTAGCCACAAATAGCCGTTGTATTCTTATATTGAAAAATAAAGTTTGGCCATTCTACGGGATCACCACCGAATGGGGGCAAATCCTTTGGCATGGATTGTCTTGTAAGTATTTTGGCTAGTTGTGACGAAGCTATCTGTTCAGTATTAGAAATAGGTACTACCTTTTGAAAATCCTTTGCTGGTGACACTGATTGACGGCTGCTATCCCATGGACACTTACCATCAACCCATTCTTCAATGAAGTAGTTTCCTCTGCATTCATCTCCACCAGTCTCATTTCCAACTCCAAATCTAACATTTCCTTCTGATGCTTGTATAAAAGTTCTTTCTTCTTCATTTCGATTTCGATTTTGATTTGCTCTTGTCCGGATTTGTGTCTCTTTATGGTTTTGGCTCGACTTGATTTGGGTTTCGAATCAGTTTTTTCGATTTGTCTTGAACTATGACTCTTGATACTTTTGGCAAATACTGATTCCGCTTTCGAAACAGTTCTTTCGGCAATATTTTCTAAAGATGGCATCACTTTTTCCCCCAACGCAGTTTTACTTTTTAGACGTTCACTTCGTCTAACATTTGGCATTGATTTGGACATCATTAGACTGCTGATTTATTCACAGTGCAGGTTCTTTATAGGCAGAGAAGGACCAGTTATGTTACTGCTTACCTGAAAGAATATCTTTAGTATCGGCTCGAAAGGACCAGTTATGTTACTGCTTACCTGAAAGAATATCTTTAGTATCGGCTCGAAAGGCTTTTTAATAGTATTTCTGTTTTTAGGAAAAGTCAAAACCTGTCAACTTGAAAATATTTATTTACTATCTGTCTTTTTTTGTTTTTTCGTGAACTACTTCTATATTTAACATGGAACAATAATAAAAATGAAAACAAAAGTAACAGTAGACGCCTGTGAAACAATAAGAAACACACCAATAATTTTTGAGCAGGCACGAGATTCAATGACTAGAAGACTGAATGCCTGTATCTTCGTTGAAGGTGGACACTTTGAACAATTCATTGGAATACAATTTAGTTTCCTTTATTTTACTTTATTCTACATATTCAAAATTTCTTGAAATAAAATGTTGATATTTCTTGCAAATTTTATTAAAACAAATACAGATTTTGCACCCTTGATACAAAAATAACTATTTCAAACGGGTAAAAATAAATAGAATAGGTGGCGCCCCCTACAAAAAACCAAAACTACTTACTCAAACGTCAAATTCATTTCCTAAGCATTCTTGTGAAAACTGCAAAATAATGGTAATAACTTCAACACGCATCGATTATCAAATAATCGACTTGAATACCTAGAAAACGGTTGCTTATAGCGACTTGTAACAAGGGCAGCTTTTTTTCGTAGATATGAAGAGGAATTGATTTTTTTACTGAAAAATGTGCTAGAAGTACGCTCAAAAAAGTTATGAATCTTCGAAAAAGAAATAACATCAGATACGAATTTGACACCTCAAAAAACCTCTCGATACCAATTTTCGTTTAATTAAGGTCAGTATTTCGAAAGTTATTTGAAAAAAACGAAAATAAAAATAAAACTTCAACACCTTGTCTCTCGGAAACGAAGCGTTTCCGGACATATATTCATTTCATATTAGAATATTGTGAGGAATCACCTCCTGAAGTTTGTCAAAGTACTTTTGAATCAACCTGTATACCTTATTGGTTATTGTTATTTTTATCTTATGTTTTAGAATAGGACCATATCACACACAAGTGAGTATTGCTTCTGAGATGCCATTGTTTATTTACAATTACGAGTACTTTATCATTTATTGTATCGAAACTAATAATTATAAAAAAATATCTTGGTATTTACATTGATTCTTTTCTCAAGTGGGATATCCACATATCAAATACTGTGAAAAATTACGCGGTCTGATATACAGATTCTGGCAATTTACGAAATTCCTTAGTTTTATTCATCTTAAAACCTTGTCATGCGCTAGTCGAGGGTAATATCATATGTGCTATTTACCGTTCAAATTTTTTTGGAATTTTCGAGAAAGCATTTTGCCTGGAAATTTTACTGAGTGCTATTTGCGGTCTCAATATCTGATTAAACCACGAAAGCGAAGCTTGAGTGGTTTAATCTTTCATAATAAGGCCGCAAATTGCACGAGTTAAATTTCCTAGAGGCAAAATGCTTGAGGGAAAATTTCAGAAATTTTGCGATAAAATCCTTTAGCACGTATGATATTTGATGAGAATATTTCCCGAATCACATTTGAGACTGAATAAAACTACCAGAATGCATGTTATAATCGAATTTTCAACGTGGAAAGTTACAAGAATTCTTCTCGTTCCAAAATCGAAGGAATCGTTTTACAGATTCATTCATTAGTATATTAAAGTATAAGTGGATAAAAAAAGCTTTAAAACACGCGCGATTTTTCGAGCATGACGGCGCAGCTGGAGTGCTCTAAATAGAGCAAGTGTTTTTAAGACCAGTTATCCACGAATACTTTGCGCTATTTTTTTTTATTGGTGCACTTTGAAATCATATATACTGGTATTATTACTACAAAAAATTGAAATAGGAACTAATAATGCAAAATGGTTGAATTCGTGATGTGACATCAGTAAACCTTTCGTTGTCATGGAAATGAGAAAAACAGATATTCATTTGCAATTTGTTATCAGATCAATATTTATTGTCACCAGAGCTCGAAAATGAATTATTCTAATATCGATTTTTTGAATAGTGAGGCAGAATCGCGGTTAATACCGCGAAAATAAGAATATGAAAAGTTCATCAAATGGATGGAGGAGCACGAGGTATCACATATAAATGAACGAGTTGTTAGTAATATTTTATTTGACGTTACAAGGTACTCCTGTCAGATCAATAATCAAAAATTTGTCATTTAGACTTCACGTTTCTCGATTTGTTGATGTTGCCATTGTAATGTAACGAACCTAGGCCGGACCTGTCGCCTCACGCGTTGCCATCGACAACGATGAGGTCATCCCCGGAGATATTTGAGAACAATTCAGTCACGTCGCGGCAGATAACAACGGTCGATATTGGAAATAACTGGAACATGCTGGGCACCAACCGCCAGAATTGGAAACATCGAGAATGCTGTATCGGAGATAAATAGACAGCCCTCAAGAGGGAGTGGAGAGTCTG